>JAANYP010001688.1:1016649-1394149 GCA_020465985.1 Centrapalus pauciflorus
GTGGTTCAGAGGGGTCCTTGGAGCATATACGAGGAGCATGATATTGAAATAAAATGTACAGGTCACGGTTGGAATTTTCTTTTCTCTTCCAAAGCACAATATGAACACCACCCTTTTGTCATAGTGTCAAAATGTATCTCATGGTAAATGGGTAAAAGGGCATTCTCACCTGATCTCGATCCTCTATATGTGTATGTGTGTGTTGGTAATGGAAAAACTCAAGACGACGCACGATTTAACAAAAGCTGCAATGGTAAATCCTAGTTCGAATTGGATAGTGGTTCTACACTAACAAGACTAGTACCTGAACTTGAATTGAATTTCGAAACTCGCTGTTTAAAATAGAAATGTGTTGAATGACCAAACAAGTTCAAGTCAATCCCTTTTCTTTAAGAGGATCGTCTTTTACCTTGGATTATAAAAGAATTCCAAATTGTATCACTCATATAAACCTTAATTTATAATATTTGCTAATGTGCTATGCTAGAAGCATGAGGACCACCTAGCAATTGGGCTTCAACCAAGGAAACAATGACATTAAAAAACAATGCTAAATAGCACTCTCAATGAGTAAATAAGTTTATATTAATTTCAGCACATTAAAAGCAAAGAGATTCAGTATAAAGAAAGGTGGACAAATAAAAACAAAAGGTTTACCTTTTGTTCGACGAAGCATAATTGCCTTTAGCACAGCTTGCAGTTTCATATAACCCTGCATTGAGTTTCTGGATATTGGGATTTTTATTTGACTGCAGAAAGATTTGTAATTGGCATATGGATCACATTTCAGAAATCTGAAATAGCTGAACAGTTCATCAATTGAGTTTTGTATAGGTGTTCCGGATAAACACCACCTCTTTTTCGCTCTAAGACCACAGCACGATTTAGACACCTGGGTTCTGCTATTTTTTATCGTTTGAGCTTCATCTAATATCACCCGGAACCAATTCACCTTTGCAAGTGTACCACTACCATCGATGACAGAACCATCAATCCCTTTTCTGCCCTTCTTTTTCTTACCAGCAATAGACCCCTTCCTTTTCTTATTAGAAAATTCGGAAGATAATCCATACCTGTCCCCGTTTTTTTCATCTTCATCTTCCTCGTCAAAAATTTTAGTCGGGACTTCTTTTGCCACAATGGCATATGTAGTAAGAACTACGTCATATTTTGCTAGTTCAGCAGGGTCTTTCGTCCTATTGCCACCATGATAGACTAGAACTTCAAGCTTAGCTTCATCTGGAACTTTGTCATCTAGCTCTCGGGCCCATTGTCGCAGCACACTTGCTGGGCACACAACCAATGATCCTGCTGCAGGTTTCCGGTTACGGAATTCTTGTGTTGAGCTACTGGCCTGAGTCATCAACTTCAATTCATCATTTTCTCCAACCTGCTTATCTTCATCCACAATTACTGTGCTTTTACCATCATCATCATCTAGATTCAAAGCTTCAGCTTTTGAATACCGGGAATCCTCTGATTTTGGTTTCGATAAAAATTTATGATTCTGTATAAGTGCAATCGTTGATATGGTCTTACCAAGGCCCTACAGAGGGAGATACAGCAAAGGTAAGTCTAGGCAGGTTTCTAATTTGTTATCATATGAATTCTAAATGGCAGATCAGTAATACATTATAATTTTCAAGTAGTAACCTGGTCATCAGCTAAAATTCCACCAGAACAAGCCACACTTTTTTCCTTCTGAACCATCCATGCCAATGCAATTTTCTAAAAGCACATAATCAAAAACACATGGAACCACCAAACCACAAACAAAGAAATAAGATATAATACCTCCTAACACATACTAAAAGTAAAGGAAAAACGTTGTAATCAGGTGTGTAGAAAACCTGGTGCCTTAAAAGAGAGACCGACAAAAGCCCTTCAGGTAAAGTTGCTTCAGTTATTGGTTGATGAAGATCCTGACATAAAGCAATCATATCTTTCTCAAAGTAGAGCATATTTCATATATAGTGAACAAATCATGTCATTGCAATCATGAGTATATAAAAAGAAATCAATCAGTGAACTCAGACCCCAGCCAAAATGGTATGGTACCACTGTTACCAAAAGAACTCGATCAAAAATCAAAAGAGTATAGGAAGGAAGGCAAAACTAACATCAATTTTGGTGATGGCTTAGATCTAGAGCTATGAGGATCCTAATCTCATTTATAGAATGTCAATGCTGCTTTTGGTAAATATCGATAAAATGGAGAAACAAAGACCTGTAAGGCGACTTGATAAATAAGAGACTCGTCACCAACTGCTTGTTCATCAACCGTCCCAGGGCGATAAAGATCAGATGGACCAGCATAATGTGTAGTTGAAACAGGCATTAAAGAATTCATTGATGGAGGTAGAACCCTACTTCCATGGTGGTTGTCTTTCAGCATATCATTATTGGCCCTGCTGAAATTGTCTTCCATATGATTAGGCCGTGAATGTACATAAGGCTTTCCATAGGTTTCACGAGTTTGAGTGCTGCCCACATGACTGCTGCCCACACCTTTTACTGGATGACTTGGTCTGGAGCCAGATGAAGCTTCCATATGATTTGGCCGTGAATGTACATAAGGCTTTCCAAAAGTTTCATGAGTTTGGGTGCTGCCCACATGACTGCTGCCCACACCTTTTACTGAAAGAGTTGGTCTGGAGCTAGATGAAGCTGCATTAAAGGATTGTGGTAGCAATCTTCTGGAATCTGTTAGGAGCAACTGATTGTCAAACTTTCTACCAAAAATAGCAGTATTTCAGGAATCAATATGCTGTTTAAAAGATATATCACCTCCAAAAAAAATCACATTTGACACCCAGATTACCATTCTTTGAAGAAAGTTTGGGTACTTACTATCCCTGGCTGTGTGCTGATTTGAACTTCCAAAATTGTTACTAGGACCGGATATAATCTGAAGCCCGTCATCAGAATAATGGTTAGAATGAGACGTGTGTCCATTAGCAGCTCTTCTTTTAGGCAGAAGAGACCGTTGGCTTGATTCATGCAGACCTAGAATTCCAATAAAGCCTATTAATTAATAATAATAAGAAGAAGAAGAAGAAGAAGAAGAAACGAAACACTTATTTTTTTAACAAGGTGAGCCTTAGTGCCTCCCTACTAGAGATTTCCTTACCTGTATTACTTGTCCCGGATGAAGGTGCATTTGAAGGAAGAGCCCTGGTGTTGGGCGATGAAGTAGCCGAATCCGTTAATTGCGATTCATATATTGCCTTGTATAAGTCTACGTTCCAATCACTCGACTCACTATCTGTCGAACTAGTAATATCTATAGGCTGCTGTGCCATTAGAGACGCAACAAGCCGAATGATTAATTTCCCTTTCTGAGATCAGCACGTCAGAAATCCCAAAAACCTGGACCAACGTGGATTTAATGATCAAACAACTTGAGTCTCCAAAACTTGCATCACCAAATTTACCAATAGATAAACCCCACTGACCATAAATTACACTGCTAATCAATCCATTTAAACAAGGGCAACATTCCAGTATAGAAACAACAAAATTAAAAGAGGATTACCATGATCAGGAACGTATAATTAAAGAACACTTGGCGATTCACAAAGTTCAGTAACAAGAACATTACGATTCAAGAATGTAACCGAAATTTCTTGAATCAAGTAAAAGACTTGACACAATTTCACCAAAAGAACCTTCAATCAATTTCTACTAAAAACGAAGAAATGCTAGCAATTAACAAGAAATAACATTGATTTCGCAACCATTCATACATACATTTACAGTTACGAGCGGCGTACCTCGTTAATCTCGCTGACATCAAGAAAAACAGGGTTTAGTTCAGAATCCGTCTACTGGCAAAAGCCCTAAGTCTTAACCCCCAGTAGTCTCTCAGTCTCCTGAGACAAAGACTTTCCCACTCGCAATGGGAATGGGAATGCGAATGCGATTGTTTCTTGGTAAATTATTTTGGGGCACGGTCGGGTACGTATCTACGATTTTCCCCCTTTCTTCTTTTTTCCATAAAATCATATTAAATTACGGAATTTCATCAATTAATATGTTAGGTTAGAATTTTATAATAGAAAAATCATGTAAAAAATCAACCTACTTTCAGTATTTTTCAAATAAGTTATTATACCTAAAATATTTTCATAAAAATCCCTCAACTTAAAACTTTTTCCGTAAAAACCACTACACATAAAATGTTTCCATAAAAGCATTTAACTTAACAAAATCTTATGAAAAATCTTTAAAAAGTCTCATAAAACAACATAATTCGTAAAAAATTTCAAGTTGAATAATTTTTATAGAAACGTTTTTGGTACAGGAACTTAATCGAAAAATATCAAAAGTATGTTAGTTTTGTATAATTTTCCCTTTCATAATTAGATAGATATATTAAATTTTGGATTTTCGTATGATATGTTTTGAAATGATATACAAATAATAGATGTATTTTTAGTATACCAGAAGTATATTAGAAGTTTATATAATAATTAAGGTTTTATTATGAATTTATAATTCTTTATTTAAAACTTTTATTATCTATATTTTATTGAAAAATAAAAACATTGTCATTAAAAAGTAAGAAATGAAAAAACAGAGTTGTATATATAATTAGTAGATTAACATACTTGAGTATGAGAAGAGGAAAGTTTTTAATATACCTAATACCAAATTATTTTATATTGTTATAAAAATTAATTCCTACAAAAAATAATTGATAATTTGAACACCACGTACTATATATTTGTATATACAACTTACAAAGAAAACTCACAGGTCAAAAAATATTATTTATAATGATGTTGATTTTATAAAATCTTTTTTGCATTATATATTTGGGATTATTTTCGTTTTCTTATCCTAATTTTCTTTACAGCAGAACGCTTACTCATCTAATTTTTAACCTGAATCTACATGTTTGTTCATAACAAGAGTTGAACTCTTTTAAACAACTTAAAGATATAATTGGTTCTTGAAATTAATCTTATTTTTTGAATGTCAAATATAACATATAACAACATGAAAACATATTACAATAATGTTTATGCCTATGTCAGCAAGATGCATAACGATACTAATATTACATAGCAAACCAGCTAAATAAACACGGCCATTAAACTCGAAAAACTTAAGGAAACGAACAAAACAATAGTTGAAGATGTGCAACATGTGTAGTAACAGCACCAAGGCCTGCAGCAAAACAATAACTAAGGTATGTCACGAACCTAAAAACTTAAAAAGCAAACATGTCCAACAACAACAACAAATAACGACGAGGACCATCATTATTGTTGCCATTAACTACAAAAGCTCTTGATGCATAACAAGAGGATGCAGAAAGTTGTTGCTAAGCCAAATGAAATGCAAATTGTTATCAACTAAAAACTTAAAAAGCAAACATGTCCAGCAACAACAACAAATAATATGAGGACCATCATTATTGTTGTCATCAACTACAAAAGCTCTTGATGCATAATAAGAGGATGAAGAAAGTTGTTGCTAAGCCAAATGAAATGCAAATTGTTATCAACTACCTGATAAGTTTCAGAAGCCAAACTAAAAGTCTTTTACGGATCAATGTAACACTTGACACTGGATTCGGTAAGCACAATTAGCAAATGATCTTGGCACTCAACATTCTTCAAGATATCCATTCAAACAATTGGATTTTGCATTTTAAAGAATAACCATCTCCATGTAATCTTTTATATTTTTAAATGTCAATTTGTTGTGTCTTCTCTAAATGAAGTATAAGGTTGTCCAAATTTCTTATATTAAGATCCTGAAGCTCGTGTAGTCGTGTGATCCAATGTGAGTTAAGAATCAATATCCAAAACCAAACCATCCATGTTAAGCTACCATAGGAGACCATTTTTTTCCATAGAATCATAGCAAAATCACAATTCACTAAGCAATGACTCACATTTTCAATATCATCTTCACATACACATAATAAACTGCGAAGCTCAAATATTTTTTTTGTCTAAAGCAACACAGATTAGAAGCTTTACTTATGTTGCTTGCTACATTAATACACATATTGTTTTTAAATCAATTTATTTCATGTTGTTCTTGAAGTGCTCCATCTGACATCAACAAGATAGTCCAAATCTCAACATGTCAAATTTGTTGTATTGAATACAAGAAGATCATTACTAATCTATTTATATTTTGTGAAGTTTAATCTTAATTTCAAATGTATCTATTAACCGGATAATTAATATAGAAAAACTTGAAGTCAAAATATGATTCACTTGTCACTTTGTTTGTATATGAATAAATTTCCGCTCATTTTTTTGTCACTGAACAACGATCTCAACTTTATTGTTCGTCTTATGTTAGGAAAAAAAACACAAGCTGAATTTGCTTCCAAAATAGAGATGATAGATGGTTGTCCTTCGTTTACCAAAATTATGTCTATTACTATGTCGAAAGATAATGGGAGATTATGAACGATGTTACAATCAATGCATAGATTAATAACGTAATTATAACATTCCAATTTCCATAAAAATAGCAACCAGAATAGTTGCATATACCAACCCTAGAAATATAACAAATGTCTACATGTATAAGTAATGTCACTAACCATATTTGCAACAAATAATTTTAGTAACTACACAGATTGAATATTAATTAATAGGAAATATAGTAAAAATGTGGTATTATCATTTCATCAATAAACTTTATAGAATAACAATAATTTATATGGTTGCTACCTTCAAATAATCTATGTATTTCAAATAGTTATACATAAAACCCTCATCCTGACTCCTGAGAAACATATAACACGTGTTAGTTATAAAGCTAGTTAGGTAGCGTTTGGATTACAGGATTTTGATATACCAGGATTTAAATATGACAGAATTTCAAAATGGCAGAATACAAATGTGACAGAATTTGAATCATGTCATGTGTTTGGTTTGCAGGATTTCAAGTTCAATTATTGTAAAATCTTATTTATTTGTAAATGTGTCAAATGATATGGATAAACCAAGTAGGTGTACAAGAAGTAAGGTATGGTATGTTAAAAGGTGGGCAAGGTGTAGATAGGTAGGGGTAGGGTAGACATGGTAGGTAGGGTGTGCTGGGATGAGATGTGAAAGGGTAGTGTGGGATGAGTGTGTATAGGTAGATATGGGTGGTAGGATAGATGAGGGGAGGATACGATGTATATTTGGTGTGGGGTGGTGGGGGTAAGGCATGTGGGTATATATGGTAGGTAAGGGTGGGACGGGTAGAGTTGCGTGGGAAGCGTGGTATGAGGTGGGTATATATGTAGATATAGGTGAGGTATGATTAGCCAAAGTAAGATACGATGTTTAGTTAGGTTGGGATGAGATTAGGTAGGTATGGTAGGTAGGGGTGGGTAGATACGGTAGAGTATGGTACGATGGATTGATGTACGTAGGTAGTGTTTGATAGTTATATGTAGTTACAATAGGGTGGGGTGGGATGTGATGGGGTGGGGTGTGATGGGATGAGGTTGGTGTTGGTAGGGTCAATAGGTATAGGTAGGTGGTGGTTAGGTTAAGGATAATGGTGATATTGTCATTTGGTTAGGAATTTGAAATGTAAACATATGAGATTTTAAAATAATAAGGGACAGGGAAGATATTTAAAATCTTAAAAAAGATGATTGTGAAATGCTAAAGGAAAATACATCATACCACACACAAAAAAAAAAACAGTTGATAAACAATTGGATAATGTGTAGAACAGTAGAACAAATCACACATCGAGTACATTGGTGATACACACCGTTTTAAACCGTTTATAAAAACTGGCCTACAACATTTAACTTCATGAAGTCATCACCAAATTGCTGCTAAACCGTTTATAAAAACATTGTAATCAAAATTTAAAGTAATAAACATAAGATTAAACATGTCCATTATTTTTAAAGCCGTTTTTTAAAGCATCACAACTAACTCACAATGGCCAAACTAGCCCGTCAGCATAAAGACTGTCAATGTTATTATTAAAGACGAAATCTACAAAGTGGACCTAATTCAGTCTTTATTATATATAATTAAAAATTATTGAAATAACAATCTAATAACTCCTTCAAATGCTCCTCCAAGCAATGGCATTTCAACAGATGACAATCTTGCAAGATTAGAGCAGTAAGCAAATACTACTCCTTCAGATGATGCTCAAATAGAGATGCCATCTCAATCTGCAATACAGATTAAGATTGGCTGAATGAAATTGGGCACAATAGCTGTATGTCGAATTAAATAAACCAAAACCTGTTAATCACGTTATAGCAATCATATAATCTTCGATTCTTAACTCGAATTAATCCCATTATTTCTTGCATTTCATTTTCAAAATAGTTCACGATACAGAGTAATGCAATAATTTTTGATCCGGGTCTTCTACAATAACATAAAAGATCCAAGTCTTTTCTTTAACCTTTTATGAAAAAAGTATCAGATATAGCCGTTAGTTGATGATCTATTAAAGTTGTAAATAAAAATATAAAATCACACAATGAAAAACATTATTCTACTTGAAAAAACATGATCCATCATTATCTAAAGGGATAATTGCGAAAAAAAACCCCAACTTGTCAGGTTTTTGTGATTAAAACCCCAAACCATATTTCGTTGCATAGAAAACCCCGAACTAACTAAATATTAGTAAATCAAGGTTTTATCAATGGGTAACCGGTTGAAACTGGTTATTAATCCTACGTGGAATAGTAAAAATAACCTACGTGGAATAAATTTTAATTGTTGAAATTGGTTGCCAAGTATTACACATCATCTAAACCCCCGTTGATGATGTAATCCCGTTTAAAAATTACCATTAAAATTTATCAACGAGGGTTTAAATGATGTGTAATACTTGACAACTGATTTCCACAATTAAAATTTATTCCACGTAGGTTATTTACCGGTCCACGTAAGATTAATAAACGGTTTCAACCGGTTACCCATTGATAATACCTTGATTTACAGCTTTTTTTGTTAGTTTAGGGTTTTCTATTCAACGAAAAATGGTTTGGGGTTTTAATCATAAAACACTGACAAGTTGGAGGTTTTTTGCACAATTATCCCTTATCTGAATAATAGATTGGCAATTGATGTAAACTCAGTTAAGTCACCAACACTTTTTTTGTTTCTTTATATAGTTTTCTCTTTCATCTTGTACCTTTCCTTCTCCTTTTCCCTTGTAAAAGGAAAACTAGCAAAAATAAGTAAGAATCCAAAAGGCATAGGCAAAAGAAAGATGAATCGAGCTCCCATATTCGGGGCATAAGGCCCGTAACACAAATCTAGAAATCCGAAAAAGATATCGAAATCTTCATAGGATGCAGTCAACTTACAGCAGTCAAAGCTGCCTCAGAGCCCTTGTTCCCTGCTTTTCCACCAGCACGATTCAAGGCCTGTAGCAATCGCATGTAACAATAAAATGCTTTAGAAATTAGAATTCAGTTATATAACTTTAATAGCCGGTAAATTCATGAAGGTACTATTATCATTACTTATATTTTGAAATAAGATATAAGTCAAGCATGATTGTTTTCCTAATCAAATCGAGGATTTGAAGGAGAAGTTAGATAAGGAAATTTTGATGGGGGTTACTAGTTCTAATTGGACTCCTCTTATGGTCCCTATAAACACATAAAAAAAAGAAGAAAATTCAAGAGCGAAGGAAAGAATTCTAGAAGAATACTGAGCTTTCATAACATACTAAACCTTCCCATTTGATCTTTTCTTCTTCTGCAATTTGTAATTATTGCGAAAATCATCTTAAGTTGATCTGTATTTATTACCATAATTATTTCTGATGATCATATCCTAATTCTTGCTCTAACAGGTCATAGAAGTTCCCTGGTCTGTTCTATTTTTCCAATGAAGATCATATCATGTTCTCTGAAAATTTGTAAACTGATCATAAATCAAACTGGTAAGTTCCAGACCTCTTGAAACCATCCATGAATCCTTTGACAATATTTTTTGAAAAAAAAAAAGTCATAATTATGCTTCTGTTGTTAAAAGTTAACCATGCACTGCAACATACAAACACTTCAGAGCTAATTAAAATAACTAATTGGGTTATGAGTAAATTAACCATATACTGTTACTTATTTTGTGGCACTCTCTATTAGTGGATTTGACACATCAGCCACATGTTTAGGGTCAAGTGTTGCACAAAAGATGAAATGTTGATCATCAAAAATCAAAATGGTTATTGGTTGGTGACTTGGTGGTAATCAGAGGTTTTCAAGCAACAACTTATGTGACCAAGATGAGCCTCCAAGGAAAAAAGAATAATAATTATACCTGATCCATGTCTTCACATGTCAAGACTCCAAATATGCAGGGAACACCTTCAACATCACAAGTGAAAAGTATATCAGTGCAGGCAAATACACCAAATCTGATTGATATAAAAGCATCGATCTGCCTTGCATTTTGAATTCACATCATTAAGGCTTACTTAGCTCTGCTGTTCTCAAGTAATTCTTTGACCTTGTTTATTTGACCTGGGCGAGATGATCCTTCCTCATCAGACTTCCATTTTTTTCTAAATAAATTCATTAGTTCCATTGAATTTCATTCTTAAATAACACAGACTCACACGGATACCTATGTATGTATGCAAGTATATGCGTGTCTGCATTAGATAGATTTATAACCAATGAAACTAATGAACATAGAGTTAAGTGGAAAAGGTGGAGGTCTGATGAATTTGACTCATGAGGTACAAGGGTTGTGAAGCCCAAGTCAAATAAACATGGTCAAAGATATACATGAGAACAATAGTCGTAAGTATGCCATTATGATGCGAATCAATAAACCAAGGAGAATTGTTTACATGTGGGGGTGTATTTGGTTGGGTTCTATTCTTGATTATGAAATCCAAGTAGTTTTTCACTTTGGGGATTAGGATGTTGAATTGAAGACTTGAAATTGGTTATATGGGCTTTACTTGATGTTGTTAGCCTAGTCGCCTAGGGATTCCAATTTGAGATGAGAGGGAAGTTGTAAGGAAACGGCGCACACATACTAGCACGCGCACACACACAAGCAACAACAAACATAATACGTAGAAACTAAAAACACAGAGTATTACGTGGTTCGGTCCAATAATGGCCACGCTAGCGAGTCTCTCTATTAATTTCAGATTAAGGTTACAATTACATGGGATCAATATTTAAAGACAACTACAACCGAAAATAAGAATATCCTTAATGGATCGGGCCTCTCCAATATACCTTCCTTGGGCGCTGCTCCCTTGGTAACAATTAGTCTCCACAACTCACAGAAGTAACAATTATAGTGTAGGGCAGACAAGGTCAGGAATTAAAGATGATGCATACTTTTTGTATCATTTCTAACTTTTCATTTATTGACCTTTTACAAATGGCTTACGGTTATCAACTAGGTTGTACTTTAAATTTGTCTATAGTAATCAAGAAGACCGGACAATCTTATACATATTGTACAACCTGGTAATATAACGAAGACATAAAGAGATGTTGGTGTGCTATGGTCCCCAGTTTAAGGCTCCACTGATTTGCGCACCTTGAGTTCTAAGTTTCTAACTTCTAAAAGCCTAGCACAAAACTACAAAATATCACATTAATGTAACAATTAAACTTTCTAATCGATTCTAGCTAGGTGGCAATTGTAAAATGAACTTTTACCTAAAACCACCTATCGTTAAAGTGACGTGTCTATATTGGGCGAGAATTGGGTCAACACCTCATCCAGTTGGATTATGTTCTACTTTTTACATGATGAACCAGAACTGAAAAGGTACTGTTGTGAACAAAACACACCAAAGATATTTGAATATTAGAAAGGATCTACTGTGTATATAAACAGGTCTACGCTGAGTGAGACTTGGTCATATATTGAATAGTTTTGCTGATTAGCACATTTATTTTGGTGACTGAACAGCTACAATTAGTGCAGAAACCTAGAGGGTAAGTAAATGAAACCTGAAACAATGTGATGATTATATATGAACTCCATACATTCCTAGAAAATACTGGTACTTGGCTAGTTGGCTTTATGTACGAATGTAAATCCAACCTGAATTCAAGCCAGCTGAAAGGACCCCGGATGCAGCAGAATTAGCAACAGCATCATAGTGAGTGGTGTCACCTCTTACCTAAAAAACCATGAATAGCTATATGTATTTAGGCATTAATACCAAGCACATGGCCTATTTCTTCACCATAATGCATACTGCAGTGGTTGTGTAATGTTATTGAACAATATGACAGGATAAAATATTGGAAGAAAATATATCACCACAGCTCCTATACACAAGATCGCATGGTACTTCAGCGACTTTCCAAGCTTATCAGCAACCAAACCGATCTCAAAACTACCAGGAACCCACACAACCTAGTAAGTTTAAACAGACCAATGTTAGACATGGTACAGTCAAAATGGCCAAACCAAATCACATGTAATAACTGACATCATGATTTGTTGCTTATAGCTGTCACGGTGTTACCTTCCTGATTATTAGGGGCTTGTTCAACATTCTTCCATTCAATTATGGCCCAAGATATTATAGAAATGAATATTATATGAGATAGCACAAAAATGTAAGGAAACATATATAAAGGGAGATAATACATACATCAATATCTTCTTCTCTCACAGAATATTTTTTAAACGTGTCCAAAGCACCTTCCAACAAAGGCCTTGTGACAATTTCGTTAAACCTTGCAACAACCTATGTCATAAAAATCAGTAGCATTTAACAAAACGTTAAAACAGGATAAGAAGTATGCATGTACTATTTGCATATTTATTATCTAGTAACATTTAATAAATATTGAATAGTCCACAGAACGACAATCCGCTCCTGCTTCCCAATAGGTGGTACAAAGTAAGAATCTAACACAAGCTAGAGTTCTCTACTATACATGAAATCCATGAATCATAAATGCTAATTAACAAAGAAAAGACCAAGTGGCAAGCTGGAATATCTTATATAAATTAAAGAATTTTTACTTTGCTGTATATAATTTAGGGTGAATCTCGAAGATATGCTGAAGTAAAAAATCTGCTACTGCTGCAAACAAATGTGGGTAGAACTCCATAGCAAGATATTTAAGCCCATTCAAGGATAGTAGGACTCAAATTTGATTTCAAAATTGGATCTTTCAAGAAAGCTGAATAAATTGATAAAAACATTAATTTTCCAAAATGCCGGTTAATAGACCAACAATCCTCTTTAGTATGGTTGTTGGTTTGCTTATATTGGACACTCCACATCATGAATCTAGTACCCTAAAAATTCACAAACACATCTGAAAAATATGATCGTACCTTATCTTTTCTTTTCTGTGACTGTGAGACATGAACTTAAATTGAGAAAAATTAGAAAGCAGAGATAATGTACTAACAATTGCGAAACGGAAACCCTCAGCCTTAGTCAGGGAACCGGTCAAATGTCGAACAGCTTCTGTTTGAAAGGATGCTCTCTTCTTCTCTGCCGGCGTTACAAATAACGGATTTGATAAACCTTACAGTACGACAGACCGATATGAATAAAAACCAACTGAAGAAATCGAAAGCGCAGAATTGAAGAGCTCCGAATCTTACCTTTTGGCGAAGATTGGATTAGATGTGATGTAGAGGAAGTTGTAGGGGAAGTGAGAAGAGAAAGAGAAATTGAACGAGGATGCATTCCCCATGACGATATTAAGGATGATGTATCATCACGAAGACGAAGAAGAGAACTTGATGAAGCTGCTGTAGCAATGGCCGCCATTTTCGTCTGTTACCTGAACTTTAGGTCGACGGTTGCACAACAAGGATTCTCTCGCTCTCGTAACAAATTTTAAGGAGGTTTATTGAAAAGAAAAAAAAACAAGGTGTCTTGTGTTAACATCAGGTATCCGTCCTTTCATGTTTTTTCTGAAAGGGATAATTGCGTAAAAAACCCTAAAGTTGGACCATTTTTGTGATAAAAACCCCTAATCATTTTCTGTTGCACAAAAAACCTCTAACCCGTAAAATCTTTTGAAATTAGGACATTACCGGTTATAATAGGTTAATATGCTTACATGGCACACACGTGGCGTCCACATGGCAAACCCGACTTACGTGGCGCCTACGTGGCACTACATGTATAATTCTTAAACTCAATTTTTTGCATAAAAAACCTCGAAGTTGGTGACTTTTTCGATTAAAACCCTTAACTATTTTTTTTTTCATCTCTAACCAATAATAATATTTACCTTTTCTCTTCTTCTCTACCTCCAGCAACTCCGATTACTTCATCCCATCTTTATGTTCAGTGTTGTTTATTTTATGTATGTATGTTCGATTAACTTTTGCCGTTTAATTTTGAATTTTAACTTCAATTGTGACGATGGAATCAATTTCATTTTGTGTTCACGAGTTGCATTTTTAGCTTCAGCTTTATGTTCAATTTCGTTTATTTATGTTTCATTTTTAGATACTGAATTTCGTTTATTTATGTTCCATCAGTGAAGACTCAATTTTAATTATATTTGTTGGTTGGAGGTTTTTTATCAAATTAAAAATGATTCGGGGTTTTAATTGGAATAACTAAACAAGTTTGGGTTTTTTTATGCAAAAATCTATTTAAAAATTGTACACGTCATCAAGTTGCAACTGGCTAAACCGGTTGCAAGTCAGATTTTTTGTAAAAAACCCAAATTTACAAAGTTTTAACCGGTTGGAGGTTTTTTGTGCAATGAAAAATGGTTGGGGGTTTTAATCGCAAAAATGATCCAACTTAGAGGTTTTTTGCGCAATTTCCCCTTTCTGCAAAGTTGTGAAGTTTTATTATTCTTCTTTTTGTTTTGTAAAAGGGTGTTACTTCATGCACCACATCTATATCCTACAATTGACCTAAAACATGCATTTTTTTCATAACTCATCATTATATTTTATTTGTTTACACACTTTTATCCAATCAAAAGATAAATATTTATAGGTCAAATGCATAGAGGTGGTGTATGAGAAATTAGATGTGGTGCATGAAGAAGTAGCCTTTGTAAAATTTGACTAACTATAATCGATAAACCGGCTTTTTAAAAACTGAAAAATCAAGTTTTATTAGTTAAATTTTACTAAACCAAAAATAAAAAAAAATTTAACATAAGGTATTTTCCGAAAAAAAATGGCATAATGGGACAAAAACACAAAAAAATATATATTAGTTTTTTTTCATAATAACCGTTTAAATAATCATGCAAACCAAATACATTAGGTGTTGGCAATTTGACCAAAAAAATTGGTTCCATATTTGGTTATTTCAATTTATTCAATAAAGTTACTGTCTAGTTTCAGTTTTATTCAACTTTAAAATATTCAAATTTTTCTTAAAAGTTTTTAACGGTTCAAGTTTCAATTTTGTTCCAATCAGGTTACTTTTCTATAATAAAAGTTATAAATTCGTTCATTTTTACCTTTATTTTAAACTTTTAATGAGATTTTTAGTGATCAAATTAATTTTTAGTAACAATTTATGTAACATTCTAATTTTGGGTAAGGTACGTGAATTTATTTAATGTGATTGATTAAATTCTAATATCGAGTTGGATCAACTAAACGGATAAATATAGAATTGCCACGTAAAGATGTCACGTGTTAACCGGCTTATTGAATTAAATTTTATAGAAGATTAAAACATAATTATCTATTAAATAAATTAGAGTTTATGATAAAGACTTTTGATTACTGATAACGAGATCGGATATTGGGTACCATACCGAATTATGATATATAAAAGCTTGACCTAAGTGTTTCATTACTTTCATATGCAATCCCAAATCCAAGAGCTAAAAGGTGTGTGTGTTTTCGATTCCAGCAGCAACGGCCAACATCGATTGAGAATTTGAGCTGTGATTTGAGTTGCAATTCACCACCTTCCTTCTTCAACTTGTTCACAAGGTTTTCAAGTAAGTTCATGTCTATAAATTCATGATTTAATGTGTTGATTAGTTGGGATTTGACTAGGAAAGTATATGTATATGTTTAGTAGTGTTTATGGTATGTATTGACGTACAAAATCGATATGAAAAATCCATTAATGGGATATCCCCTGATTTGGACAGAAACAGAGCAGCTATCGATGTTGTTCGATGGTGATCCCAGGTCACGATGGTTATGACGGTCAGGGCTCGAGCTCGGGCATCAATGAGATGAGATGAGGCGCGATAAGAGAGTGCGACCGCGACTCCCACAAGCGCAGTCATGATCCGGGTACAGGGGTTCGGGTTCGGGTTTGGGCATTCAGGTCACATGTTCTGGTATTCAGGTCACGTGTTCTGGTTTTAGGGTTAGTATGGGTATTAGAAGATTATGTACATGGCTTATTGATATGTGTTAGTGATATTGGGCTATTTAATTGTGTTTCTTGGGTCTCAAGTTGAAAGGATCGGGGTAACGAGACTCGATGAGCAATATTTCAAAGACAGGTGAGTTTGCAAGTCTTTTTGAGATACACATACGATTAGTTATTGTATACTTACATGATCTTTTAATGAGCTTTCTTACTGAGATTATTATAAGTTTTATTACCGAGCTTTGAAATATTTGCAACTCGATACAAGGACATATGTTATTGAGTTTAATTTGAGAATCGAGTTTTACTATATAAGATTTGGGACACATGAGATACAAGGACATTGTGTTAAATCGTACGGCTGGTCAAGGGTCGGGTCACTCACTCACTCTCGGTTCCCTTTTGTTCACCCGACGACTGCTTTGTGCGTTATTCCATAAGGATGAGTACCTTTTTTTAGATGATTATGTGAGATCTCATATACTGTTTAGTAAAGAATGCTGAACCATTTACTTGAGAAGTATATATACGTGCTTAGGTTATCATGAGAAGCTACATATATTTTGAGAAGTATAAGCATCATGATTCACTATTTTGTATATTAATTCACTAATCTTGATAAATATAAGAAACACTATGATTTACTAATTTATATATTGATTCACTAATTTGTACATTGATTCACTTGATATAAATTTGTGCGTTGCTGGGAGTCTGGCACGGACATCCTAATTTATTGTATGTAACATATATGTGGACGGACATGTGGTTGAAAAGGCAGTTTCCTGTCCTCATAATTAATGTACATCACCTAACTTATCTTCAATTACTGAACATGCTTTATTACATTTTAATAATTATATAACATGACATGTGATTCAATTAAAATCAATGGGGTTTAGCCTATTTGGTAAGAGAGTGGATTTGTAAGATCACGGGTTAAGTTGAAATTTAGGTGGAGAAAATAAGTCTTGAGGTAAATGAGTAATTTAAGAGTAGAAGTAACATAGTTTGCCGTTCAAAAAAAAAAAGTGATTCACTTAAATGTAGGGTAAATTATAAATTTTGTTCCTGTGTTACTATCTATTGACCTGTTAAAAATTTTAAAATTGACCATTTTACCTTTTTACTTACATAATACAACTGTTTGTCATGATATTCGAGTTGTCAAGAGTTTTTCGTGGATTGCTAGATGGAAAGTTAACCCCATTTCAAGTTGTGCCACTTTCTATCTAGTGAGGACTGGCTTATAAATCGTCGTATCATACGAAACCAAATTTTTAAGAAACAGATGACCAATAACCGTATCATAATGTTACCGGTGTGAGACTTTGAGGCATGTATCCAGTATCCCTAACCTTTTGCCAAAGGTGCAGCCAGAAAAACACCGAATTTCATCGCACATTAAACCAGATTGTACATTAAAAATCACAAGTACGATGTAATAACTAATAACCAACAAAACCAATAAATTACCTGCACTTGATAAATATTCTAATAGATGATCAACATTTTGAAAAGCAACAAACATATATAATTATATATACATAGCGCGAGAGAGCAAGTTAGAATTACATCATGACAAACTACCTAAATACAAGCAAGGACCACAAACTAAACCAAAAACATGAGTAAGTCTTTGTTTGTTTACTTCTTAATAGAGTCATTTTAAGGTAAAATGACTTCTTAATGATTCCATTAAAAGGTAAACAAACAATGCGTAAATTTGAGTCAAACATGAGATACCAAAAAACGCACCTCGGTCCAGTAGAGACAAACAAGCTAGCCCACATACCCAAAAACTCGATGCAAAGAAGCTAGCGAGACCAAAAAAATATGAACTACTTGCACATTCAATAGCTTGCACCCATCAGTTTTTTCAAGATAGACATCCTCTTTGGAAAAGGACAACCAAATACTGCTCGTGCTTTTTCTGGTTTTTCCATTAGAAAGAGATAGGCACGTGATATCACATTACGCCCCACACCCATAGCCTCGAGTCCATTATAAATTTCTTCCCCAGAATACACACGTGGACAAGATCTTTCCAATACCTTAAAAAGTAGTTAATTAACAACAATCATCAACATAACAAATACCGACATAAAAGTACACATAATGTATAATGTTGATAAATCTAACACCTTAGTATTTTCCCTGATAGCAGCAGCTAAATCATCCATGGCACTTTTTATCTTAGAAGCTACTCCATCTTCTTCCTCGATCTTTCTTTTCTTATTTTTAGATGTAGTGACATTATATGCATCATCATCAGTATCTGCAGAAACATCTGTATCTACAGAAGCATCTGCATCTACAGAAGCATCTGTATCTTTACCAAACAATTCAATGTAGTTAGAGATTTGTTTTTTTATTCCATTTTGCAATATCAAGATTTTCCTACTCCGATAAAGCGCTGTTAAGTTAAATAAGAATACAATGGTTTTTTCTAGCATCGTAAGCCTCACAACCAGAGATTTCCTTGCGTGTATTACCTGTCTCTGATGAAGTAGCCGAATCCTCAAACAGTGGTTCACATACAATATTATGTTTTACTCCGTCCAAAGACCTTGACTTGTTTTCATTCGAACTAATATCTTTCGTTTGTTCCATTAGAGACGCGTCGTTTGTAACTTTAGCAAACAATTCATGGTTGGGGGAAGATGTGTGCCCATTTATAGCAGCTCTTCTTGCAGACGGAAGAGATCGTTGGCTTGATTCTTGCAGACCTAGAATTCAGTCAATTAAGTTAAATAACAATACAATGATCTTTTCTAGCATGGTTAGCCTCACTACTGTTAAAGAATAAAAATACTAATGGGGCGTTTGGTTCGCAGATTTTTTTCTCTGGGATTTGCATTTTGTCAAAGGATTTGCATTATGCAGCATTTGCATTTCTCAGGATTTTGTCAAAGAATCTGCATTATCTTTTAGGAAAAAATTGTTAATCTGAAAAATGCAAGGTACCTGTGATTTAAAATCCTAGAGGAGTGGCTGGGTTTTTTAATAACAAAGAAGGAAAGGATTTAAGAAATCCTGGAATTTTAAATCTTTACTGAAATCTGCGAACCAAACACAGAATTTTAAATGCAAATCCCACTGAATCTGCGAACCAAACGCCCTCTGATAATAATAATAAATCACATTTGACACCCAGAATACCATTCTTTAAAGAAAGTTTAGGTACTTACTATCCCTGACTTTGTGCTGATTTGAACTTCCAAAATTCTTAGCTGAATCCTTTAATTGTGACTCCCACAATTCCTTACAGAAATCCATGTTACAATCACTCGACTCACTATCTGTCGAACTATCTATCGGCTCCATTAGAGATCAACACGTCAGAAGTCTCAAATCCTGGACAAACATGAATTTAAAAACATAAGAAACATTGCATCACAAACTATACCCGATAGATCATAGATAAACCCTAGTGATCATAAATTACACTGCTAATCAATCCATTGAAGCTTGTGGTCGGTACGTGGGGTTAAAAATTGAAACAAGGGCAACATTACAAAGTAGCAACAGCAATATCAAAGAGTGTTACAGAATGCCTCGTGATTCATAAAAGTTAGTTTTGTAACAAGAACATAACTTTTCAAGAATGTAACGTAAATTTCTTGAAATTGGGTAACAGACTCGATAAAGTTTCACCAAAAGAACGTTGATTTCCATTAAACACGAGGAAATGTTAACAATGAACACGAAATAAAACCGTTCATACACACACTTACGGAGTTTAGTTCGTCAAAGCCCTAATCCGGTGCTGCACATCAGACAAAGAGTAAATTAAATGTTTTTTTTATGTATTTTTTTATTGGGAGAATTTCATATATGTCCTTGTAAACATTCATTGTTACTTATATATCCTTACAAACTTCCTTATTACATATATATCCTTCTAAACTTTTAAAACTCACTAATATATTCAATATTTAATTTATAATTATTAAATCATTTAAAAAATATTAAAAATACTCTTTTTAGTTTATTTTTTAAAAATTCCTAAATTACCCCTAGAATCTACTTGCCTGGAGCTGCATAAATTAATCTAGAATTTAATAGAAATTTGAAGAGTTTTTTCCTCCTCAACCGTGTATAAAAATACTGGGAAAAGTACTTGAATTTTGCTAAAATTGCAGGGTCACTTACAGCACAGTTGGCAAGGTTTTTGGTTGTTTCTTAAACACAATCTCCTCAAAGAAAAAACATAAAAAAAAAAAAAGTAGAAATCAAGAAACGTGTTGTTACTAAAACTTAAGATACAACTAATTTTGCTACCTAAAAGCCTAAATATTTTAGGGAAAAAAAAAACTAAATTAAAGCTAACGGTTAGATTCATTCAAAATAACAACATAAAAAAGGACATTAAAAATCTTTGCAGAGAGTTAATAATGCCTTTATACAAATCAACCCGTTTGAATTTAAAAAAGTTCCCTCTTAATGGCAATTACAATAATAAAACAAACCATCTGATTTCGATTTTCCACCTTTTCTTTTCGGAAAAAACAATTGCGGAGGCATGAGTTGAAATTGCAAAAGTATGATGATAAATGTGGCCATTACTATTCACAATTTCGTTGTTAAATTGAGGTGAGGAATGAAAATGTTGGTGAGAAGAAGAAGATGAATTGGTGATTCTTTATAATGAAGAATATGATAACGATTGATTGAGCTTGTCATGAGTTGTTGAAGGCAAAAGGTTGTATTAAATATTTGTGCTTTTTTACAGAGATGAAGCTGAAGAATCTTTGCCCAAAAGGGTAATTTAGGGATTTACAACTAACTAAATAAGAAAAATGATATTTAATATTTTCTAAATGATTTAATAATTATAAATTAGATATTTGGATATATTAGTGAGTTTTAAAGGTTTAGAGGATATATATGTAATAAGGAAGTTTGCAAGGATATATAAGTAATAATGAATGTTTACAAGGACATGTATGAAATTATCCCTTTTTTATTTTTGTCCCTCCGTGTTATTTTATTTTATAAAAGTTTTTAAGTTAACCTTTTCTTTTTGATTCAGTGAAATAACCGGTTTTAATGTCCAAATTTCACTGAATCAAAAAAAATTTAACTTAACAACTTTTATAGAAAAAAAATAACATGAAAGAACAAAAACGTAAAAAAACATAAAAACATGTTAGTTTTTTTTCATAATAAACCATTTATTATATGACGAGAAAATCCATCCTTGTCCTAGCATATTTATTATTATTCTTTTTAGGGTAAAAACTGACTAAAATATCTAATTTTTTGATCGGTATGTGTGGAAATAGCCATGAAAAATGAAGTTAGTCATGCTTTTCATTACCAAAACAAGTTTTTATAACATGTATACTATGTTAATATCAACGTATTACATTAGCTGACTTATAAAAATATTTAAAATTTTAATATGTATAAGGTATAAAAAATAATAATTTTTACTAGGGTTTATATATTTTTTATTAAATTAGTTAAGTTAGACGTTAATATATTGAATTTGATTTGAATTGAAAATTAAAATAAATTGTAGTAAATGTCTAAACGATGTGGCAAATTGAAAATACGTCAAATAGCAAATTAAATGAGAAGATGACAAGTTATACTTTTTTACTTATTTATTGATATTGATATTATATATTATAGATACTTAAAATGTGGTACCAATGTATCGATAAGAATAAAAATTTTTGTATTAAATCACCGTTGACGAGTATCCATGATACTTGAAATGTGTATCGCATTATCAGTGTATCAATAAGTATAAGAATGTTGTATCAAATCATCGTTGATTAGTATCTGTGATAATTGAAATGTATATCAATGTATGAATAAGAATAAGAATGTTGTATCAATCGTCGTTTACGTGGATTAGTGTATCAACAAGAATGTTGTATGAGTTGTATTAATTTGACATTTATGCCATGTTGTATTGATTTTTATATGGAAAATTGAAGGTATGGTTAGTAAATTTATTATATATAAATAAATAAATAGAAAATGATAATTTTAGCAACTTCCGATTAGAATCTTGAATTTATGATGATATTTAATGAATTAATTGAGATAATTTGGTGCAGTGAGCGAAGGGTATACAAGATTAGATAAATTCTCGATATAAGATGATTCGCAGTTGTAAAGTACAAAACTCCCGTCAGTCATTTTGAAACTGGTCCACAGGTACCCAGGAATCAGTAAGCAAATACACAGCAACCTGATATGATGAGAGTCCGGTTCACCAAAATTAGCGAAAGTTACTCGCATATCGAAAACGTTTGGTAATATGTTTACACTTGCCATGTGATTATAAAAGTAAAAACATCGGTTCATGCCATTAATTTTACAAGCTGACAACTTAGAAAACAATTCAAATTTCATCCTGAAGCTGAGTTTATGTAGACTGTTTATGTACAGTTTTAGAGGGCTTGATATTTCTGTCCAATAACCTATTCCATAATGGCTTCTCAGTTTATGAACATGATGACTATGGCACCCCTACTTGTAGCAAATGAATTGGAACAACACCATCTGCAATAAGTGTCCTAATTTCTGAAGAAGTTTGTGCATTGTCCAACAATTTCACCAAAGATTCCCTTAGACTTATACCGTTCTTGTCTAGCGAGCCCGGGAGTCTTTCATCCTGAATCATCTTTTTAAATATACTGAGAGCCATGGATGCATTTGATACCGAAAGAAAAGCCTCTGTTAACATGACATATATGTAAGTATCTGGCCTCATATTCTTCTCTTCCATCATCTCTTCAAAATAGATTAAAGCTGCATCCGGCTTCCTGCATTTGCAAAGCCCATGGATGAGCGCCATATAAGCAATATTGTTTGGTGAGCACCTTTGACCCTGCTTGCTCATTTCGTTCCAATATAACAGAGCTTCATCTGGTCTTCCTGCATTGCAAAATCCATCAATTAAAGCTGTGTAAGTAACAACGTTTGGGTTTCGTTGTTTCTCAGACATCATCGAGAAGAAGCCAATGGCCTGATCGATATCGTTGTCTTTGCAGTATGCATCTATCAACAAGTTGTAGGTCGCGACAGAGGGAATAAGGCGCTTCTTTACCATTTCTTCGTACATATCCCTGGCTTCTGACAGTCGTTCGGCCTTACAAAGACCATTTATAATAGTGTTATATGTAATTACGTCAGGGCAACGTCCACCAGCCAAAATATCCTTAAACATCTTCCGAGCATAATCCACTTCTCCGCTCCTTAACCAACCATCAATTGCTGCAGAATACGCAACCATGTCAGGCACAAAACCTTCTTCCACCATCATTGCCAGAAAGTTACTAGCTTCATCAACTCTTCGATCTGTGGACAGCTTCTTCACAAGTAGAGTGTAATGTTTAATCCACGGCTGATGCCCATGAGTATGCATCTCATGCAGCATATCTATGGCGCCGGCCACATCCCCAATCCTGCAGTAGTATCCAAATATAGAGTTGTGGGTGAAGGGTGACGGTACAAACCCATCGGCCTTCATCTCTGTGAGAAGCTCATGGCATTTTCTCACTTTGTTTGCATCACTAAAAGCACTGATCAAATCATTGTAAAGTAACAAACTTCGTTTACAACCAATTTGATTCATATCGTTGAAAAGGTCTAGGGCCACATCTAACTTGCCTTCTTTACACAAACCACCAATAACAATTTCAAAAGACGAGGTATTTAGGGAAAAATTATTTTGAATCCCGAAACATCCATCTGTATTGGTATCATCACCGGCATCATTTTTCATCATCTCTCGCAGGAGATGATAAGCTTTATTAATTGAGCCACCTTTAACCAGATTACTCAAGGCAGCATCACATAGTGTAGCCATGGATTTCTTATTGACATGGTCTTTTGCCTCTTTGAGTAAGCACATCAACTCTCTCTCGTCAGCTAAAGACGATACAAGAATTTTAAGTAAATTAACATCCGGAAGAATACCAATTTCATTCATCTGAGAATATAATTGTAAAGCTTTCTTAAACTCTTTCCTTTTGCAAAGCCCTTCAATGAGTACAGCATACAGTGAAATTCCAGGTTCAAAACCCAAAATTTGCATCTTTTTTAATAGGCTTAGAGCATAATCTACCTTGTCATCCTTCACAAACCCATGAATCAAAACATAAAAGGTCTTCTCGCTCAAGCTTATCTTGAAATCATCCATATGTTCGATAAAGTAGATTGCCTTATCCACCTCACCCCCTTTGGTCAACGATGTAATTATGATTGTATATACATATGCATCTACCCAACCAAGCTCAATTATCTGCTGAAAAACTTGCAATGCCTCCTCTAATTTGCCTGCCCTACAATAGCATAGTAACACCGAAGTCAATGTATACTTATCAGGCTTCCAACCATTATCCCTCATCTCATTCATCCTTACAGCCATTAAATCAACCGAACCTGACTTTGAAATAACTTCCAATAGTGCATTATAGCTATAATCATTCGGAACACAGCCCATTTTCTTAATCTGATCAAACAATTCATTAGCCTCAGTAACCATTCCTAGGTTTCCCAAACACCTAATAAAAAAACCTAACGCCCCCGCACTCACATAACACCTTGAGCTAAGTAATTTAACACACAGTGCCTTCATTGCGGCATTTTGTCGAGCACCTGATAGGATAGACGCCATGACATTGTAGGTATAACAGTTATGGTGATACCCATCTTGAGTTGATGCCCAATTAAAGAATCTTAAAGCTGTCTTCCAATTCTTGAAGCTTTTAAGGGTAGTTTCAACAACATGAGTCGTGAGCTTCGATCTAATTGTGTTTAGTTGTGTTGTGGAAACCAAAGATGAGGGAGATTGTTGTTGCTGATTGAAGATGGATACGAGTTTGCTGACGGTTTCAAGATACTCAGAGGGAAGAGAGGAGTAGTGAGAGCGATTCGTGAGGTGGGTAATGGAGTAAACTGGGAAAACGGGGAAGATCTGAATGAGATGATACAAAGGGTTTAGGGGTTTGAAAACATGGGTGAGCGCCAGAGTCATGTTGTTGGGTTTAGGACTTTAGGGGACACTCTTGGTAATTTATAAACATTAGGACTAAGCAAAAGAAATTGTCATAACAAACTAACAATTAAAATGAAGGAAATTGTCAGGATTTATCATAACGAAATAAGTAATTTACTAAATTCTTTAAGGGTAGTTACAACTTTTTTTATTTCAAAGACTTGTGGTGTAATAAAAAAATCTTCTAGGAATCAAAACCATAATTACATATAACCACAAGGACCATTTATGTAATTTAGTCTTTTGTTTATACAAAAAAAAAGTGTATATATACAATCACACAAAAACAATTCTGTTGCATTTTATTATAAAAGTAATATATGTTAATAATTAATTAGTAATGTATTTTTAGTTTTACATTCAAATCCCTTTCCAAATGAGTCATTATCATATGTGGTAGAATTAGAATTGTCATTAGGTGGCAACAACAATATAAGTTGACATTGAAATTTTAAAAAAATGTGAAAATCGATAGATCAATATGGAACTAGTTTTAAACAATATAAAAAGAAGTGTGATGAGACATATATCAGAAAGCATGGTACTTAATATACACAAAATACCTTGTTAAGATATACTTACCAACTTCAAATATGATGCATACAACTATATAAGTCATTAAAAAAGCACAAAACAATAAAAATAAAAATTAATATTATAATCTTTTATATAAATATAATTATAATAATGGTAGAACACCAAGAACACTCCAGTCTTTTAAAGCCATTACTAGCAAAATCAATCAAAACATTTACTGTAGAAGAAAACCATGGTGTAAATGGTAGTTAGTGAACTAGTGATGTTAATTAACCCTTGAGCTGTTGAGCCTTCCCCACCAATTCTTTTTAACTTTGTCACCAGCAGCAGCACCACCTTCTTCACTACCTAGCTTGTTTAAAATTACTTTTGTCTCCCTCAATCTTGCCCCATAATCCTTCTTCCATCCTTCAAACATCTGTTTCAACCTTCTTAGTTCATCCTCTGGGTTCAAGTTTGCATCGGCTTGACCCGATTTAACCTCCACCAAGAACCTTGCGTCGTCACCGAACACCTGGCTCCTCTGCTCAAACTCTTCGGCTAACCGGCTGATCAAGCTCAGCCCTTCAGTCATTTCGCTTGCCTCTACACTCTCTGTTTTTTCATCCAGGTTCTCATTCTTTGTTGTGTTTACTGGAGGATCCGAGTTATCATCGATGCAAAGGCTTTGTTTTGCTATGTCTAGGCTTGCTTGTAGTGAGTGCATTTGTTTCTGCCATAGTTCTTCCATGGACTTCATTTTAGTCTCGTACTCTGACCAACGGTCCTCGTATTGTTGGAGCCGCTGCAAGAGCATATCCCTCTCCTCTTCTTTCTCTCGTAAACCAACCTCGGCTTTAAGAACTCGTTGTTGTAGCTCCGCAAGATATGATGAGTTCACCAACACGTCGTTTTTGTTTCCCTGTTCATGAACAATCATATGCACCGTTATCTCATCTCATACAAAGCATTCTAACGAATATGTTATTATAAAACAAGAAAAGCAAAAATACACTACCACAACAGCGACAAGCACACACTGAGATATATGTGCATACATACACACACAGTTGACAGTTCCATAAAGTGCAAAAGCACGAGAATCATTGAAAATATTTCAGTAGTATATCAGTGATAAACTAACATACCTCTCTTCCTTAAATGAAAATTTAGAGAACAGAACCCCCGATATCGTTTTGTACCAAGTATTGGAAAACGAAAACTTGACGAACTTGAATTTCTTGAGCAACTCTGAACATTGTTTTTAATGATCAAGTCCCTAGACATTTTGGTTGAAGCATCAAGTCCATTAACTTTATAAAAATGAATGATTATGCTCTAACACTTTTTGAAAAGGAACAATTAAGTCCTCAATCGTTATTTTATAAAGTGCAAGGACTTAACTATTCATTTTTATAAAGCATAGGGGCTTCCCATTCAAACAAAATGTGTTCCAAGAATTTATTCACTAATTTTTATTAAGTTTACGAACTTAACTATAAAGATAATGTCTAGGAACTTAATTGCTCATAAATATAGGTCCATTGGGTCATTTGAAAATTTCTCAATTTCATATATGAATATAAGCATCTTTTATGCACCAAGCATTCAGATTTCTAAATAGACATACAAACCAACTGTACATTTAAAACATGAAAGTTTATAAAAAAAATGTCAGTTTTAATGTCATTAATTAAAGTGACTATAGCAGCCAATTTTAAAATTCCATTGATATAATAAAGTTGGTGTGGCTGTACATGACAAAAAAATGAGGTAAAGGCACCTTTCCGGAACCAAATTGAAGCAAGGAAATGTCTGCTGTGCATCTCCTGACTAGCCATCCACGAACAACTGGTAAGAGGTTTAAGTTAAACATTAGGTTTATATAAATTACAATAACACAAAGGATTCAAACCAAAATAGATATAAAGATATTACCAGCTTGTATCACATCTGATGCATCATAAAGTTTTTTGAAATCTTTCCTGATCGTTCTTGCCTTGATCCACTTTTGTATACGCACAGCTGCTCTATGTCTATGTAGTAAGATTGCGAACTCCTTTCTATCTTTTTGGCCACGAACAACTGTAAAGGAATGTGGCAAAAGTAATCACCAGATTAGACTTTGGTTCAGAGGAAATTTAATAAAAGTATCTGAACAGCATACATGACTGAAGAGTAAAAATCCGTTGTTTCATCTCCCTCAGCAAATGACGAGCTTTGTGACCTCTAAAGCAGCTTTGAACACGTAATATGCCATTGAGAGTACGATTTCGTGTATCCTCAAGCTTACCAATCTGACATATGTTGACAAAAGGCATAATAGACTGGTCAAACATGAGAAACATTTTTTCTTCAATTTCCAGAACAGGGTTCTATCAGATCCTAGAGAATATTAGCTATCAATAGATCTATAAAACTGCAGCAAGATCAGATCCAGAAATGTTAATATAGTTCAGCTTTAGGTAAATCAGTTCGGTACTCGAGCCAGTCCATTCTTGAATCTATGATGCATTTCTTGTGTTTGGATAAGTTCACTGGGTGGATGAAATCAGATAAGTCTGGTTCATAGGCTTAGTTGCTGGAACGAACACTTAAAAGTGAAATGCAGCATGCAAGAAACCATCCAAGATAAATTTTTTATTTGGTTTTATCTGAGTTCTTTGAAGATTAGTGTGCCTGTGAAGCTGCTGAGTCAGATAGATTGATGTCAACTTTGGAACAAGGTTTATAAGTCAACAATCTAGTGTTGCAATGCAGAAAATTGAAGGCACAAGGCTGAAGGTAACCTCATATATGGCAGAAATACATTAGGTCCGTTGGCAGAGGCACCATCACGTCCCTGACTGCAAATACACTTCTTCCTTTTGTTATATGGATAAAGAAAAGTAGATATTTTCAGAAAATTCAACACCAGTAGAAGTTAGCCAACTCTTAGCTAGCATCTTAAAGTCTAAAATCAAGTCATTTCATTTCTCTGCACATGCTCCCTCATCTCTCCCTACTCACTGTATCTGTGTTTGATGTAACATTGGTATTACAATTGGAAGTGTCGTCATCATTTCTTCTCTCTCTCTCTCATGCACACACACACACACACACAGTCTCTCTCTCTCTCTCTCTCTCTCTCTCTCTCTCCTTTAGGTATTTTATATTATCCATAGGCCAAGTTTAACATATCTCCTCACATATTTATTCCTTGAAACCATTCATATTTTTTTAACAGTACAAATGTTATTACACTGTTCTCTATTATTTGTCAAAACGCAACTTGGAATGTCAATTAACCAAATTATAATAATTATATATCTTCTACAATTTTAATAGAAATTCTTTTTATGGCGCTTGTTTTACCTTTGATGTAGGTACTGATATCCCCTAAAATACAAATACAACATTTCCGTGTCAGTTATATAATTAGTTGTTAATTTGATAATTAGTTAAAGTATGAAAACTAATGTAATGCGTAGGAATATATTATGTTGTGAATGTTTACTTGTTTATCGTTGTTATCAAACATTATGATAAAAAAGATTGTGTTTTTAACTTCTATATCTTTCAGTCATCAAGGAAATGTGAAATAGTTAAATGTTTGTTTTCTATTATATTGTTAGAAAGCCTAAACAACCCGAACTTGTGTATGTACATTATCGTCTCTAACATGTACTTTCTTGATTGTTAGAACATTTGAGATAATAGTTCAAGCTACTTCCAACTTATAACAATTTGAAGTAGCATCCCATATCTCAAACTTATCTGATAGCTTAATGTTGCAAAGACTTTATGAAATGTAAAATTGATTTAATTCATATCCATATGCAATATTAAGTTAACTGAATTTCATCAAAGATAAGCTATAAAACAGAACGAATGAAGATTGATTCAATGTTGGCATGTTAATTTACATCACATGTTGGTATTGATATATTCTGGGATTCAAAGATGAAAAGTCCATGTAGTGCTACATGAAATCATGAAGTCTGGTTTTGTTATGACTTCCTCAATTCAAGAACTTCTGTATGGGATTATTACAATAAATGAATATATGTATTAGATTTATATGTGCAACATTTTTGTTATTTTCAGTATAAGAATTGTGATCCACTCAATTACAATCTTGCGCTACTTAGGTAATTATGAATGCCTTGATCAACTACAGGAACTTTACTAAAATAACAATCATAATGATGTATTTATCATCAATAAGCAACTGAAATGATCACATACCAATTACCACCTAAGATAGAAAAGAGCTGCTAGTTAAGTAAAAGATAATTAAGAAAGATTAGAAACTATTTGCCAAACCTGTCCAGTTCGAAAGAACAATTTCGTATAGCCAACTTGATACATTTCAGGAAGAATATCAAATTGATGAAGAATGGCAACAGACGCACTTAGTGGATCTTGTGATGCAACATGGTCGAGAAGAAGAAAACCATACCTAAGGCAGGATCATTGAAGTCACAGGAGAAGGGTAAAGAAAATATTACACTTGAATATAAAAAAGAATACAACACTTGTTTAGGAAGATCTAAACCATAGAATATTTACCTTCTTGCAAATTTTTGATGGGTCATTCTTGTCGGATATCCAGATCTTGATATTCGAACAACTTCTAAAACACCACAACATTTTAGCTGCTGCAGTACAAGTTGTTGATCATAGATTCCAGGAGCATGTGAGTTATTGGGCTTAATGCAACGTATGAAATGTGATGTTGTGTTCCCCAAACATTGCATTAATTGGAACAATTGGCCCTGAAAACAGTGAAGAACAAAGAAACTTTTTGGTGAACATACTTGCATACCTGACTAATAAAAATAAGCCTTTTAAACAAAAACATGTTACAATAGATAGAACAGAATTTAAGCAAAAACATGCTGCAATAAGTCATAGGTAGTCTAATAAATAAAAACTACTCAGATTCATTATATATACCGACCTGTTTCTGTAAGAATTGAACCTGTTATCATGTTATAAAGGATGGCTACAAAGGATACGTCTTCAAGAACCTGGAAGTCAACATACCTTAAACTTTGACATAACACTAAGTTTCTGGGAATCCACTCCACCTGATTTGATTAGTGAGCCAACCCCAGGTTTCTCAGATTGAGAAAGCATATTTGAAGCAAACATCTGAGGAAGCTCACATGTGCAAGAAGACAGAAGTTGAATAGAATCCAGATGCAATAAATCACGATTTTTCTCCAGAAACCCAGTTGTGTCATATGTTACCTGAGATAAACAAATGAAAACACAACGTTTAGAGGGAAAAAAACATACATAAACCCACAGAAACACTTATTGGTCTTTTCAGTCCAACAAGTGAAATTGATATTCTTAACTCTCTGGTAATAATGAATTCTTTATATAGATGTATATTCTTGACACTCAAGGAATTTTAGATCTTATCACATGCTATCCTCATATAAGTCCTCTATTATCTTTGGTAAATTTTCATGGAGGAAAAAGAAGGCAACACTTAGAAATGGCAAAACATATGGATCAAGAAGAATAATATCTGAAAAGTTGCATACTTCCCCGGCATAATGGCGAACTGTGAATGCTTTGCCTCGTTCTCCTCGAAAACATGGATTAGACTTCAAGTGCTGCTTTAGCTTGTTGGCAAACGACATGTCTGTTCCATTCGGGAATGTAGATTCTTCATCTAAGAGAGTTAGCAATCCCAATGGTTTCTGTAACGAACAAAAAGAATGTGTCAATCGAGTGCATACGCATTGATCAATGTCCTTGATATGTGGACATGTGACATAGAAGGCATAAGATTTTAGGCTTTTAGCAAAAGAGAAGTAAGAGCGTTGACATTGCTATTGTCAAAACCTCCTACAACTATAACCAGGAGTCCATCACGAGTGCCTGCAACATATGTATATATCAGATGTTCAAGATAAGTGAGTATTTCAAGAGCAGAAGAAACTAAGTGAAAGAAGAATATGCTATGCAAACTCTTTTTTTTAATCGGAGCTATATACAGAATTTAATTTATTAAACACGAGGAAGAAAGTTGCTTTCAAGGGGTTATAACAGATGAGAGCTTAGAAAATTGATGGTTAAGATTTTATACAGAGGGGTAGAATCGTTACGGGGTTATTATGGGTGACATTAATGCATATTCTCCTCACCATCAAGAATGCTTTAAAAACCTACTAACATACAACTTTGAGATGGCCTAGATTACGTTTTCATAGGGGTACTTATTAGCTAAAAACTTTTGATGGGAAATGATTTTAATGGTCACATTGGTTAACATAACGTAGACGAGATACACACAAGTTTTTGATATGGTAATATAAATCAAGAAGATAACTCCCATTTTGCATTGGCCTACAGTTTGATATTAGTCGAAATCCTCTGGAAAAGAGTGTCATATCTAGGACCTTTAATGTTTAATGTAGCCAATACTTTAACCAGATAGATAGTGTACTTACTAGCTAAGAGAGGATCATACAAATTGATGGATTGTGAAATCATACAAGTGGAGTGTGTAGTCACACACTCACACCACATAGCCAGTATCCATTTTGCTACATTGTTACCAACTAAGCTCAATATCACGCATACAATTAGATTTCAATCTTACGAAGTTTAAAGCAGAAATAACTTGTTAACTACAGGACACGGTTAATGTCCATAAGATAAACAAACAAATTCTCATTCAAAAATTAAGATAGATTACAGGAAGTCTGAATACCTTTTCAAAAAGACTCAAACAAGCTTGGTTGTCCTCAAAATCCACCTTTGCCCAGTCAATGCCATCTTGGATATATTCCTAAGAAGCGGACACCAGCATTCAGAAGATATTCGATATATTGTTACAAAGAATCTCAAGCAGGCTTCAGAAAGGAAAAAGATCTTAAAAAAAAACAAAGTAGCAAGCTCAAACAATTTTAAATTATGAAAGACCAAAAAAAGGGATAAATTTTAGGGCTTACTATCATGCAACATGTACATAAACATCAATCAGAAATTGTTTTGGGTGTTTTCATCTCTCTAGTCACAGACATGTACTGAACAAGGCCAGGCTGGTTTACTTAAGTATTTGTTGATTTGTTCTTTCAAATTCAGTTAGTGTTTAGTCGTTCTGAATTAGTCCATTAAATTGCTTTGGTTATCCTTTTAATCAGTTTCAGATTATTACAATTTAGTATAAAATTCAATTTGAAACAGGATAAAGTTAATTACAAATTTATCTTATATACTACTTAACAAAAGTAAATGGATCCTCCATACTACGATACTATTTATCTCCAAGTAGGGTCATTCCCTTAGACTTTCAACTCCCGTGCTCATTTCCCCTAAAAATTTCAGGTTTGCCATGAATCAGAGAAACCCCATGAAATATATAATTGTTAAAAAAAAAATAAGTGAATAAACCGACAAAGGCCACTTCTGTACATAATCTTTCAGCTGATTTATTGAGAAGAGGCATATTGACAACCTCAATATTCCTAGATTCCCTATTTATTCCCCATACTGTAGCCCAACTGTTTCATAAAACGTTATATGAAATATTTAAAAAGTCATAATATGTGTTCCAAATCTGCATTACAGCACCTCGTCTGCTCCCAAGAGCTACTTATCATAAGACAGTTTGCACTAACTAGAATAAATTTCAATGTAAATATTACAGATTGTGACATCATATGGATTAGTTACCTCCTGTTCCAACTTGAATAAGTGACGATTGAAGTGTTGCTGCAATCTCTCATTTGCATAATTAATGCAGAACTGCTCTATACTATTTACCTAGAAATGTCAAAGGAAGAAGGTGAATCATTTAATTGTAAAATATACATAAAGAAGAAATGATGAAAAACCAAGTTAACCATAGGACCAACATCAAATGATTCAAATCCATAAATATCAAGAATGCTGATAGATCTTCCAGTCCGGCGTTTCCCTGCGGAAAGTGATTTGTTGATTTGTTCCACCAGCCAATCAAACAAACAAGAATATATTGATTTTGCCAATGCGTCCCTTGAGTCAATGGCCTGAAAGATGAAGGGTTCAGTGATCATAATATTGATTGTCCTTATCCACACCATATGATTCTCGTATTTATTCAGTCTCTTACCTGAGCAAGAGTCAGCTTTTGAATTATCTTTTCACTACCAACAGTCATCTTCCGAGAGGACAAAGCACGTTGTAGTTGCTCAGGTACACACCCAAGCAATTTAGCAACGGTTAGAAGAGCTGTCATTGGCATCATGTTGTCAGTTATTCAAGATAAATAGCTGAAAGTGTGGCTAGAGTTTTATTATCATATAATAGGTTACAATACAAATACAAAGAATGAAAAGAGAAACATATATAGGCTAAAACTAGAAAAAAGGGAAACTTCTAGGCTAAATATAACTATATATATCTAGGCAAAATATAAAACTATAAATATCTAGGCTAATAGTTATATCATGGGAACCCAAGAAGTTCCAACAAAGATGTAATTAACAAACTAAAATATGAGATCAACATGCAGTAAATCTAATAAACAGATAGAAATCGATAACCTCTTCCTTACTATATCTATGGACTTGATTTGTATGGTAACAAATAAACAGAACTTTACAGAACACAAAAAGAAAAAATATTGGAGCAAAGATCTGCCAGTGAATCCTTTGAATCTACTATCTCTCAAGGCAGCAATAGATAGAAACCCAAGGAGCATATGAAGTGGCACCACCAAATGAGACGAGTAATCCAAGCACTAGAAACCAAACCAAAAAAACAAAAGCAACTAACAGAGGAGAAACACAAAGTATCAGTGGGAGCAGGGACAAGAACAGGACAATACAAGGGAGCAATAGGAATATGAGAAGAATGTGCATAGCTATGTTAAATTTCTGTGTGGGAACCAAATTAAGAAAAAAAAAGAGAGAGAGCATTACATGGTAAGGTACTGAAACAACCAAGCTTAGAAGCACATAAAAAAGCTGACCATTAGTCACAGAAACGGAATCCCAATTAAGCAGATTTAATTAACCAGTCAAAGCTATTGCATTATAGAAGCAATAACTAAGATGGACTTTCTGGAATTTATTACCTTCATCAATCACAGGTTCCACATGGTTTTCATTATCAACTATTGAAAAGGTTACATTTCCAAGCCACAAAACTGCTGCAAGCATTGTACAAACATTTTCTTGGTTCTCTTTGCTAACATGAACAACATCCAGAGCTTCCTGAAAGGAAAAAAAAAACATTACTTGTGTAAAACTGAAAAGCACCTGATCTCTTTGATTGAAAACTGTGCAAAATCGTTGATTCAGATTTCAGGTAAATCACACGAATCCCTAAGTTTAGACCATATAAAGACAAGAGATACAATACCATTACGATACCAAATTGTTCAGCATCATCAACCCCAGGGATAGTATAGCAATTGCTTTGCTGCAGATATTTGTACTCATGCACACTCTTCAAGTTTAATTTCTCTGTCACAGTACACAGGAGGTAAATGTCAAAAGTAAGTAACTGAAAAGAGAATGCCAAGAACCTGAAGGCTTAACCGATAATAGCCATGATACTTAAATGAAAGGATTAAAGCAATATATTAAAACAACAATCAGGTCCAGTTCATATAAAAATAAGTTCCCGTGGTATGTTGAAATATCTGTTCCACACCTATGTTCCAATTTAAGACAATGCAGAGACAGATGAACTGTTTCAAATATAATTGGGAATGTATGTTTTTGTGAAATAGAGTGATTTCTGGGTTCTCATATAATCAATCACTTAGGATTGGCCAACAAGGTAAGCAGAACAACAAACATGGACAAATAGGATATATTCAGAAGATTGTTACCTCTAAGAGAAGACGGAGCTCCTTCACAAAGCTGATAAAAAGAATGATACGACCTTTCACCTTCGTTGCACTGAACAACTCTTGACTGATATCAAATCAGTCAGGTAAGTGGCTTGTAATATAAAATAGCAAAGGAATAAAAATGTAGATCATAATTCAGAGCTGCACCTTTTCAAGAAGAACTGCAACAAATTAAAAATCAGAAAGTCACAGAAAGAAATCAGTACTTCAATAGCCCGATTATTTGCAAAGAAACATGAAATATTCATTTAATGACCTCATATAAATGTGACAATCTTACATGTTTGGATGCTGGCACCTGATATTCTTCCAATTTCACTGAAGTGGATTTCAATTAATTTCCCCTGATAAGTACATATTTATCATGAAAATAAGGAAGGTTAGAGCTTCATATTCCTATACAGATCATACTTTTTCAACATTTTCAAACCTAAAGAAACACACAGTGAACTTACGAAACGGCTTGAGTTGTCATTTCTAGATGTTTTCGCATTACCAAAGCCCTCCAAAATTGGATTAGTTTTCAATATCTCATATTCTATTCCACTACCGCCTCTAACTGCAGCCAAATATTGCATTGCTATCTTTGCTGTTTCTGTTTTCCCTGCTCCACTTTCACCGCTAAACAGAAATAAAGAGTAAACATTTAGATGCATAGCATGAAATACACTATAAAGCAGTATAGTTATCTAACAAGTAACAATATAATGATATATTCTTTCAAATAATTGCTATCCATTAAAACCTTCTAAGAAACGTCATAAGCAGGTAAAGTTACAATCTCAACAATGATATCTAAGAGAAGTCAATAGTGGATAACCGATGAAATAATGGGTTGAGTTCTAGTGCTCCTCGCTTATCACAGTTTCCCACCACAAATTCCAACTATTTATGTTTAACATAAATTAAATTCAGGAAAAACTGTGTGCATAGAATATTAGAAGATACATATCCATCAATAAAGAGAATTTCAATATTGAAAAGATGAGATCCATTTGAATATGCATTCTCAGTTAGGGTAGTTGAACTAACCTTATCACAATAGATTGGTTTACTTCATCTGCAAAAACAGTAAAATAGGTAATTGAAGAGCAAGAGAAAATGATGAATAACATCAGCAATGATAATCTGAAAATAGAACTTTACAAAAAAATTGCAAACAACCTCTAATCAATTCCCGCATAGCTGTATGGGCAATGGCATATACATGAGGGTTATCAATGGATTTCCTCTTATACGCTTCAATGTAATCATCCCCATACAATGGAATATTCTTAAAGGGATTGATGGCAACTAAAACAGGACCTGCTTTTGACTAGAACACAGAAGAAAAATGTCAGCAAAAGAATAATACAAGCTTCATTATATGTAACACTCAACATTAAAACAGTCACACATTCTTACATAGATCATGTCTCGATCATATCTATATTGAAGATTGTATAAGACCGATGGTTCACTCAAATAACTTAGTTGCATGAGATCATCTACCCCATCAAGAATTTCTGGATTTGCAGGTAACAGGCTGTCAGATTGCACCTTTACTACCTAGATTAAGAAGCAAAACGACAAAGCTCATTGGTTGTGCTTCCAAATAAAAACAGTCATTTAAAATTTATAAATCTAGCTTACTTTTCCTTCAGTATATGTTATGAGTGATTCAGTCCCTGAAACAGATAAAATCTTTGCCAGCTCCCAGTTCCCATCAGGGGCTTGAAACCAAGCATGGTGCTTCTGAATTATTAGTAAAACCACAGATATAAGGAACATTAGATACATTAATAAATTCAGCTCAAAGGTTAATATATCAACAATCTGGCATATTAGAATTGTCTGTACAAGGTTTACAATGTATGACTATAGTGATAAACTTATATGCCCTTCTAATGACAAAAGGCACTTGATGGCTCTGGAAAGATAAGATTGAACACCAAAGATTTCCCTAATACAGGTACAAATTTATCAGTTATCACCAAACTCTCCATGACATATCTATGGCCTATTTGATATTGAAGCTTGATCCATCCACGTGACCAGGTTTTATAAAACACATACATTCCCAAAGATCTTTCATTGACCTAAAAATGCCTATTAGTCCTAAAAGGTCGAGTAACAAACCCATCCAATCTAAGAAATAGATATAGATTATGGCCCACACAAATACATATTAGAATGTCGTTTATCAAGCACTTGCCATGCATCTCACCCCTGCAAATGCCAATCAAACACTTCCATTTTTAGGTACAATGAAACGAAAATATAGCACCTTAGGCCACTCAATTTTCAGATAGCCATGCAGCTGACACTATGGGGTTGACACGTTCTCCACAAAAGACATTTCACTACAGACCAAAACTTATTGCATCTATCTAAAGCCCAAACATGTAAACAAAAGAAAATTAAGAAATGATACATCAGTGAGCCCAACAATGGTTGTGTTGTTGTAAGGTACACTGGACAGTCTTTAACAAGAGGTCCTCTGATTATGAAGCATCATGTTGAACTAGCTTCAATATATACACACCACACCTTAAATTGGAAGAAATGAGCCAATGTGCTCTTTTGCACATGATTTACCATATAAGATTAGGGTTTCAAGTAAGAAATCGTAAAATACATCTAAATTCAAGTACCCTTTTCAATCTAAACAAGCAAAATTTACATTGAAATTCATTCATCACTGACTTGATCAGAGAATGCCAATCAACCAACTGCTTCCTCTTTGGATGTATAAATCACTCTTTATCAAATATGAGTTGCATTGTTATTAAGGACTAAGGAGACATATGTTTGTTTGTCAAGATAGCCTTATGGAAAATATTAGAATAGTTGCTACTACACGCACAAATAAAAAAATTGAAGTGCTTGCTGTTTTGCAGTATGGATATCATGAAGTGGCACAGGTAGTTTAGGATAAATGACTTGTTCTGATGATCCTAGTCCAATATGCACAGGAGAACAGGCAACATAGAAGTGGCCAAAGTTACCTTCTTTGCATTGTACACAGAGATATCATCCCAGCCCTGTGAAGGTAAAATCGTTTTTTGATGAGATATTGATGGATTCGCATCTTTATCATTCATGGAAGTTCTTGCATCCATCAATGAACTAGGGCCATGACCATATGGTGAAGCATTATCGACCTTATCATTGTTGCCATAACAAACTGCACCAGCATTCTCAAAAACGCTATCAGATCTCATATTACTATCACTGTTTGTAGAATTTTCAACTGAATCTGTAAACCTATAATCCACAGGCAGGGATTTGATGGACTTGAAAAGAGGAGTTGTTTCATCTGACATATTGGTACAAGAGGTTAATTTCTTGAACTCAAGTACGTAGACAGAGCAGTTTAACTCTTTAAATAATCAAAACGATCACGAAGCCGTTTAACGACTTTTCTGTCCAAAAGTTAATAATCTCCGACCTAAGGTCCCACTAACTTATATCTCTGTCAAACTTAAAAGTTTCAAAAGTGGGGGACCATAAAGAAATAAATAAATAAATAATGTTGTTTCTTCCCGCGTGATCGATCTCCCAACAATTCCAGCATCAAACCTGGATCATGGACGAAAAAAATCGATTCCCTCCCGCCAAATTAAATGGATTCATCGTAATACAAACAAACTGATATTCTACCGATCTGGAAATGCATTTCATAAAAACCGACATGAATTAAACTTGGGGCACAACAGATGTTGAATCCAACAGGAATAGGTTTGTTCATTCATTCAAATCCGAAAATTCTCCACGAACGCTTTCTTTATGGAAACGAAAAGCGATTGAAAATGCAGATGAAGAAAGGTCGGGGGAATTTCGGAAAAGATGAATGAGGAAAAGAGGTAGCGAAGATCTTAAACCCTAAGGAGGAAGACGATTTGGAGGAGGAAGACGGCCAAGGAATACGGAGAGAGACGACGGATGCAGACGCAGAAGCAGACTTTTCCATCCTTGGCCTGACTTGTGTCCCAACGCGCTTGTCAAACCGATTCCCACGTCCATCTGCCGCCCCTGCTATTACTCCGCGCCATATCGGTTGGTTTCCGGCCCCATTTTTGTTTTTTTATTTTATTTTAAGGAGAATTTCATATATGTCCCTCTAAAACTGCATAATATCATATATATATACCCAAGCCAAAAAAAGAATTTCATATATATCCTTCTAAAACTTCATAATATCATATTTACCCAATTTTAAACTTTAATATCATATATATCCTTTCAAACTTTTAAATATATCAAATATATCCAAATTATTTATTTATTCTTTTTTATTACTTTAAATCTCATAATAAATATTCATTAATAAAGAAATGACCAATCTACCCTTTTTATTTCTTAAACTTCATAATATCATATTTACCCAATTGAAAACTTTAATATCATATATACCCTTTTAAACTTTTAAATACATCAAATATATCCAAATTATTTATTTATGGTCTTTTATTACTTTAAGATATCAAATCTTTTATTTCTTGACGGAATTCGGCGATTCAAATTTCATTTGTTCGTTAAGTAGAAGCCTACCACGAGCACCTGGACCTGTAAAATCAAGGGATTTAAAAGTTAATTACCTTGATTAAGTCTTCAATTCTTGTAGGCTTCGACTTAACGAACAAATTGAAATTTGAAATCACCGAATTTCGTCAAGAAATAAAAGATTTGATATCTTAAAGTAATAAAAGATCATAAATAAATAATTTGAAAATATATGATATATTTAAAAGTTTAAAAGGGTATATATGATATTAAAGTTTTCAATTGGGTAAATATGATATTATGAAGTTTAAGAAATAAAAAGGGTGGATTGGTCATTTATTTATTAATGAATATTTATTATGAATTTTAAAGTAATAAGAAAGAATAAATAAATAATTTGGATATATTTGATATATTTAAAAGTTTGAAAGGGTATATATGATATTAAAGTTTAAAATTGGATAAATATGATATTATGAAGTTTTAGAAGGATATATATGAAATTCTTTTTTTGGCTTGGGTATATATGATATTATGCAGTTTTAGAGGGACATATATGAAATTCTCCCTTTATTTTAAAAAACTACCATTCATTTATTTATTTTTTAATTAATATCCATGTTGCCCAACCATTTGTTTTTAGGATTCATTGCATCAAAACATAATATAATGTCATAGTTTTTTTAATTTAGGTAATATACTAATTTTCTTTTTAATTAAGATAACATATTTTTTAAATCAAGTCAATCAAGATAACCATGTTAGATTGAAATGTAAAAATTACAGACATGACAGTTTCTTTGTCCAGTCATCATTTTTTCCAGAAATGATAGTTTAATTGTTAGATGTTGTGTATTTTTTTGTGCAATTTAAAGGTACTTTTTGATAACGTGTTGGTTTAAGCAAATTTAAAAATAATTAAGCAATATTAGAAATTAAAAAAACTGATGACTGGATACAGAAATTGTCATGTCAGTAATTTTTACTATTCGATCCAATATGGTTACCTTGATTGGCTTGATTTGGAAAGTATGTTACCTCAGATAGAAAAAGTTTTAGTATGTTACCCAAATTGAAAAAAACAATGACAATAGATTACATTTTAACATAATTAACCCTTTTTGTTTTTATTATATTACTTTCATATAATAATGATAATAAATTCAAACTAATTTATTAGTTTTAGGTTCTTGACGATTAGAGTTGCATGCTTAGACCTTGGCTTGTAACGGTACGATCCTTAACCCTTTAAGCACGGTTCTTCGAGGGTACAGTCATGGTTTTTCACATTACGTCGCTCATTATTTGATACAAGATTCAGAAACACCAAAAACTGGGTTAAGGCCAGTTTCGTTTCAAGCTCCATTCCCCATTCGGTTAACTTATATTAGAAAGACTTTCTTACACATACTTCTTATTATATGACTTATACATGTTATTAAATAATTTAAATAGTCAAGTTGTATAAAAAAAACATGGGTATATAAAAGTGAAAATGAGCCCAACTCTGATAAATTGCACCGACGTTGATTTGGGTCTGACCCGATTTGATTGGACCATGACCATTTATAAGTGATGGTTGGGTTACTAGTTAGTAGTTACTACCCAAAATAAAATGAACTTTGTCGTGAGGTCAAAACCATTAAATATGACATGTGCATTGCACCTTCATTTCTAATGTATATCATCCATTTCTTTCATTTGCTGGTAACAACAAAAAGAAAAGAAAACACACACACACATAGTGAAAGAAATATATAAACTAAAAAAATATTTATTATTTTCTAGGATACCAACTAATATAAATATATATCTATCTAAATAAATTAGTAAATAATTTGTCACGTGTTTCTTTATTATGCTGTCATTTGGTTCGGTATAATGATGACTCGTGTAATTAGAACAAGATATTAATTTTAGCATGTTAAATCTTTATCTTATTTTTTTTCTTTTATTTTTAGCATACAATCTTGATCTTGATTTTGTTGAGTTGCATATATTAAAACAAACGGACTCATTGGACCATTTTACAAGCCGAATAGAACTCTTACACGTTATATATTCATGAAAAGTGTAAATCTTCTTTAATTATCTTTATTATTTTTATTATTTTATTCTTGTTAAATTCTTGACTTATGCACTTCTAATTCTGTTTTTCTACTTTATAAATCATTTAGTAATTCATGTTTAACAGTATAATATTGGTAATATAATATTTGTATTCATTGTTACAATATTGTACTTTTATATATATCTTTAGTAAATAATTATTTATTAAATATCCTGTGTCATACACAAGCGTGTTAGCACATCCTAACATGCATGACTTGTCATCATTATAAAATTATTGCATCCATCTAGATTATAGAAACACATTTATTCCAGTGCATTAATTATATATGTATCAAGCGTGTTAGCGAACAACCCCTGATAACAATCTAATCATCCACAATGTATATATTACAGTCATCCAAAATACCTACTACACACATCAATGGATATCTATGTCGGGAGCGACCCAACAAGCGCATATAATGCTATGATGTTCATGTTTTGGAGATTAACTCATAATTATGTTTATCATATTCACTTTGGGATCAAGTTATAGGTTATAAATCTTTTTTATAATATACAATTATATATGAAAATCATGAGTGTGTCATAAAAGAGTACTCATCCGTTACATGTGTCTATACACTAATACACACTCCCGGATATAAAACATCCACCACAATAATAGCAAACATTCACCAAGGATTACATATCAGTAATGATCATGTTAAAACAAGCAATAACTAATAATTATAATTTGGTTTTGTCATAAACTCTCTCTCAATGATAATTGTTTACAAATATTCTCTGATTATAAAATTCATATATATAATTATTTCAACTTGGTGCTAATATAATACTTATGGAAAATTTAGGATACCACAATATTATTAATAAAAGTTTACAAATCTATTAATCAAAAAGAAAAAGTTCAATCATTGTAATTGAATAGTTTTATATTAAAATTTGTACACACAAATTCTAATTTTGGTTGAACAAACTCGCAAATCGAAAACTCGTCTTATTCTCATGAGTCGCAAAAGCCTAACCAATAAACACATTCATTAACTGTGCTTCCATTCTGCATCCGCCACTGGTAGCACGTTAGTTCAAGATCTATGTTTCTCATATAGTATATGAAATTTCGTAAAAAATTTCAATTTGAATGACTTTTATGGAAACATTTTTGGTGCAAAGACTTAATCGAAAAATATCAAAAGTGCATTGGTTTTTTATATAATTTTTCCTATTTAAAATAATTTAGTTATGTAAGTTAATTATCATTAAGAGAGAGTTTGTGAGTTTATTGTATTTACAAATAATTTAGTTATGTAAGTTAATCATATATACTATAAGTCTATAACTAAAAGTTTTAAATATATTAATTAACTTAATGAGAAAATGGATTATTATGATTGATATCAAAAAATCATGGTGTTATAAAAAAAAATGCATGCTTATAAGATCTAAACAATGATTTCTCATTTAAATTGAGTGAATATGCCGTAATGATGGCCATGTGGGCCCAACCATTTTTTCTAAATCTTACCATTGTACTCTCATGAGTCTTTTGTATGTTGTGTTTATACTTTATATTAGCTAGTAATAATAATTATTCATATGTTCTTATAAATAATATAGTTTATAGCTAGTAATAATAATTAATTTTTTAGTTTATAGCTAGTAATAATAATCATATGTTTTTATAAACAATTTATTATTTATTTTTATTAGTTTTATATTAAATTAATTTAATGGGATTTTTATTTTTTAAAATTAGTTTATTATTTAATAATCATAGAAATAACAATAAAAACAATATTAATAATAACTATTAAACAACTAATGGCAAAATGATCATTTTAAATGACCAAAAGACAAAATTGGTAGAAAACTTCAACCGGCCATTATAATTTTTTAAATTTAAAGGACTTAATCTATAATTTCTAATAAACCTTCTAAATGAAATTTGTAATATACCGTCGGTTTTTTTTGTTTTGGCTTTGGTTTGAAATTTTTTATTCACACCTATGGTTCTTAATAAAATACCTTTTGAAATATGATTGCCTTTATGGGCATGGCATTTTGGTTCGAATCATGCTTTTTGAACACTAAGTCGCGTTTATAAAAGCAAAGAATTTTCCATTGTCTCTTTGGAATGGAATTTAGGTACCAGTTGCGTTGATTTCTCTCCCATTACCATTCGATACACCCCACACTCTACGCTCTCTGTTTCTACTTCCAGCACTTGAAGATGATGGAGAAACCCAAGAAGAAGCAGGTGCTTCTCTTCTACTGTGTGGAAGCCGAAGAACTTGCTCGCAAAATCTCAGCTCAATCCGACCACATTCAGCTCCAATCCATCAACTGGAGGTTTTCTTCTTACACTCCTTTTTCTTCTACGCAAATTTGCCTTCCATGTCTTTCGTTATCCTTTTCGATTTACTCCACAGAATTGTGATTTATTGACAGAAGTAGATTGATGATTCGAAGAGGCAATAGTTTTAAGAATTCGTTGTTACTGTCACAATTCCTTCCCCTGTGCTTTGCTTCATCCTTTCCCCAAAAAGTAAAAAGTCGATTTTGAGTTAGGGATGGAAGCGTAGTAAAGGTTCAAATTTGAATTGACATAGAATTCCTTTGACACGTGAGTTTAGATGTTGGAAGTATGGTAACGTTATGTTTGATAGGTGAAACTGTAAAAGTACCTATTCGCTACTCACTATCAGTTGGTCTAAAAACTAGAAAGGCAGATAAAAATGATTTCTTTAGGGAAATATCATTGCTTGTTGTTGATATTAACTTTGCTTTTTGATTTTGATATTAATGTTGCTTGTTGGTTTTGATATTAACCTTATTTGTTGGTTTTGATATAACTTTCTTCGTTGGCTTTGATATCAAATTTGTTTGTTGGTTTTGGTAGTAGCTTTGATAATTGGTTTTTATATTAGCTTTGGGTGATGAATGGAAAAAACCAGTTCTAACCGGTCCAGTACCGAAAAACTGATACCAATACCGAACCGGTACCAAAATTCTATTATCGGTTCGATTCTTGGTACTAATGACATGGCACATAAAACAGTGGCGGATCTAGGAAATTTTTGTTATCGGTGTCACTTTTTTAGACTATTTTAATAGTTAGATTTTCGAAATTTTTCTAAGGCGGACCGGGTCACCAAACCGGGTTGGTCAACACAAAATTCACAACTAACAAGATTTTTGGGATTTTTTAAAATGTCTTTGGGATGATCATTTGCTTCTCCTCTCTTCTTTTTTTAAAAATCTATTGGGCTTTTTTTCTTTTACATTTTTATGATTAAGTATTTCAATATATTTGGGGTAATAAAAACAAAAAATATAAAATAGATATGTATATAATACTTTTATATATTTTTCGTAGGTGTCACTAAAAAATATTCTAAGTGTCAATCAAGTTTTTGATACATACGTAACTCAATTTAAAATTTATCGGTGGTGACACCCGATTTAAAAATTAGGTCCGCCCCTGTCAGAAAATACGTTACCACCCGGTTTGGTACCGGAACAAGACAAATCTCACCGTAGTGGTGGCTAGATCTTTTATTATTTGATGTGTTTGGTAAAATAGTTGACTAGTTGGAGCTGGAAAAAATAGAATGACATAAAAAGATACACAAACAATTAAACTAAATTAGAACGTAATTAATTAAGATAATTTTTGTAATTTATTTTTCATAAGCTCAAACTATTTCCAAAAGCTACTTGAAGTAGTTTACGATTTAAGAGCTTATTGCAGCTTATGGATAAAAAGGGGTGGAGTTGGAGCTTAAAAACCCATAAGCTCTCATGTTTGTGTGCCAACAGGCACTAAGTTTTTGGGGTAACTAGTATATACTGTATGAGACAACTTGGTTAACTAGACTAACAAAACGGGTCTCATGGATATTTGGCTACTCCACGAGCCAGACAAACCACCTATCTAAGGGGGGATTTGAGCATGGACTACTCCTTTGGAGGGTTTATCTTTGGCTGATCACCACTCAACCACCTCCAATGATGTTTATTTATTGGTTTTTTAACTTGAAGAACTCCAAAAGAGAATTGATGTTGCAAATCTCCTATCTCTTGGTTGATTTTCTTTTTCGTTATTCTTTCTATGTCTAATGAAGTCAGTGATGTACTGATGTGGTTATATACTTCTATTGTTAAAAAAATACGTTGATTGTTGACATGATATATCATGTTTCAGGAATTTTGATGATGGGTTTCCGAACTTATTCATAAACAACGCACAAGATATCAGAGGCCAGCATGTTTCTTTTCTTGCATCTTTCAGCTCACCAGCTGTAATATTTGAGCAGCTCTCTGTTATATTTGCACTTCCAAGGCTCTTTGTCGCTTCTTTCACGTTGGTATTACCTTTCTTTCCAACTGGGTCCTTTGAACGGATGGAAGAAGAAGGAGACGTAGCTACTGCGTTCACCATGGCAAGGATATTATCAAACATTCCAATATCAAGAGGTGGTCCCACAAGCCTAGTCATATATGACATACATGCTTTGCAGGTCAGTTTCTTAATAGATAATTACTGAAGTTTCTACATAACGTAGATACCTAAATTATTCGATATAAAGTAATAATTAGGTTTCATGGATCTTTCTTCTTTGAACATTCAAAACTACTGTCTCTATTTACTTCCAATCTTCAAAATTTTGGAAATTGAACTAATTTCATTTTGGAGCTTATGTTTATAGTTTTTTGTACTAAAGCTCCATTGCCTTGTGCCATGTCTGTTGTGTATGTTCCAATTGTCCAAGCATGTCAACTAACTAGTTGAAATGTCACATCTATTTTGACTCATAAACACCAAGCCTCAGCTCTTGAGCTTTGTGACTACATGCACTGGGACATGTTATGACTTACGAGTGATATGTTGTTGTACAAGTCTTTCTGGTAATTTCTTCTATACTGCATCATCTTAAGCTAATCATACTATACTATGCTGCAATTTCTCTCTTTGCAGGAAAGGTTCTACTTTGGGGACAGTGTTTTGCCTTGTTTTGAAACGGGGATACCTCTTTTGAAGCAACGTCTTCACCAGCTTCCTGATGTTGATAATGTAAGTAATTATAAAATAAAAAAGACATGGTATTGTATGATTTGTATAATTGTATAGGTGGTAATCTTATGAATGGTGTTAAACCCATCAATATCTTATCTGGTTTATTTTTATATATATCAGTTAATACTGCATGTATATACCTTTCGCTTTGTTGATAGAAAACATACTTTCAAGAATACAAACCCGAGCAACCAGGCTCTTGATATGTAACCTAACAGTGCCATTGTGATAGCAGTCACCGTCATTGACTTGTTGCCACTTGCCGAACCATCACAACCATATTGTTGTCCACAACTCTAAATTCTGCCCATTGAGCCAGTTTGAGTCCACACTGAAGATGACGTTGCCAGATATGTTCCCAAAGCCATTATGATTGCCTATATTAACCTTCAAGGAGGTGGTTGAGGGGTGATTGACCTAAAGTAAGACCTTCCAAAGGAGTCATCCAGGGTTCAGACCTGATCAACTTCAACTTCCACTTCCTGGAGGTCACCCGCCTCTATCCTTGGATAGAGATGGTTTCCCGGTCCCATGGGTTTACAGGTTATGCTTAGGCCCTGGGTTTGTTTTCGAGGTTAACAAGTTTGCTGGGATTTCCTTGGTTAACCAAAAAAAAAGGTTACCTCCATACGTGACATGTTGGGCATGTCAAACATATTTACTCCAAATTGAGTTGTGTTAAGAGATAGAGTTGACTTATATAAGTGTACTTTTCTATTTTTTGCTTGCTTATATGTACTTTTAAACTTTGTATACACTTTTTCAAGAATATCGCTTTCATTTTGTAATGTCTTCTTCTTACACACTCCAGGTTGTAATTGCTTTCCCTGATGATGGAGCTTGGAAGCGATTCCACAAGCAACTGGATCACTTTCCCATGGTGAGCTAAACTTTTTCTTAATGGAACATGTCTGGCCTTATATATAAATTGTGGTAATGATATTGGCAACAACAGGTGGTCTGTGCAAAAGTTCGCGAAGGTGATAAACGAATAGTACGGATTAAAGAAGGCAACCCTAGTGGTCACCACGTAGTTATTGTTGATGATCTGGTGCAATCCGGAGGTACTTTAATTGAATGCCAGGTACTTGTCCAAACACATTGTATGTTTCTCTCTATTTCTCCATCAATCAATCAAGGCAACAGTTTATAAATTTGCAAAAAAAAAAAAAGAAGTTAATTATTTATATGATATTTTTGTTGCAGAAAGTTTTAGCAGCTCATGGTGCAACCAAGGTCAGTGCTTATGTGACTCATGCAGTGTTTCCTAAAAACTCTTGGGAGAAATTTATTCACAAAAACGGTGGTAAGGATCTCTCTCTCTCTCTCTCTCTCTCTCATGTCATTCTATTTTTACTCGGTCCATAAATTTGCAATAATTTTGTTTTGGCAATGCCACATGTTAGAATGATTTCTCAGGTCAATTTTTTAAAGCTCAAGTTTCACTGTTGCCTATTATATAGGCTTTGGCCCGCTTGATTTTTTCATCTTGTCATTATAGACGATATTTGAATCCTTAGATTGATACTTTGATAGTCAAAAGCTCATGTAGATTCAGACATTGCCATTCGTAGAACTGAGGTAGCGTAAGTATGTACTCTCATGTCCATTTATATTGTGTGCAGGGGACTCGAACAAGGAGTTTGCCTACTTTTGGATCACTGATTCCTGCTCCCCTACTGTGAAAAGCATTGAAAACAAAGCTCCATTCGAAGTCTTAAGTCTTGCTGGATCTATTGCAGATGCACTTCAAATATGATGGTTGCTTCTGGTGTTATGTAGTATTAATTAACAATTTAACCGAGTTTAACTGCTGATAATCATCAGTAAATTAGAATTTGAAATTTTGTGCGATTAATATGAGCGCCCTTTGATGCAATATAATCATGTGTTTGTTCATGAGAGACTTGGAATCCTGAATAACAAAGAACCACAAGTATGAAAGTTCTCTTCAGGCTTCAGAGATTGACATTCCTTTGATTACCATGGGGTGTTTGTTTTATCCTTATTTTATCCTTCAGTTTCTTAAAAACCTTTTTTGTCTAAAAAAATGTCATATAAAAAAAGATTGTCCGGTATAAACAGCTATTCTTACACTTTTTTTAATAGAACTTAAAAGGGTTTAATATGAAAAAACTAACATGTTTTCATGGTTTTTGCGATTTAGTCCTCCTAGTTTTGTTTTTTCCTAAGAAAGTCCTCAAGTTATTGTTTTCAATTCGGTTTTCGGAAATTTTTTGTTTTTTTTCACAATCAATCCAGATTTTTTTCACAAAAAAACAACAACATGATTTCACCATTTTTCTCCGAAAAGTCTACAAACTTGAAGACTTTTTTGAAAAAATAAAGAAAAATTCCAAAAATCACAAACAAATATATAACTTAAAGATTTTATTAGTAAAAAATAACACGGAGGGACTAAATCGCAAAAATGTAAAAAACATGTTGGTTTTTTTTTATATTAAACCCAACTTAAAACTATAATTTGTCATTAAAAACCAAAGATATGGTGACACCTTTTAATGCATCATTAGATCTATGTCGTTAAATGTCACTTTCCTAGTTTCCTAGTAGTTCACTCGGTCTCATAGTCTGGTGAAGTACTAGGCTCTGATTTGGTAGTAAGTCGTTAAACATGTAGTGGCACAAGCTGTCTACCCATCAACACATATCGTATTTAACATGAAGTTTACATCAACACAACAACCGAAATTATAAAACTTGCTAAATCAACAATGTGTACATACGTACATACAAGATCAACGATATTATTATTTGGAAATCATGGTCTTGGTTTATGTAGCATTACTTAACATTCTAAATAGTTCAGGATCTGTTGTCTCCCCTTCTATACACTTGAAAACAGCTCCCTTTGGTAATATATACTTCTAACTCACATTGAATTATTTACACATAAACAAGTGACAATAGTTCAGTTTATACAAGAGCGCACATTCTCACAATACCTCAAGAAAAACATTCGCATAGAGCGACATTAATGCGCTGCTTCTCGTTCTCTCAAATTTGTATGCAAAAGCTTGCTACCCTCAATTCAACAAGCTCTCATTAGTGTTAAGTTCCATGAAGCTTATGTGAAAAAAAATGCAACCCTTCTATAAATACAAGTGTACATTACTTGCATGCCTTTTCTTGTTTTGATGTGAACTAAATCCTCAATGGTTAGTAGGTGGAGTCTTCCCATCAGAATCAGCTCATTTAAAAGTGTTGTTGGTCAAGTATGGCTTTCTTCCAGATTACTCGTTGAACTTTCTAATGAATCAACTGAGTACGATCCATCTGGTTGACGAATACATATGTTCATATTATGGTAGGGGATCGAGTCCTATATAAAATAGACAGGAAATGAGGTTAAGACTTAGGAGATGGTGTTTAAGGAAGGAAAAATGTCCCAAAATAGTTAAGCACGTTTGTCATTATTTCATTTTGGTAATTACACTTTTGTCATTAGTTCCATTGGTAATTATGGAAATTAAATATTTTGGAACTATCCATTTTGGTAATTTTTACTTGGAAAATGTCTATTATGATGATTATAAATTTTGAAAAAACGGCATTTTGGTAATTAAAATGAGCGGATTCAAAACCTTTAGTAACTAAAATGAATCATTTCAAAAATATGATTACCAAATCAGACCAAAACATGTATAATTTGTAGTTTATAAAAATGGACCCATGACAAAAGCATGTAGTTATTTAGTGAAATGTTCCCTTTAAATAACGAAAAGGAGTGGAGTTCCAACTTCCAAGTCAACATATCGACAAACGACAATGAGGGGTGTAAAGAATCATTATGCTTGCCATCTTTATTTTCTCTTGCATTATGCGGCATTTTATTGATTTAACGAATAATAAAGCATTTTTATAATTATAAGGGTTCATTATGAAAAAAACAAACATGTTTTCATGTTTTGTACGTTTCATCCCTCAATATTACTTTTTTTCAGAAAAAAAATCCTAAGTTATAATTTTTTTTAGTTTTGTGAAATTTGACTATTAGAGCCCGGTTATAATTAGTAAACCGAGTTTTTAAAAACTGAAAAACCGAGTTCTAATATCCAATTTTCACTAAACCAAAAAGAAAAAAACTAACTTGAGGACTTTTATGAAAAAAATAACATAAAGGGACGAAAACACAAAAAACGTAAAAACATGTTGCTTTTTTTTTTCATAATACACCCTTTTTATAATTATCATATGGCAATTTAAAGGTTGCATTTGCTTTCCACATATTAGTTCCTCCCGATAAGATACAAATAGAAGAGGAAATGATAAGATTAACCTGGTGAACAATAGAAATGAACACGAAAAGAGACAGCAGTCGATGAGAATAACTAAAACGTCAATATATAAGTACCTGATTGTCATTCCCTTGGGCCTCTGACTGGAAAAGAATTGGCCTGCACCATTTGTCCTCGTTCATTAGACTTGAATTCTGAAAATGTGTGATGAGAGCCACCTTCCCCTGGATCCGTGCATATGCCAACGATGCAACCTTTTCGCTATTAAACTTCTCCCACTTTTTTCCATTGAAGGTCTGGTCAAGAAGTAGATGCCATAAACAGGGAAGAAACCAAATGAACTCAAGATTAGTGCTAGGAAATAAGGAAAAGAACTGGTGAAATGGGAAAGCTGTTGAGAGATAGGAATAGGAAACCTCATAAAAGGAGATGATGTTTGAAGGGGACACCATGTTGATGAACGCGTAACCCACATTGCATTTGTTCTGTGGTTATGAACAATATGTTATATCAGCATTGGCTAGATCACGCAGATGAATTCATGGTAATAATCTACCTTTAGCTCAACATTACCTTAAAATCAATTGGCAAATACACAAAGTCATAGGTACCCTTGTGACTTTCATCAATGGCTGCAAGCAACATCTTCGAAGTGTACCTTATATCAAGAGAGAAAACGTTGAGGAATCGACAATCATTTACATGACAAAAAACAAGTTCATCAACTTCTTACTTATTAGGGATATTTTTTATCATCAATGTTGTTCTAGTGTCTTCCCCACTAATGATCTTATCCAAATCAAGTTGATACTGCTTGTTTCCTATCTGGTTCACAGCGTAATCAACTCGACGACTCCGATTACGTTCGACTGATCCCTCATTTGATGTTCCCCTTCCTTGATAAGAACCATTACCAAAGACTATAGGTCCTTTACTAGGAAAAGACATCATTCGGGAAATAGGAGAACCGGTTCCAAGTAAATCTCCAGTGTGGTTTCCATTACTTACAATAGATCCAACACCATTAAAGACGAGTGGACCCATAAAGGCTCTCTCTGACGATTCCAAGTAGGATGTTAAATGCCTATCAAGAGGTATCCCAGATGGTGCAGAGCCTACATGATGATGTGATCCTAGAAATGCACCATGCTGACTGGGACTTGCGTAAACTTGGCCCACTGAAGATGCCCTCCAAGAAGAAGAGCTATGTTGGTCAGAGTATGTAGTTGGACTTCCCCAGAGAAACTCGGGACCAGATAGTCTACCAATACTCAATTGGTTAAATTTAGAATCAACAAAAGGCGACACATTCCCTGGACTAGAACTCTTTTTGTGCTCAGGGAAGGAATGAGATTGTTGATAGTCGAAGCCCTGTGTTGACTTGATAAAGTTATCCCTCCGGCCTTGATCTTTACCAATTGGTGCAATCTTCACAGGGTTCGACATATGTGGTGGAAGAATAGATGCCAAGCCACGTATAGGGTTATTGTTAACAGGGCTAAGTGTTCCTATTCCTGATGACCAGCTGAACCCTTGCTGTGAACTGTGTTCCCCAGGACTGCTGAGATGAGTCCAGCTACCTGCAATAGCATTGAATTTCAGCTCACAACCACAAAACAAATAAATTTAAGGTCCACACAAAAAGTGCATTACTTTTGCAGATACTAACCAGGAGGAGAACTGATTGCTGGTGAACCAACATGATTCCAGAAAACTCGAGCTTCATCATGTTCTAGCTCTTGAGTCAATTGCTGCATCAAGCTACGTATAAAAAAATCCTTATCCTTTGTTTTAATTATGACTTAAAAGGTATTGAAATATATAATTACAAATTTGAAAGAAATTTTGGTATAAATTTTAAATTCATCATCAGATCCTAACAAAAACTTCTGGATGGGATTCATATAATTATAATTATCAAAGAAATGTCCAGCAAGTTGATTATAATATGATGTTCATTAATGATTCCATCATTAATGGAAAGGCCAAAGAGCGCTTGAAGAAAGGTCACTGCAGCGCTATCATTGACTTATGTAAAACCTAAAGCTGTTAGAAAGATTTTAGAACAGTTCATATTAGCCAGCCTTGGCCTCATTCTGACCCTTGCTTACACAATTAGATTGGAATGCAAACATATGTGTGTAGATAGTATCATAGTACTAATATCCATGGAAACAAATGGAAGCAAGAAAATAAGTCCCTGTGATGCAAAAAAAACAAACAGCACAACATATAACTACGTTGAATCATCCATTTAATCATCTAAATTCGTAAGGTAGGGCCCAATGAATTTGTAGAAGATTTTTTGATCTATTGATTATTGTGTTTACAAGTCGTAGATGATTAGTTTTTAATTTCTAGGTAAACTGATATTGTTTTTGACTATCTCATTATTTGGGGGCCAAGCAACAGAACTTATTATCAGAGTTTATCAATTAATTTTAAATAATTAGAAAATGGCTAAATGCCAACCACTCAAACAATGATCATCTAATTATTACAACTTCAAACAGTACAAACGCATCTAAAAAGTACCTCTTGTACACTTTTGTAGCGCTTTTTGCTACAACTGAATTTTTTTTTTTTTGAGCAATACAACTGGCTATTTAATTCTGATATTTATTATGACATAATGACTTCCAAACGTAAATCCATGCACCCCCTTTACTAGTTGGCGTTGCACAGGGTAAATGCACATGGAGAGTCAGATATAGTACTGTAGAAAATCTTTTACTCACCAGCTAATTGTAGGTGCTTTTGAAAGAAAGTAAACATGACAAATAAAAAAAAGCAGTGTTTGACAAACATTACATTCTTGAGAAACTAAAACCTGTTTACAAAAGTTTTCGCAAAAAGATAGTTATAGATTGTAAAACTGATTTTGATGTTTTCAAGGTTTACCTGAGAAAAGCACACACGACTATTTGACTTTAACAAGGTTGAGGTTTCTAAACCAACAAAATTCAATTTATATCCTTTATTTGAGATGTTCATCTTATTTTTCCTGAAAAACAAAGTATTTTCAAGCATGTATTGATTTTCTTGTCAAAAGAAAAATCAAAACTCTATTTACACTTTGAGAAAATGCAACAAAAACAAAGTAATATACCAAGTGAGGCCTTAGTCTCTAATATGAGATACTTGTAAGGTGAAAATAACCAATAAATGAAAAGATGTTATGCACCAAAAAATAAGGTAGAGTAAATATATATATAAAGAAATTTGACAGTGATCTACTGATCTTTATTCTAATTTGAAGAAAAGGTCTCTTTGCATCCTCAAGGTAAACAAGATTGTGGAAGGGATTTGAAGTACCAAGAACTAGTAATACATACCTTCTACGAGCACCACCAGGCCTGCTGTGCTCAAGTTTTATTCGTTTGCCAGCAATTTCACACCCATTTAGAGCTTTGAGAGCCACCTCTGCATCTCGAACATCATAAAACTCAATAAACTTATGGTGTCTCTTGTTTGGTGTTTCCCTCACCTGCTTTTTGTACCAAAAAGTCAGTGTATTAGAGTATAGCAAGTATTTGGCCATAACACACTCTTAATGCCCTCAGAAATAAGAAGTTAATGGGAAGTAAAAATGTTACCTCTTTGACTTCCCCATAAGCTGCAAATATTTGACGAAGATCATCACTAGATATTGAAGTATCCAAGTTGAAAACAACAAGAGTTCCTTGGTTTATATCTTTTTCTGATGGGTTATCCTGGATATGTCATGAATGAATGAATATTATTAACATGATTACCGGAGTAAGCAGTTGTACAAAATCTATGCCGCATTACGGACCTTAGGGATTGAAAAATGAATGTCTAGTTTTCTTCTTCTCAAAGGCTTATTTTGAAGTTCTCTCATTGCAGTTCGTGCATGACGGATGTCATAATAAGATATCATCACAAAACCCCTGTGCTTGCATGCCGTATATAGGTTTCTGATTTCTCCATATTCCTACAGAAATCACCAGTTCTTAGAATTAAGCCGAAATTGTATATGGTTTATACCGCTAAATAGCCATGCACTTTTCCATTTGTCACCTTCATGTCAGTAAGTTCTTTTCCGTACATTCTAAGTCATTGTACTTAAAATTTGTCCCATCTAGGTCATTTTTGGTCATCAATAACACTTTTACCGACACATTTTTAGTGACCCTAAACCTTCAATATTAACCCAAATTGACCTAGGTGGGACGACTTTTGAAAGTACAATCATTTAGGAGTTAGGATACTAAATAAAGCCTAACGAGACAGATGGAAAAGTTTGTTGTATTTTATGTCATAAACCCGTTCAGATAGCACATGAGTGATGTAAGTATATGCACAATCATTTACATTATAAGCAAAGAGTACAAACATGGTGAGTAATTTTGCACAATATTAACGAAAGAATATTAAAATGGATGAAATACCTCAAAGAGAGATTTCAATTCAGAGTCTTCAACATTGCTATTAATATTCCTAACGAATAAAGTCCGTGAAGGATGTTCCCCATATGGGTGTTCTCCAACGACTGTTCCCCCACCATTCTGGGACTCATGGGAACCGATACCAATTAAATGGACACCATCAGACATGCTTAAAGTTGATAGACCAAATCGACGACCCTCCTGAGGATCAAAATCCATTTCCATTCCCCCTCCACTTTCAAATAGGTCATCTTCCAAGTCCTCCAACTGAGTCGGCAAGTCAGCAAGGTCAAAATCATCCATTATGCCAGCTAATAGCTCATCTTCATCCCCAGGAAGCATGCTTCCAGTTAAACTAGTTGCGATATCACCAAGTGTATCTTCACTCTCATATTCTCGAGGAAATCCACCTTCAAGATATTGTTTTTTATATTGCGAGTCAACAAAGTTCACTGCACAATAGCAGGTGTCACAAACTCACATATTATACCAAGTTGGGTATTAAATTAAGTAATAAATAGATTTATTATAGGAGATCCAGTGCACATTTCTCATGTGGAATGGCAGGCAATGAGCTTGAAAATAAGCTAGTGTCACTTGGTGCTTGATACGCATCTATGCTACGTCGAATCCCCCAAGCATTTTCAACATCTTGAAATACAGTTGGTGCTAATGCAGCTTTTGGCGGACCTGCTAAGATAACAAGGAAGCCCAGTACATCAGGCCCTAAAATGCTACCACTATGGATGGCTTAAGCCCACAAACAAAGTGGTCATCAGGCAACCACTATGTTGTTCTGTGGTTTATTTTCCTAAAATATGGAAAGAAATAAAAATGATGAAAACAACATATTATCATTTGTTAAATCAGTTGATGGAAAGAGAGCAAAAACCACTCACCTGCAATAGAACTTTCTAAATCTTGCTCCATTGAATTACTTCCGACCACCAAAGCCAAGTAAACCTATTAGCAAAAATGATACTATAACAATTATTCCATTGCCTCACATTTACATCACAAATATTGTTTTCAATTATTTTGTTCAAATTTTAATTTTAACATTTACTTCCTACCACCAAGCCAAGCAAAATTGCTATTATAACAATTACTCTATTGCCTCACATCAACATCAGGAATATTGCTTTCAATGATTTTGTTCAAAATTTTCTTTCAGTATAAAATGATGCGATGATGTGATTGAATCACGTTACCCACTCACATCTACAAGATATCTCAATTGATCGCATTTGCAGCACAATGGGGCCTTATTTTAGAACAGGGATAGTAACGACAGCTTACAATCTTATGTAAGTGTGCATAAAGACTGAAACATCTGTCACATGTCAACAACAATAGGTTTGACATGTAAAGAGGATCTTCAAACTACAACAATATCTAGTACGGGCTCGGTACAGGTACAGACCGTACAGTACCAGCATAGAATACCCTTAATCAGAAAGATCCTGCAACACAGAAGGTCAGAAGCCCCCCCCCCCCCCCCACACCCAAAAAAAGGAAAAATTAAGTCAATAAAGAGAAATCCCTGTTCCATTAAAATGGAATCATTGACAAGGCCGGTCTTCTTGAATCCAACAAGAGAAATAGACATTTGCTATTTACGGCTTAGAAAACTTACCGTGAAACCAAGACATGATAAAACCTTAAGCAACAAACAATATATGCATCTGCTAACATACTTATATAAGTAGACTGCAGGCGGCATATCCTTAAGTAATGTTCTCATTTTAATATAATATATTGAATTGCAGGGAAATCACTAATTGATCCTCTAAAACTAGTTTCCTGCCATCATCCATTAACAATTGATTAAGATTCATACAAAGACGAATCCAGTTTCAAACCATGGATCAAGTACCAAAGCATAATGTAATTTGGTTGGTGTGGGTCCAAAATGGCGTAGGACTATTGGCCACTCCATACCAAGTTTATTAAATGCTCCTTACCTCCCTCAAAAAGGTTCCCTTTTATTTCTAAATTCAGCATGGCATTTTTCAAGTTCACTTTAATAACGTTTGTGGTTCAATATACTTATAACTGTTTTTCTTGAAGCAAGAAACTTCTAACTTGGTTGAACATGAGTTAAAGAAAATGTTTTCCAGTTAACCTAATGTTTAAAACAAAGGTATCTTATGAAAAAAAAAACATCAAAGTCGATATTTTCAACTCAAGGAAGCTTCGACTTTTGCCAAAAAGAAAGGCTTTAAGAGGACATCCAGAAATAGAAATTGTTGCAATTTCTATCAAGTGTAAAATATTGACTATTTTTGACGATACAGGGACAATCTGAAAAAAGCTCACTACAACATAATAGTTTGATATACAAAATCAGGGCCATCCCATAGATGTCGGAGGCCCTGTGCCGCTTTGCGTATGATTACAACATAGACCCTTAAAAATTTTGAACAGTAAATTGATTATTTTGAAACTCAATTTTAATAGGTTGAAATTGGAGGTCGTAATGACCAAAAAAAGATTAATGAGAATTTAAAATGAATAATACAAATCAAATTGAATTGAATTTGACATGATTCTATTTTAATGTAACGATGCACAACGTGTAAGCATCAAATGCAGAAAATTTTACTAGTCCGAACTTGGATGTTTATTATAACTGCGAGGCCCTACGAAATTGACACCTAAAAGACGCCCCTAACAAAATCAATATCAACATATATTGAAGGTCATATCTCATATGATACTTAACCCTCCCTCAGGGGAATATTGACTTTAACTAACCACGATGATAAATAAAACAACCCCTAAACCAAAAAGCACACAAATTTCATTGAACATAGTTGAATAAATACCCTGTCGGACGATTTTAGTCATAGATTATACACTTACACAAAAAGAATCGAAATTTTGAAAACAATTACTCTGGTCAACACCACCTGATGATCGAGTAAATCACTAACACAAGACACAAGTAAAAAAAAAAAAAAAAACTAGAAAAATCAACACAACTTACATAAATCACTTATCTTCTCTGCCAACAACTTCAAACAATAGAAATCAAAAACCTTGAAAAAGAAAAAGAATCGGCGAAAATCATATTTATTTAAAAACGAAGAAGAGGACAAAAAGGAAACTGACCTGAGTTCCGTAAGAGAAATGAAAAAAATGGAGAATCGTGTGTTGGATGGATAATGAAAAACTGGATTAAAAGAAAGAACAGTTCCGTAGAAGCAGAGAAAATGTGTTCCGTATACTCATCTACTTCCTTCTCTCCCGCCGGGTGAAACGACCTCAATCATTTGACCTTCTGAAACTCCACTCTCTCTACCTCTCCCTCTCCCTCTCCCTCTCCCTCATCATTGGATGATAACTAGAGTACAACAACACCAAATTATTGACGCCACTGCTCTCTCTCTCTCTCTGTATCTATATATATTTATTTATATTTATATTTATATATAGGCATAAATGATTTCTGTTTGGCGTCCGTTGACGGAGAGAGAGAGTGAGATAATTCCAAAAGATATTCAATTATTTTTTAGGATAGAATATTTAATTTTATTTTAAAAAAAAAAAGAAGTTAAATGTTCAATCGTTGAAAGTTGAAACCAAAATCATTGGGTGGGTGTTCTAGATATTTTAATTAACTTTTTTATTATAACAATTTATTTTGTATTTTGCACTTTGCAACTATAATAACTTATTTTAAGTTTATTAATTTTTTTGTTTTTATTATTAAAAACTATAATAACTTATTTTAAGTTTATTAATTATAGTAATATATATTTTTGTTTTTTTTTATGATTATAACATTTGACATCATTTTTAAATGACTAGAATATTATTTGATGAACTTATTTATGTCACAAGTATCAACCATTCTTGTCTTAAGATTATAATAAAAGGGTCCTTATCGAAAACAGCAACAATTTATATATATTTAATGATTAATACTTACATTATTTATGTTTTATTAATAATAATACAATCTTAATGATTTTTATTGTTAATAGGAATGATGAGAGTGTCCACCATTTTATACTCATCATTCTGACCACGTCAACATCATTATCAACTTTTTTCAATCCACTCATTTCATTATTCTATGTTGGAAATACTTATCATTCTACAACTTTCAATCATTAATATCTTTTTTTTTTTAATTTAAAAAAAATAAACTTCATTTATAATTAATAAAAAACAATTACAACTAAAAATAATTTATTTTATAAATAAAAAACCATTGCATACAAAACTAAAAATACGTAACTAAAATTGTGAAATTAAACTACAAAACTAAAAATACAAACTAGTCGTTTAAACTGGGTATATGGACTATTGCAATATGTTCCACGATATTCGATCGAATGTTATTGTGTGTTCTTCGATTACGAATTTCCAAGAACGTGTTGTAAAATGATTCATTGGAAGCACAATGTTGCAGGGATGGAAGCTGCGTTTCTTGAAATTGGCATATCGTTAAATCTTCGTCTTGTAAGATAATATTGTGTAATATGATGCAAACATACATGATGAATCTAATTTATCGTGGGTGTCATGGTCGTGTGGGGTTGTTTATTATAGCGAAACAAGATTTAAGTACACCAAAAGCTCGTTCAATGTCTTTTTTGTCTACTCTTATGCTTACTTGAATCTCTTTCGTTTATCATCTCTTGGACACGAAAAAACTTTTTACAAAATCCGCCCACTCGGGGTATATCTTGTCGGTGAGATAGTACCCACATATGTATTGCGTTCCGTTAATCACAAACGAAATCTCCCGTGCTATCTCATTTATAACATCGTTAAATGTGATTGATTAAGAACATTGATGTCGTTATTTGTAACATCTCGCATCGGTGGAGAAGATAAACTAACATGTCCATATAAGGGTGAGATTGTATCTATCTACCAAGACGTGTTTTTTGGGGCGGGCCTATGGTTTGACTTCCAGAAACAAAACCGTGCGGCCATTGACAAAGCGTACAATATTTTCTTTTGGATTTTCGGATATCGGGTTATCCGAATACCCGAAAATATGAAATTTTACTATCCGAATCCGAAATTTCGGATCAGATTTATAGACTTTTATTTCGGATGCTCGGATTCGGATTTTTATGAACACCCTAGATACATTAGTATAAATCATGTTTTTGTAATATTTATCAATAAAAAACGTGATAATCATATCCTTAGATTGACTTTTAGGCATACCAATCATTTTTTTTGTAATATTTATCAACAAAATAAAAAAAAACAATGGTATAGTGGTTAGAAAAAATATATGATTACCATCATTATCTATATCTATTAATAAATCAAAATAATTTTAACACATGTCACTTTTTCGTGACATCTCAGTTTCATTTTACGGTCTATTTTATTACCATGATGTCTATTCAAATGCTAAGGAAAGTAAATTAATAACTCTAATTATTTTTTTATAAACTATTTATGATTTACTTTCATATTAATTAAAAAATTTAATGAATTTACATATATAGTTAATAATCTATGGATCAACATTCTAATACAGTCAGTAAAATTTTTATTTATCCGTATATTAAGTATTTTAATTTTTATAGTTTATATCGTTCAGATAAATGATTTTGAGTTTTAATATCAACACTTAATTATTTAGAATTTATAATTTTAATATACTAATTTAATTTAATATATGTAGTTTTAAAAAAATATTATTTTATAAATATATTCCATGTAATACATGGGCAAATAACTAGTTAAACAATAAAACATAATAAATATTTTTGTTACGCTTTATTCAAGTGTATTTGTGCAATGATCCTCAAAATAACATTATACTAGTTTATAACCCACGTATTACGTGGATATTTTTTTTATTAAATTTATTTATATAAAATATATATGAGTAAAAATAAAAACATACAAAAATAATAATTGTGTTTATATTTTATTATTTACAGATTAAAAAATAGAGTATATTTATCTTTTTTAAAAATATTAAATTGTATTTATCTTTTTATTTTTATAAGTTGTAATTATCTTTTTGGTTAACGTAGAGGTGACACGTGACATTTAATGTTTTTCTTTATTATACATAATAATAATAATAATTTCCACAACTAATTCAAATTATTACATTTGGATCTAATTATGATTATTATGGATAATAATGATACATATTTATTTTAGGTAAACATTAATTTTAAATGTTACAAAATCTAATTTATTACTAATTAATTAATGAAAAAAATAAATTCAAAATTTAATGCAATTAAGTTAATGTGTTAAATTTGGAAAAAAGATGTGGAAAAATAAAATTTTCTTGTATTGTAGAAGTAACATATGACATGAATTGTTTTGTTTTATTATAATATATGGGTTAATCAACCCATGTATTACATGACTTGATTTAGAAAATACATATTTTTTATATTTAAATAAATTATTATAAAATTTATATATAATTAAAATAAAAAAATTGAAAGCTAGTTAAATTTAAGATAAAAAATACTTAGTTGTTTGATATTAATTAATAAAATATTATTATATTGTATTATTAAAAACAGATATAATGTGTTTGCAAAAAATGTTTCTTTTAATTACTATTAACTTCAAATATGAAATATCAATGTAAGAAACAAAAAACTTCAATTACGTAAATGTGTATATATTTTGAAAATGATAAAATATAAAAATGGAATATCTGAAAATCAACAATCAAAATTTATCATATTCACAATTGAAGTTTTATCAATTAAATTTTAAATCTTGTTAACAAAATAATTAACAAAGATTTTTAACTTTATTTACTACACTTCTACATTTAAATTTAAATTTTTACATTTAATTTAACTATGATCATTAAGGATAATAATGACACATATTTATTTTAGGTAAATATTAATTCATTAATGAAAAAATTAAAAATCAAAATTTAATGTAATTAAGGTAATGTAGTAAATTTGGAAAATGAATTAAAAAAATGACATATGTATAATTATTGATTTTAATTAAGGGTATAAGAGACATTTCAATTATTAGTTGTCATTAACTTGGACCATTGATTTTTTTCCATCCAATGGTCCAGAAACTACAAGTAGTTTTCTTATTATCTATCTATACTATTAAAAGAGTAACTATACTCATTTCTGGTGAAGCCACGTGTCGTCTACACGTGGCAGTTATAGATTTTAAAAATAATAAAGAAATTTAAATCAAATCTATCCAAATCTAATATAATCCACTTTTAAATTCAAATCAAACAGAATCTAATATTCAACTAACTTATTAATTAAAATTATCCAAATCTAATATAATCCACTTTTAAATTCAAATCAAATCAAATCAAATCAAATAAAATCTAATAATCTACTAACTTATTAATTATAAGATAATATAATAAAAGTTTAAAAAAATATATAAGAAAATAATTACCCTTCATATATATTTAGAAATATACAAAATCAATAGGTCATAATAAATAATAATATCATCTTATATACTTTTGTTTAAAAAATAATATATATATCTTTATCTTTTTTTTTAATTATATTTTATATATATATTAAAAATATCCGCGTAATACGCGGGTAATAAACTAGTATATAGTATAGATAATTATATAGTCCGGACTCCGGAGCCCTATATGTCCAGAATGTAAATGATGAACAGTTAAGGGACTAAAAGGTGAAATAGTGGATTCCCTCGCTCATTGTCTGTTTTTCCCTTTCAAATTTCCAAAAGTATATAGAGCCAACGTTCACTCCACTCGCTCAAGCGAAGCCAAAGCTAGGGTTCTTGTCCAACGGTTTCTGATGTTAAACTCATTGTTTCATTGCGAAATTGTAGAATTTCTTCGCAGGGGGGTTTCCTGTTTCTGCGGCTGTTTCCGTGTAGGAGATGATCTTCGCCCTCAGCTAAATCCCGTCTCTCAACCGATCACTGCAATCCCCAAGGTCAGATTTCTAAAATAAGGTGATATAGAGAAGAGTTTTAGCCTAATTTTTTATCTTTTACACTTTCGGTTTTCTTCTTGGCGTTCAGGAACCTGCCGATACTCTGGCTAGCAATTGCTTGTGGTCTGTACTAGCTCCCAAAGGTGATTGATTGATCAGCATTATTCTTTCATATTAGCGAAGGTCTTTTAAATTAAAATTTATGATGATTTTCATCTAATTGTTTTATGTCATAGTGAAGTTCGCTGTTCTAACTCAAAAATGTTTCTATCGTTCTATGTTTGTAACTTATTTGTTGCATGATGGATGATTTTTCAAAAACAAATAGATACATTGTGACTATAACAAATGTGTATTTCCTTCCCTGAATTTTATTTGATTAAGTGTGTGTATGCTGTGCAGCTGAAGAAGGCAATCACTCACCATGCAAGGATGACATAGATGGTGTTACTGAAAGTCTACTCGTGGATGACGGGCTCAGGGACCAGGTAACTAGTTCTGTACGTTTTATAATAAGATATTCGAGCTGCAGGATTAATGCTAATCCAGGAATAGCCCTTCCCTGCCACTGCTATGCCGTCATATGTTTTTCATACCATCCATCAGCTGAAAGCCTGAAACGATGCTACTGCATATTCAGACTGGAAGCCTGAATCTTCCTCTGGATACCGTCTTGGCTCCCCATATTGGGATAATAGCCCACTCCTGTTTACACAAAAAGTCTCAACTTTATCATTTCATTCCTTTCCAAAGAAATAATATTGTTTGTATATTGAGAAGATAAAATTACAAGAAAACACCCAAATTCTATGCTACTTCTATAGTAACATTGCAGTCTCGATGATCTTGATAAAATTACTGTCAATTGTGTGACAGTGTCATTGTTACTATTCCATCAGTTTCTATGACCATTATGTAATTTGAAATCTTTGTGATGAGACAAATACAGACGTCCTTGACTCAATAATTTTGATATCTGTTTTTCCAAAGGTACAGGAAGTCTTCCTTGTGATTTTTTAGAACTAAATTAATTAGCTTCAATTTTAATATAATGATGGTGCACATGTGAGAGAAAGAAACTGTACAAGGCAACAGTTGGTTTTTAGATTTGTTTTGTTTAGTTTTTGAATCCCGACTCTTCAATAATCTGCTGTGACTTCATAAAGCCCAGAGTCCCTGTCTCTCGCTTTTTGATCTCAGCCAAGAAACTTGTAAATATTTTCCCTTCACCCTTCACATCAATATTCAAGTGCAAACAAAAATACTAGAGCAAAGCACAAGACCTATCTCTGAAATGCAACAGAAAATCATATAGAGGGAGTTGAATACTGAGTTAAAAGACAACTGAATGTCCGGATAACAGTTTTCGATGGTCTGATATTCATGTTAAGGAAGATTCGTGTTGTTACTCCAAGTACTGTAGACAACAGTTGACTCTAAGTTGCTCGTATAGTCATACTATATTTTTTCGTCTGGGTTTAAGATATAGAGGTCAGGCATCTAAATTATAACTTGACAGGCAAATTTTCTTAAAGCTTGTGGCACTTTACCCCAGACCCCAGCTGAAATCCGGTATGCCAAGACACTGAAAGAGTCACGACCTCATAATGGAGATGCAGATTCAACATTTCATTCATGGTTTCCAAACACTGCAATTGAAAAAGCATTAGTGAAGCAAGCTGATCAGTTTCAATCTCCCATCAAACTTTCCGAGGAATGGGAGAATGGATCAGAATCTTCATCACATTCATCAAACAGGTACCTCATGCTCAGACAAAACCTCAAAACTTGGTCACTTTATTTTTTAATCATTAATCAGTCGTTTACGGTAGCATAATCTCTATGTCCATTTATCAGTTTGGATGGTCTTTAAGATGTGACTTCTCTTCACACAGTCTACATAAGATAACGATGAGATACACTGCACTTTTACTTTGCGTCTGAGAAGTATATTAGTGACCGACCAACTAACAGCTTGTTGTTTGGTTTGGGTACTTGTGCTTCTGTAGCTGTATAACAGGGAAAAATACAGCTAGTATCGGTACCACTTGTTCTGAAGGCTGTGAGGTTGGGCATGCTGTTAAAGACCCTCCGATACTGAATTCCTCTAGCTCATACACACCGATGGTTGCAAGCACACAGTACAAAAACAAATCTGTTCGCTTTGAAGGCCAGAGTGATGCATGCTCATTTTCATCAAGAAGCTCTTCACCTAAAATTACTAACCAAAACTTGAAGCCATCAGGATCACCATCTGATCACAGTGTTCCAAAGCCTTCACCGTACCCAACCCCTTTGAAACTAACAGATGATATGCAAACACCTGGCACTGTCTTCCCTTCATATGTATATAATAAGGAAATTGGAAAGAATCCGAGGGTCAGATTACAGCATGTGTATTCAGGGGTAATCCCCAAGGATTTCTCTCATTTAGAGGTACCAATAGAAAAAGGGAGTTATGATAATTTCCCTGCTCCATCGGAAGAGCATACTTATAAAGACACCCCCAAATCACAAGTAAAAGTACAAGCAAGTGCAAGCAAAAAGGAGATAGATGCGGCTGCTACTTTTTCATCATGGCTACCACCAAAATCAATCCAGGACGGCCGCAATGACCAATGTTTGATTCCCATTATGCAGGGTTTCCCTGACCATGGTAGAACTCCTGGGGATAGGCCAGTACTGGGGATAGTTGGTGCTCACTGGAATGCTGATGGAACTTCTTCCTCACCCAAGTGGTGGGATGGTAATGGAATTCCTAATACAACTAATAAGTACAAAGAGGTAAATTTGTTCATTCTCTCAATCTAATCTTACTTCATCAACTTCACGACTAACAACCAAGACTTGTAATTTACTTTTTGGGTGGACAGGATCGGAAGGTTAAGTGGCATGCTACACCCTTTGAGGAAAGGTTAGAGAAGGCGTTAATGGAAGTTCATCAAAGAGAGGTACGTCATACTTTTTGCAGCTGCTTGACTTGTTTGCTCACATTTCTTCTGTGCCCAGTTTAGCCTTTAGTTCCACTCTACTATTTTGTGCTACTGAGCTTTAGAATCCTGGTTGTCGTCACTTTCTGCACTCCTCTCATTAACGAGCACCTTTAATTTTCTTAAACCTAAGGCTAAGGCTATAAAACATTGGTGCAGGTGAAAGGTTAAAGTTCAACAATTATGAAGTTGCCAAGTGTTTGAACACATTAATGAACAAGATGTGACAAATAAAAAAGATATATGATCAGTAAATAAATGCTATCTGATTGGGTATTGAAATATGAAAGCTATCAACTTACTCTATTGGATCGCCAAATATTGCTCCAAATGTATGAACCTGCACCTTAGGGATTTAGATTTTGTGGGTTCTATTCGAATAAGAATATAGAAAATGTTTTGATCCCATCTAAAATATTAATCTAAAAGATCCCAAATAGGTGGTTTGAGTAGAAATGAATAATACGAGGGAATACATTTGGATTCTTTAGCACTTGCTAATTCACTATGAACGCATTTTTTATTGCAGCAAGTAGCTCAAGCTGAGGATTTTTGTTAACATCCACTACATACCCACTTATAAAAAGTTACTTGACTGCCTAGCTTTACTTAATGTTTACGATACTTTATTTTCATTGGTTGTGGGTTGTTCGTTGTTGCTTGGCAGGAAACAACTTGAACAGACACTGCCCATCCGAAGTTGACGAGACACAGAAACCTGATCAGCGATTAACTGATTAAAATGCTGGAAATGAGAGATCGAACCTTGGAGATATTTCTGACATGATGAACAAGGTTTAAACTTTAAACTGTCTGCCCTCAACAAACAAAAAAGATTAGCATGTTTGAGAACTTCAAGAAACATTGAACAACATGGATTGGTTTTATACGTTTTACGACCAAATGAATAATTGTACGTATACATAATCTGTATATGTTCACATGGTCAATGGCTTTTTCTACTGTTGAAAGATTAAGAAACTTGCAGCCAATGCCTTTTGAAACTGGTCCTAGATTATACTTAGTTTTATTTAAATGTTTGACTTAAGTAACTATTATAGTTATAGCCGTAGCCAAAAACAAAAAGACAAGTGATATAAACTAAGAAGTTATATCAAGTTAGAAATATCTAAATTTACGTAACCGACTATCGTTTTTACTGTTTAAGGTAACCAAATTTGTTTGCGATCAAAATATTTTTTTATCATTAAGGTATAAAAGTGATTACCTTAAATGATTAAAAGATGAACGTTTGATCTTTTTCTATTGTTAATAAACTTGATTGCCTTAAATGATAAAAAGTAATAGTTTGATTTTATTTTTTTTTTCCTATTAAAAAAAGCTTGATGACCTTAAACAACAAAAAAAGGTAAAGTTTGTTACCTTTATTAACAATTAACTCTATTTAACAAGGTAAAATGATTACTAGAGTTTTATCATTTTTTTTGTACCTTATTTTGAATGAAATTCTAAGTCACTTATCCGTTAAATAAAATTAAAGTTTTTATGATCCAACCAAAAATAACAAATTCTAATGGAAGCTTAATCTTTTCTGAATAAAAAGTTTAACATTTTAAATAGTCTTTCATAGTGCTATTAAGAGTGTGTGTAATGTAAAACCTCATTTCATGTTTTTTTATAATGCCATGTCATATAATATTAATTTTTTACAAACCACAAATTAATGATCCATAATCATAAACTACTAAAAACCATTTTGGGAGCCCCACTTAAAATATTTTATTCTTATAACATATTCAAAGAAAACATTTAAATAATTAAATAAGCATTAATTGTTTTTGTATTTGCAACTTTATTAAAATAAATGATATTTAAATACCTACCGTATGGGAAATACCCGCCTGTTAGAGTTTTTTCCTCCCTGCTTGCACAAATGAATGGATCAGAATGGTCATTTTCGGGCCGGGCGGGAGGTGAAGGCCATAAGAGAAGTGTTATTATAAAAATACCCAAAAAAAACCCATTTTCTAAGTTTTACCCAAAAAAACTCACACTATCGAAATACCCAACATTTTCGTTACCACATTTACATGACGACCAATATTTACGTTACCTGTACTTTTTATTATTTTTGAATGCATTGTGTTACAAAATGTGAATTATCACGTATAGTATCCTTACTTTACGTTACCAAATCTCATTGTGCTTCTTCCCAAGAATAGATTTGGTAACGTAAAGATAATGTATTTTACATTACTTTTTATAACGCAATGCAATAAAAATTATTATAAAGTACAAGTCACGTAAATAGTGACCGTCACATAAATGTAGATACGTAAATAGTCAATGGTGAGTATTTTGGTTAGTTGAGTTTTTTTTAGTAAAATTTAAGAAGTGAGTTTATATTTTGGTTATTTACTTATTATTGTAATTATCCCTAATTTTAATGGATAATTTTATTTGTACTTCTTTGGTTTAACATCTCTCGTGTCATGTGTATACACATCTTTCTATTTTTTTTTCTTCTCTTCTCTCATCCGTTGTACTCTCTATATCTCTCTAATTTTTTCTTTTTGAAGAAAACACCTATCAATATGAACTTTTTTTTTTCTTTTCTTTCTCTTCTCAACCTTACAAAAACACAATGTTAAAGATTAGTATCAGGGTTTGTTATATATATTAACAATATTTATTAGTTACATATATACTTTTAAAGGTAAAGAACCTAATCCATAAATTCTAATAAACTACAATGACAAAATTTAGAATTTACCTAATTATTATTAATGTCGTACTAATATTTCTATGATTATTAAATAATAAACTGATCTAAACAATTAAAAATACCAATAAAATTAATGTAATATAAAAGACATAAAATAAGATAATAAAACATTTATAAAGACAAATAAATTATTATTAATTAAAATCTAAAAAAATAACGTTTTGAGTTTAAAATTTGACTTTAAAAATATGAACATTTTTTAAATCAGAAATTAAATGTAAACATTGTCAAAAAGTATTAAAAGTTTGTTTTATTTTTTAAATTTTCTTTATATAAACAACTTTTTAACACTTTCAATAGACGTTTAAAAATATTTTTATAGTTTAAACGTTTTGAAATAAAATATATGAAAACTTAAAACATTTTGAAAAACTCTAATTATTTTGAAATTTTAAAAAATTTTAAACATTTTAAAAAAAGGATATTTTTTAAAAGTTTTCAAAAATACATTCTAGAAAGCAATCAAAAATTTTTGAAAACTTTAAATTTATTTTATTGTTCACGATAACATTTACTTTTTTTCTACAAAATTCAAAAAGAAAACATAAAGTTAAAAGCTATTTTGTTTTTATTTTTTAATTATCAAAATGATAAAAATAACAATTCATATGTTTTTATAAATGTTTTAATCCATGTTAAAAAATTATTTAATGTAATAGTGGTAAAAATGAGTACTTAATAAAATTAATTTATTTTATGATTAAAAAAAGTTATACATTTTATTTTAAAAAGTTCAAAAATATAAACTCAAAACGTTATTTTTTTAGTTTTAGTTAATAATAATAATTATTCATGTCTTTATAAATATTTTATTATTCAATTTTATGTTTTTTACATTAAATTAGTTTTACTGATTTAAAAAAAAATTAGTTAGTTTACTATTTTATAATAATAAAAGCAACATTAATAATAATTATTAAACAAGTAATGGTAAAATATTCATTTTAATAGCTAAATAAAACTTCAATCACAATGACTATCAATGTAATTTTTAAAGTTAAAGATTCAATCTATAATTCCTCGTAAACCACATCGAAGAACTTTATAATTACTCAAAAATATTATTATATATGTATTGGTATACAACTCATCTAATTTCTTATAGACATTGTGTTATTACAAATTGGAATGATGTAAAATATTAAAGAATAAATGATTACTTCAAGTTGATTGTGGAGGTTCAACAAAACAATTGCTTTCCAAGATGCGAAAACTATAATAACAACACTTAATCTTTAATAAATCCAACAAGTCATTGACTAAATGATTTCACACAATTCCTTCAAAAGTAAAAAAGGATAGATAAAGACTTGATGCTCTTATAATTTATACATGGTTGTTGACAAAAACATACCAACTACAACACATTTATGTTTAAGAAAATACTTTGTTCTTGACGGTAGTATTAGGGTGAGAGGAGTGATGGTCTTTCTGTACCATCATTTTACTGTCTACGTCAGCATTACATCATATTCTTTCTTTACAACTTCCATCTTTTTATACCACATAAAATCTAAAAAGAAAGAAAATATTGTGAGGGAGTTTCATGTAACACCCCAAAATACAATATAAATGTCATGATAATATTTGTCAGGTGACATCGTACGTGTAAGACCTGACTACAACCCATATAGATACATGTAAAACTTGCATATAAAAAACACTTGCATCTCACCATATACATAGCTCATGCGCTCCACGTATCTCTAACACCCTTCCTGACCCTTTTCTAAAACTCGTCTGTGACCCTAAACAACATAAGACACAACCTATTGAAAATTTGTTTACTTAACAACAATTTCATAAATTTTCATTTCACTTTTTAAAATACCACTTTTCATATTCTCTCTCTTACTTTTTTATTACCTACCCTATATTTTTTATAATACTCTATTTCTCTCTCTTACTTTTCTATTACATAACCTATTTTTCTTATTTTATAATCACTCATCTTATTTTTCTTAAAACAAAAGCTTCATCATCTAAACAAGTTTTCACTTTTCATAGAAATCCTTGTTTTTTTCTAAAAACTATAACTTGAAAACTGAAATTGAAAACCAACTAGTTTTCGTTAACTAAACACAACCTTAGTTTTCCATAAGTCCCACACAAGATCCCATGTACACATGTATAAACCCTAACAACACAAGAAAACCAAAAAGCTGCAAAAGAAAACCAAAAAACCAACCGCAATAAACTACACAAACTCAATTTTTATTTTAAAAACTGTACTTTCGGTTTTTGGTTTCGGTTTTACAAAAAGACATCAAATCGCACCATGCACAACCTTCAATTTATTTATCTTTTTAACTTTTTGCATATCATTCTTACTGGTAAACAAATTAAGATCAACAATATAGTTATTGTGAAACATTGGTTTGTCCCACACTTAACCTACAACAACTTGCAATACATAGCTTTTGTGAGATAAACAACAAAATATTTTGTCTCGGCTCAATTACAAAATTAAAGAGTTGTATTGTGTTTTTGCTTGTTCGATATCAACTTGTAAACCCTATTTTAAAAAATAAAAAACAACCCTACGTAAAAATAAAATTAACCTTGCATTTATCACATGCACATTTCATCATGAAGTTTTTAGATTAGTATGTTTGCTCGTTAACAATTTAAACAATTATTATACTATTGTTAACCTAATTTATAATAATGTTAATCATAAAGTTTATTGTACGTATGAGTATTAGCTTTAACTAATATTTGGATATGTTTGAGAAATTTATAATTTATGTTAATATGTATGATGAGTATAGTGATTCTTAATTAATATTTGATTAATAAGTTTTAAAAGTGTTAAGTATATTTAGATAAATATACTTTGGTATAATAAAATTATGAAATTCAAGAGATACTTATATGATGTTAAAAAATTAAGTTATATATATATATATATATATATATATATATATATATATATATATATATATATATATATATATATATATATATATATATATATATATATATAGATTTGGGTTCAAATGAGTACCACTAGTTTTGCGGAGTACCGGAGGTACCTCGCTTAAAACCATTTTTTTTGAAATTTTTTTTAATAATCATGTTTAAATTAATAATATAAGACTACTTGAAAAAAATTACACCTAAACACACACTAGAACTATGTGAAACGTGCAAGTTCACATGAAATGCACTGTTGTGAACGTATGTTCACAGCTAAGCATGTTCACATGAATTTTTTCACGTTCACATGACTTTTAAGAGGCTAGAAAGTGTGAATGTGTGTAATCTTTTACGAATAGGCTTATATTATTTGTATCTAAATTAATATGAAAAAAAAATTACAAAAAAAAAAAAAAAAACTTTTTTTCGGAGCATGTTCACATCTTAAACCCGTGTGTTCACAGGTACTCACGGTACTCTGCATTTTTTAGGTACTCACACGAACCATATTCTATATATATATATATATATATATATATATATATATATATATATATATATATATATATATATATATATATATATATATATAAATTTAAAACGGATATGCATGACTTAAATATTTAAGTTAGATAATCACGAAATTTAGTTGAAAGGAAAACAAACAAGAGTAAAATAGTCATTAATTAATAATATTAATTATGTAATTAAATTAATGAATTTAAGTATACACATGATATTATATATTTTGTTTTTAGGAAAAAAAATATTTAAGATATATATATATATATATATATATATATATATATATATATATATATATATAGACACACACGTAATATTAATCCTTTAAGTTTAATATATAAATATGATACTATAAAGTTTTAAAAGTCATATTAAATATTTAAATTTAAATAATAATACGAAGTTAAAAAGGAATATATATGAAAATTTTATTTTAAAAATATTCATATATCAGTCGGTTAAAATCTTTTTTTTTGACTTCTCCCTCAAGTTTTAAAAGATTTGAGAACTATAGATATCTTAGCCACTCTCTCCCGTCTATCTCCCTCCCTGAAAAGTCGAGGCTTCTCTCTCTCGTAAAGCTACGGCCACGAGTACAACTACCGTTCGGCGGTGCCTGAATGCCTCACCGTTGAACGCTACCACCGCCGAAGCCACCACCACGGCTGAAAGGTTTATCAGATCTATGATTTTTACTTCGATTTTTTATATATCTAGGAGTTTTTTTTTGGGTCTTGGTTAGATCTAGGTTTTTTACTTGTAGACCATTTACTTAATTTACAGATCTGGGTCTTTTCTTCGTTTTCTGCTTCATTTGCGAGTCTTACACACATCCTAGTTCTTTTTTTTTTTTTAAAGGCCCTCCTAGTTCTTGTTTTCTTTAGAAAGACCCTCCTAGTTCTTCTATTCCCCTTTTTTACGATTTTAATCTAGTTTTTAGGGTTTAGATCTGGAATTTTTATGATTTTGATTGAAAGTTTTGTTTTTGTTTTACTTTAAGTTTTTGAGTTTAAGAGGTGGAGGTGTATAGCGGTGGCTGACGGTGGTGGTCAATGGCCGGTGGATGTTGTTGGTACTATCACATGACCCTCAATTCCAAAAAACAATATACATAAAAATTGATATGAATTCGTAATTACATGTATAACAATATACTAGGGGGTTTCAAAAAATTCCGAAACCAAAAAACCGACACGAAAAATCGAAAAACCGTTTCGATTTTGAGGTTAATCAAACCGAATTTTTTTATTATTTTCTGTTTGGTTAACGGAACCGAAAAAAACCTTCGGTTTAGGTTTAGGTTTACGATTTTGGTGACGAACGGGTAACCGAAAAACCAATAAACCGAAAAAAATTAATTTTATATATTTTAACTTTTAGGCTTATAAATACTAACATTTATCCTAATAATAATTTAAAATTTTAACTAATGGATTAGTTTACATTAGATAAATCCAAAATTATAAAAGATTATACTAGAACAATTTTACTCGTAAAGATTATAAACTAGTTTTCTTATTTCTATTAGATTTTTAAAGATAATATCTAATCTTTATAAATATTTAATAGATAATTTGTAGTTTTATTTATCGCTATTATTATCTTTGACATTTGAAATTGTTAGAAACTATTTGTTAAAATTTTAATTTGAAATTTAATTTATTAATGAAAAATGGTTAATTGGTTAACCGAACCAAAAAAACGATTAACCGATCGTCGGTTAACCAGTATTTTCAGTTTAGGTTCACGAATTTCTTGAACCGGTATCTCCGGTTAACCATCCGAAATGTAATTTCGGTTCGGTTAACCATCCATGAACACTCTTACGATATACCATAACATATATGATCTTATTTTTACAAGTTATCATTTTAACCATTAGACTATTTTTGTATGTATATTTAGCCATTAATATTTTTTTTATTAATTTAACAATTAAAAATTATTTTTATTTAACTACTAAACTATCACATTTTGTATCGATTTAGTCATTAATTTTAAGATAAATTACAAATTTCGTCTATATGGTTAACTATAAATTATGGATTGGATCCATTGACTGTAAAAATTGTACTGACAGTCCTTGTGATTGATATTTTGTTACAGAGTTTTTTTTCTTTGGGCATTAGAAATTGCCATTTTATCCTTGTTTAATAATTATCATTTATGATGTTTTTTATTAATATCTCTGTCATTATTAAATAATAAACAAATCTAAAATATTAAAAATACCATAAAATAAATTTAAAGCAAAAGACATAAATTTGAATGATAAAATATTAATAAAGACAAATGAATAATTATTATTATTAATTAAAAACTAAATAATGATCGGTTTAGATTTTCTACTCAATCCATAATTTTTAGTAGACCACAGGGACGAAATTTGTATTTACCCTTAATTTTATTCATTATTTACAAAGGAAGAATTTATATACCCTTTCTAACTATATAATATCATATAGATCCCTCCTAAATTTCATAATATCACATATACCCAAGTAATTAATATCACATACATCTCCTTTAAACATCATTTATACCCAAATTCATTAATTTAATTATTCTAAAACTCATAATTAATATTACTTATTAATTAATGACCATTGCCCTTATTTATTTATCTTTTAACTAAAATTCATAATATCATATTTACCCAATAAAATTAATTCTTAATAGTATATCCCACATAGTTATTATATATAATTTATTTTGTAAAATCTTTACCATATAAATTCTTGCTATTAAAACAAATTAATATTAACAATATAATTATTGCGAAACTTTGGTTTGTCTGAAAGAACTGAATTCTTTACTAAGGAAAATAACCCCATATTTATAATAAAAAAAATTAATTTACTAATAATATACAAATTTCACCCGGTAATTTTAATATTAAAATATTTTCTCGTTACTAATTATTAAAAAACTAGACTCTAAATATTTAGGATAAAATATAAATAACTTTATCGTTAACACAAAATAAGCACAACTAATAACATTGGATAACAATTAATAACTCAAATATTATTTTAAATATAAAAATTAAAAAAAAGTAAACTAAAAAAACAATAATTATAAAACGAAAACAAACTTGAAAAAAAATAGAAAATAATGTATATAGAAAACAAAACATATATACTAAATTTTTAAAAAAAAAACAAAAACAAAATGCAATACAAGTATAATTTCAAAAAGATTAAGAAAAAAACAAACATAATATATAATCAACTAATTATATATAAAAAACTGGAAGAAAAAAACAAATAAGAAAATATAATAAGATGAAACGATTTTTAAATCAAACGAACAAAAACATAATATAAGATACCTCTATAGTCTACAACCACCAAGCAAATAATCAAATGTATAAGCAATTAAGTATATATCCTTTCTACCTGTATTTAATTTATTGAACATCTTATTAACCAGTAATAAGTCAAATATAGTTTTGAATAAAACATAGATCTAAAACACTTGAAAAAAGGTCGAGCAACTTTAATCAGTAAACCCATAAAAGCCTTAGGGGGCGTTTGGTTCACAGACGCTGATGGAATTAGAATGAAAATTCTATTCCGATGTACTGTTTGGTAGTAAAAATGAATGAAATGAAGATTTAAAAAAAAAAACACCACCTTTGAACGAATGTATTTTCTTTGGGTTAGTGCCATGAAATTCAAATTACATTCCAAAGATTTTACAGTTCTAAAACCAACCTAGACTTTATCTTCACCGACCTTCATTTCTATTCCAACAGATTCCAATTCTTGACAAATTTCATTCCAGGAATAAGCATTCTGCGAATCAAACGCCGTTTTAGATTTTTTTCAATACTAATCCTATTGTTTTTAAAGATTGTGTTAATTTTTTGTTTAAAAAAAATATGCTTTGACATGAGTTTTCTTATGTGTCGGTTTAGATAAGGGCCATCTATTTCACATGATGGGCTAACATTACTATTGAATGGATGGAGCTTTATAAAAAATTATCTTGAATAAAACTTGAAATAACTCTAAGGGCCCTAACTCTAAATACCACTTGACCCGTGTATGAGAATCCACATGATTCTATAAATAAATAAATAGTTAATTAATTAATTTCGAGACCATAAAACATACGTGAAAAGTGTTTACTAGATGGTGGTTGTTAATCTTTGTTGAGACTTGGGGGGTGCTTAGGTTAACCTCCATACCAACTCTTTCCCTAAATAAATTATAACACCAAAAAATATATATACACAAAAAAAGATATACAAAACCCCAAAATTCTTGATTACCCTAAATTCACCTAAATTCCATTCCACTCACACCACCTTCTTCATTTCTGCTCACCAAATTCATTTCTCATGCACGCCAATTCTACCCTCATATAACACATGATTTCCCTCCCTCCCACAACTTAACCTAACTAACATCATGGATCTTATTCATCACCCTTCTTTGGCCCTCAACACCACCACCACCACCATGTCCGCCTCCGCTGCCGTTGGATGGTTCTTGCCGGAACTCCAGATCTTGGAGCTTCTCGTCGCTCTGCTAGTGTTCGTTGTGATACATTCTCTAAGGCAACGGAAACGACAAGGGCTGCCCGTGTGGCCGTTTGTGGGGATGTTGCCTTCTTTGGTGTTTGGTCTTCGTGTCAACATGTACGAATGGATTTCGCAGGTTCTTTGTGAACAGAATGGGACGTTTGTTTTCAAAGGTCCTTGGTTTACCAACCTTAACTGTATAGTCACATGTGATCCTCGTAACCTTGAGCATCTTCTCAAGACGAGGTTTCAGGCGTACCCGAAAGGACCGTATTTTCGACATGCACTACGGGATCTTCTTGGGAAAGGGATATTTAATGCTGACGATGATATTTGGCAGAAACAGAGGAAGACGGCTAGTATCGAGTTTCACTCGTCAAAGTTTAGAAAAATGACTACGGAGTCGTTGTTAGAACTCGTTCATGGAAGGCTATTGCCTGTCTTGGAGGAGTCTCTCGAACAATCTACTGCAATTGATCTACAGGACATCCTGCTAAGACTAACGTTTGACAATGTTTGTATGATAGCTTTCGGTGTTGATCCGGGTTGTTTAAGTCGTGGGCTTCCCGAAATACCATTTGCTCAAGCTTTCGAAGCTGCTACAGAAGCAACTATTCTACGGTTTGTTACCCCGACTCTTGTATGGAAGACCATGAGGTATCTCCACCTAGGATCCGAGAAAACACTGAAGGATTCCATAAAAGGAGTCGACAGTTTTGCAAACGAAGTTATCCGAACGAGGAAGAAAGAAATCTCTTTGCAGTCCGAAGACAATAAACAAAGGTCTGATCTGTTGACAATCTTCATGGGTCTAAAAGATGAACAGGGCCAACCTTTCTCGGATAAGTTCTTACGTGATATCTGTGTAAACTTTATACTTGCGGGAAGGGACACTTCTTCAGTCGCGTTGAGCTGGTTCTTCTGGCTTCTCGATCGTAATCCAACTGTGGAGGAAAGAATCCTGGGTGAAATATGTCGGATTGTGAACGAAAAGGGAGATGAAAGTGAAAATGGGAATTTAATATTTAAACCAGAAGAAGTGAAGAAGATGGAGTATCTACATGCTGCTCTATCCGAGTCGTTGAGATTATACCCTTCGGTACCTGTCGATCATAAGGAGGTAACACTTGCTTCTATCCATCTATCTATCTATCTATCCTGGCTTTAGTGATCGACTACTAGGACAACCTTAGTTAGCTTTAATTCTATAAGCTCGTAATATTGTTAACAATGGATATGTATTACACAGGTTATTGAAAACGACGTATTTCCAGATGGGACGGTGTTGAAGAAAGGAACAAAAGTGGTTTACGCAATCTATGCAATGGGAAGAATGGAAGCAATATGGGGAAAAGACTGCAAAGAGTTCAGGCCGGAGAGGTGGCTGAGGGATGGACGTTTCATGAGTGAATCGGCCTACAAGTTCACGGCATTTAATGGCGGCCCTAGGTTGTGCCTGGGGAAAGACTTTGCTTACTACCAGATGAAATTCGCTGCCGCCTCTATCTTATACCGTTATAAAGTAATGGTGGTGGAAAATCATCCGGTAACGCCAAAGCTAGCACTCACTATGTACATGAAGAACGGGCTGAAAGTGAAGCTTTGCAAGCGTAACAAATCTGAACTCCAAATGTATCACAATATCAAATATTGAGCTCCTAGTGAAGATGTGTGGCGTTTATGTGTTATTTTATAACTTATTCTTTCTCTATGATTTTTCTTTGAAAATTGAAACCATTATACATTTATAAGTCAAAAAGATTGTATTGCACAGAATGCTGAAAGATGATGGATAGAGACTGGCAAGAATAGATTGAGATGCATTTTAATGTAACTTACATATATAAATAAACGATTTGCTTCAGGCTTTACCCACCCACTCTTCATAGAATTCTTTTAGGAACTCCTCCATGAACTTGTGCCTTTTCTCGGCCCTCCTCTTGCCTGCCTGAAATTTAAACAAATCCTTGTAATCTTTAGAAAACTATTCCCGGTTTAAGAAAAATTCTGATTGATATTTGAGAGTTCAATAAACCAATTGCAATCTTTAAACTTGGTAGGAAGTGTTTTGGATGCAGAGAAGCATTCATAACATTGTGAAAGTACACTGTAATGATATAATATGGAGCCAATAGACTAAAAAAACTATAACAACTTTGAATCGGAAATATAATAGTTGTGAATTTCACTATCATATGTGAACTTTTTGAGACAAACAATTAAAAAATATAACATTGTGAAAGTACACCGTAGTGATATAATATGGAGCCAACAGACTAAAAAAACTATAACTTTGAATCGGAAATATAATAGTTGTGAATTTTCACAATCATATGTGAACTTTTTGAGACGAACATAAAATTAAAAAAAAAAAAAAAAGAAAGGATGACTGATTATGCACTGGACTCACTGCATTATCAAGGGCAGGTGCATATGTTAAGATTCCGTGCTTATAAAGGAATGTGTGTAAATATGGAAGAATGTAACATATCTAGATGTGTGCTCTTGCGCAGGTTGGCTGTGTGCTCCCTCTAATATTCAGAGTTCTTCGGTCCATTAACAAGTGTCAAGTGGATAAGGCCACTCATGTTTCAATTTGTTTTTAGTCAAAGAATGTATTGGTAGGAACTCTAGTGCGGCTGGGTCGAGGCTTAGATTTGCATCTTGCAAAAGTAAGTCGTATATCATGTCAACTTGTAATTTGTCAGTTTCATGATTGTTTAATCCAATTTCATGCATTTCATTAAAAAATGTAGCATATCTGACAAATCTGTAACAACCTTTGTTTTCATCAAATCCTTGAGCTTTAGGAGCTTTTCGTGGAAGTGATTCACAGTAGTTTGCTCGTCTTTCTTCATATACTGGTCCTTGGACAAATCCAGTCGAGGCTGAATGTTAGGATCGTGAAGAACTCTGTTCCTACTTCCACCAAAGGTAAAACAACGAGCAATCCCTGGAAAACAAGTTACTTTAGAATCTAAGGTGGCGTTTGATTTGTGAAATTGAATTTTATGGAATCGGAATTTAAATTAAGCTTGTTTTGAATTTTTGATAACTAAGGTAAAGGGTTAAATTTTTATGTATTTTCCATCAAAATTCTTGTTTATAGGAATTTGACATTCCTCCCAACTCACTGATGAATTAAATTCCAACTCATACATAAATTAGATTTCATCCTACATCCCTAACCAATACTATAAACTGTCTTCTACCTTCACCATCAACCATATTAATAACTATAATTTAAATTACAATTCCTTTGAATTCCAATCCTTGAACCAAACGCCACCTAAAAGATATTCAAGATGACGTTTTCAACAACCTGCCACATAATCAATACAAATTGACTAGATGATATGTGACCCATTCTTCATGAAAAAGAAGGATAATTTAGGAGCGTTTTCAGAGACAAAGAAATAATGTATAGTGAACTCTTTATCAGGATGGAGAAAGTTATATGCTCACACATAAAGTTTAAAAAAATCCATTAATGATAATATAAGTTAAATGTAACATATATTTCTCTAAGTTCCGTTGGAATAAAATGTTTTTATGTCTAAAAATTTCGGCATTTCCACATGTTTGCTGACTCAAGATTTATATAAAGTACTACATTCCATAGTATTAAGAATAATACAAACTGATAAGTTCTGAGTTCCGATTATTAATGAGAATATGCAGATTTAGTGACCTACCAATAGCACCAATTGCATCAAGACGGTCAGCATCTTGCACAATGCCAAATTCAGGTGTGTAAGAACCATTTGCAGCACCTTTTATTTCCTCTTTGAAACCTTAATTTTAAGAATGAAGCATAAGACAAAGCAACAGATGAATCGAGAGTAATTTTCGATGAACATACTTAACAAACAGCATTACACTTTAATCAATATACGCCTTCCCCCCCCCACCTTTTCCCTTTTAAATGACACTTTGTGTGTGTGTGTACTGTGTAAATACTAACTTTAGCAAGACATCCATCTCACATCACTCAGGCACAATCTCTCACTTGCATTTCGGCAAGCCACATGCAACAACTGAGCCTCGTAAGTTTTTTATGGCACAGCTTTTGTTCGATTTAGTTTTTTTCCCTTACTTTGCATGACAATCAAAACTATCCTTCAACGATTTTGAAGGTGTAAACATATCTCCTCATCAAAAGTCAAATGAAGACTCATTCCTTCGGATGGAGGGAGTAAATATATTGACAATGCATTAAAATAAAACGGATCATGACTTGCAATTATATCACAATTAGCTAAGTGGCATCCAATCATTGGCAATCACTCCGTCCAACTGAAAGGGTGGAGGTTCAATGGTCAAGCGAGACATTTCAAGGGCCTGTGTGTGTTAGCTAACGGATTTCAGTGATAGGAACTAACCCATTCCCTTTATAATATCTAAAATCTTGCGACTTTTGTCCATGTCCATGCCCTCTTTTGAAAGAAAATCCTCTACAATTTTCTCCTCAGATGGATCCCTGCATCAAGAATAAGGATATAGCAGAAAAAAAGTGCTGTTACATGAAAGGAATTCAATGAGAAACATACTAACAGTTGGGGGTGAATGAAACATGTACTAACTTATTTAACTGCCAAAGAAAATATAGACTTCACATTATTAGATGTTTGAAAAAGTCATAGGTGTTATTTGTTTTTTAGAGGTTAAATGTCTGAAGTCTAAAAACCATGTCTGAAATTAAGAGGAGGCCTTAAACTCTGAAGTTAAGAGGCTCTGAATTTTAATTCAGACTAGTCTCTTTCTCTTAAAATTCTGAGGGAAATTCAGAGGTTGTAACCTCTTAAGTCTGAATGTAAACAAACAATACAAATTAGGTTAAGATCTGAAATTCAGACTTCAGACCAAATTCAGACCCTCTTAATTGAAAACAAACACACCCATAATGTGTCTCTTCTGTTTTGTAACGGGTTGTACTCAGTTGTCACAATGTAACTGCATTCAAGACATCACAAACCTTTCAAACAAAAATCTTGTCTTAGACGCCCTAAGACCATGAAACCATTAGATGTTACTGCAATACAATATTCGAAGGACAAAGCACCATTCAGATCAATGTTGCTATTAAACATCGAATAAGAATTATCTTTGTCAATTATATAGAAAACATAATACACTGAAGATTTGGATGTAAAGGAATATGTTTTCAAAACATCCATTTCATTTAAGCTTGATGATTATAAGAGGAAAATTTGAAGAATTAGGGGTAGAACAGTATTGGTATGTATGTATAAGGTTTGAGTACACATTGGCGATGACATCTCGTTATGCTACATTTGGTACCATCCTTGTATGCCGTAACTCACGAGCATGTGTTCAAAAGAACCACTAAGATGGATGTGAAAATATTTTGAAAACCAAAAGGCTAACTTAATTTGGGACAAAAGGCCTCAGTTGCTCCTTCAATTTTACACAGAGGTCAAGGATGCTTTACAAAACATCACTCACTGCTAACTGCATTTCATCACAATCACAGTTACAAGATATGCAAAAATTAGAAATTAACTAGCAATCCTTGTCACCATATTATCAAAGAATTATTATTTTTTGCACCAAGCCATTTTCTGATGGAAGAGGCAACAGTGTCCAAGACATTTGGAAGCAGAAACAAATTTGCATCATATTACATTAAATAGAGGATCTACCTCAAGTATTTGTAGTCTCCTGCATAGGAAATTAAATATCATCAATAGCAACAAAATGCAAAGGAGACATGGTTCGTAAATCCTAAAACAGCAATATTAGATAAGGAAGCCAAAGTAGGACGAGAAGCAATTACCTATATCATGAAGGAGTGCAGCTAACTCAACCTGCAATCGTTGTAAGATAAGTATTAAAACAGTTAGCTTCCTGATGAATGGCATTATAAAATAATACAAGAGAAAAGAACATGGAGCAACCTACAGAAGCTATAGAAGAAATAATGATAATGAGTTTTTACTCCTGCTTCTACAAGAAAAAGAGCCCACACTTGATTTTTGAGTGTAAAAAAAAGGTTAAAATTTTCTAACACAGTTATATCTTTGAGCAAAATCAGTAACCACGACAATTGCATTACAATAAAGTCTTCTGGAGAAGAAGTAACAATGATATCAAATTTGAAATAAATGATGCAATCAGAATTAGTAGATGTATTGATTTAGGTTTCGTATATTGGAACTGAATGATACTTGATATCAAAACATAATGAAATCAGATCCTTAAACCATTTCCAAATTACGATTTCCACTTTTCCAACTTACAACTCTGTGATCGTTTTTCAATTTTAGATATTCAAAAGACGAATTAAACTACTCGATGAAGATGCAACAGTAAAGCATCAGTCAGTAATTGAAGGTCTACAGTCAATAAATCTAACGTGTTTATGTTTGAAGCAGATGATGAAGGACAAGAACTTACGATTTCGAGGGAGATTGGTGAAGAAGAAGAGAGGCGTTCCTCGTGAGCAAGTGAAAGGGCGAGGTCTCGAACACGAAAAGCATGAGCAGCATCGTGAGATGCATCATTCCCTTTCATCGCCACTTCCACCAATTTCTCTGCGTTTCTTACTGTTTCACTCTTCGCCATACCGTATTTGCTTACTCCTTTCTCACTCCCTTCCTTCCTTCCAACTTTGTTGTTATTTTTTGACCTAAAGAAATCAATTGCTGCTAATCTTTAGTTCCTGTGACAAGGCACTTGCTGACGTTGGCAAAAATATCATATTTTCCGACCCGTGTTGGTATCGTTCCGAACTCACCGGTACGGGTACCGATTACCCATGAATGGTATGGTATTCGAGACTCTCATATATGAAAACGGAAGCCAGGACCAATTTAATTCGGAAATTACCGGTATCAAAGTTGGGATATAAATAGTCATGTTTTAAATCTCTATCGTAATCCATATGATTTCCTAAATCATAATTGTATGCAAAACTCATTTCAAATATAGAATTCTCATTTATCATTCTTGACAATTAATTATTCAACACTTATGAAACTATTGTTAGTTAATATAAAATAATTGTTAACTTTTTTTCTTCTGAGATTTTGTGTTTTAATTTTAATTTTCAGCATTTATAACACTATGAAAACAGTTACTAATTTGTATAAGAACTAAGGATGAGTTCGGTACCGATAATTTTTTTGTGCAATTAAAGGTACCGAACCGAACCGAATTTAATTGACCGGTACCGGTTCGGTCCCGGTATCGGTACCGGTTTTACGGTGCTATACCGAATTTGATACAGAAAATTCAAGAAAATAAATAACAACAAAATCATGGATCAAAAAAGGAGATTAGTCGTTTATAATTCATTCGAAATACGTATGAACTATTTGACCGAATATCCATTGTAGCTTTCAAATACACAACCCGCAAATCATTTAAAAATAATTAAAGTTAACAAATGTATATGTGAAGTAACAATATGTAAAACTCAAAACAAATATATGAGAATGAATTCGGTACCAATACCGGTAGTACCTGTTTTTCAATGGTACCGAAACCGGTTAGTACCGATCCCGATTTAAACAACAAACAAGAACCGGATACCGGACCGAATGTACCGGTACAGTCCCGGTTCGGTACCGGTATTTAACTCATCCCTAATAAGATCTATTACCAACTTTTTTGCATTGTATGTCACGCATTATTTGTTGTACATTGAATAATGATATCAAACGGAACTAGTACTAATCCCGAATATCACAACTTGGTAGGTACTTAACTCGGTTTCACATTTTCGTCCAATTCGGGAGTTGGGAGGAGTCGGTACGGTACTAGTCTCAAACTGATCCCTTGATAATACCAGCAAGCTGCCGAAAAACTCCATGTTATTTGCAGCAGTTTTTATTTAGTTATTAGATGTTAATTTGAAAAGGTTTTTTTTTTCGTCTTATCATTTTCTTCCAACCCAGTTTTTCTAAAAAATTTTGATGATGCGATCTAGAGAAAGCACAGAGGAAAAATATATATCAAATGGAACGAGAAAAGGAGCCTCCCGATCCTTTGGGAGACAAAAAGAAAGAAAGAAAGTTTTTTGGGAGACAAAAAAAGGATCTTTATTTTATTTATTTCATTTTCTTCTTGTTCAATAATACAAATAGCAATATTATTTTACCTCTCTTTCTTTCTAAGGTGAGCAAACTAAAAAAGTAGAAAAACCTGGATAAAATCCGTTCGACAGAGGTAAAAAAAAATCTGTTCATTTAGTCGTTCATGTTCTCTTTTGGTTAAATTTACACGAATGAACATGAAAAAAAGCTTTCGTTTGTGTCTGTTCGGTTCATTATAGTCCTAGTTATGTTTTTTTTATCATTGTTACTATTCATGTATTTTTTTTATTTGATAGTTATTTTTGTTTTTATATAATTGGATAGTTATACTCTTTTTGTTTCCAATATATTATTTGTTAACTTGTAACACACGTACGGACAAACTACACATCAAAGCTACATCAACATAAAATAGTCACATTACCATTTTACCTAAGGGATGTAAAGAAATAAACACTAACAGTTAACGAACGAATTTCTTCATTCATATTAACTTATTATAACGTTTAAACTCTTCATATTCGTTAATCTATATGACTATATCTATAATCTCTATAATAAATAATAATAAACAAGTAACTATTTTTAATTCTTATCATGACACGTGTCATCACCATCAATTGACACGTGATAGTCATAGTTTTTTAAAATATAACAACCATCAAATTAAATCAGATTATGTTATATGTATTTTTAAAGTACATATATTTTAAAAAACTTAAATGGATTTAAAAGCGATTTTATAAAAGTATATTATTGTTTGTAGATTGTGATAAACTAATAATACCAATTTATTATAGAAAATCAATATGGTTGACGTTGACCTCCCAGTCTCCCAAAGTAATATCTAAAATGATATGTAAGAACATCATGCAACACCACGATGAAAAACCTTGCCTCTTATGACGATTTCACTTCTAGTCATCAACATTTCCTTTAGCCACTTTAGATTTCTCAAAATCAATTTCATTGTCGGTCTAATCACATTCTTTACATCGAACGTTTCAACCTTTGGTGATAAATAGACCGAGTCACAAACAACAGTATTATCCACATTTTTCATCAAGCGTGTGATGATAAAGAGTCAAAGAGAGTGGATACTGTCGTTGGTTGTGACTCGCTTTCTTTGTTATCACTGTTTGAAACCTTTGAAGTAAAAAAATACCGATAAGACCGAGAATGAATTGAGTTTGAGAATCTGTAGCAATCGAAGAGAATGTTGATGAGTAGAAGTGAAATCATCATAAGAGGCAATGTTTCTTCATAGTGGTGGTGTATGATGTTGTTACATATATTTTAGATATTACTAGTTTTGATGATAAAGACAACTAGATCGAAGAGGCAAGATTTCGGGGAACCTGCCCCATTTAGATCGGTTTTCGGTTTTCCCCCGTCGGGTTCGTTTTTTTTTTTTTTTTGATAGAACTGAAAGTGTAATTATCTTGGATTCAACCATATTCAAGTATTCAAGGTGAAATCAAGATTTTGATGTAGCTCTTCTCATTTCATCTTTTTCTTCAAGGTAAGTATAGTGTTCTTGCTATGTAAAATTGAAACTATTCCTTTGCAATTATTAATGAATAAAACAAGTATGTTTTTTACTTTTTTCTATTAAGTTATGACAAATTAAAAAGGGTAGTACTCAAAGCATTACCAATCTATATTATAATAAAAGAGAACATTGCAACGCCACATGTCATTCTATCAATGTATGCATTTTTCATTTTTTCGCTCTTTTTCCATATATAGAATCATTCAATAATAAATTTAATTTATTAAAAAATATACAAATAATCTTTTTCTTTCCTTCCTAATTTATTTCCTAAAATTTATTACTTCAATTCATTATACTAAAAACAATTAAGTTAATAGGTTACTAATAATTAAAAGTCCAAAACATATATATTGTCTTTAAATTTGAAACATGCATATTATATTTATATTTATTTTGTATAATTAATATCTGAAAACAAATATTTATTTATCAATATGACATAAATTTTTTAATTAATTATATTAAGTATAAAATGTTGACAACTTAGATATATTTTTTCGTTCATATATGTCATATGTTTTCAATAATAAATATTCAACAAAATTATTGGTTTTCAAAATTTAAATTAGTTTAATTAATTTTACAATCTACTTTTTTTCTTAAAATTTTCTATTATTACTACTACCAAATATAACCAATTTTGTATTTATTTTTTTTATTAATTCTAAAAAAGTATGAATATAAAATGAATTGTAAAAATATAATAATCTTCATATAAATAGTACACTTAATAATCTAATATTTAAATAAAAAATAAAAATATTATGTTAAGTTTATCACCAAAATATTATAAATTGTTCTATTTATTTTATATGATAAAAGATTCAAACATCGTTTTATTTTAATCTATAACCTATAAATAGTATTAAAATAGTATATATACTCAATTCTCGTGGCTTCACGTGTCATCATCATGAATTGACAGATGCTATTTTCATTTTATAAAAATCACTAATGATATTTAAACTATATCTATCTAAATCTAATATAATCTGTTTTTAATTTCATATCAAATCAGATCCTATAAAATTTAAGGCTCTGATAACTTTTAATTATAATATAATAAAAGTTTAAAAAAATATTAAAAAATAATTACTATCCATTATTTTTAGAAATATGAAAAATAATTGGTCATGAAAAATAATTGGTCATGATAAATAATAATGTCATTATCGTATGCTCTTATTTAAAAAAATAATTATATATTTACCTTTTAGTTTATCGTATTTTATATAAACAACAAAATATTAAAAGTATCCGCGTAATACGCGGGTAAATAAACTAGTAAGGCAATAATCACAAACCATTTTTTCTTTTACCTTTTTTATTGGTTAAATTGATTTTCAAAACTGTTTTTCGACATCACTTATGAAAATAAGAGTCTCATTCCGAACCATTTGCTTTACTTTTGCATGTAATGGTGGACGTGTTTTCTGTAGACCTACTCAATTAAATGGTTAGATTCAACGATGATGTTAAGGCCGCTTCTCGGTTTCTATAATTCCTATAATTCAGTTTTTGGTTCCACCGGGTCCGGTCCGATCCGTAGTATTTTTTTCATTGTAAAAATCAGGAAATAACTGGACCGGACCGGATCATTTCATATTCAATCTTGATTTTACACATATTTGTTTTTCCAGTAATTCGGGTGTGGTTTGATTCGAACTAGACACGGAACCGAGCTCATTTCAAACACAGAGAGAAGAGGCACACAAAAGAGATAATGGTAAAACCCACAGGCATTTTGTGGATTTATAAATCAATTGATGAGTGGGTCCCAGAAATTCTAAAAAGGTACAGTTGGCAACTTTTGATTGGATAAAAAGTGGCGAATAAGTTGAAGCGCTTCTTTGGGTTTAAAAGTTGGCACTTGATGTCCAGCTCCTCTAACCGTTACAAACATCAATCCTTCGTATGCAATCGACCATCCACCAACCTGAAACATTATATCCCAAATAATTTATCAATTTTTTATATCAAATGACTAATTTTTTGTGTTTTTGTGTTTTCGTCCAGAATGTCTTCAAGTTAATTTTAGAGTTAATTACAAAAATGGTCCATGTGGTTTGTCTTAAATTTTGGATTTGGTCACTGAACTTTCAATTTTGCAGAAACGGTCATTATTTTCATAGTTTGTTTGCAATTTTGGTCCCTCAACCTATTAACTTTTCTAATATGGCCAAATTACCCTTAATTTTGATGTAAACTAGGGATGTAAACGGTTCCGGAACCGGACCGAACCGAACCGGAACCGATTTAACCGAAACCGAAAATTGAAGATTGTGAGAACCGATAACCGAACCAATAATTGTAACACGGTTCCGGTTCCGGTTCGGTTATGGTACGGGTATTTCGGGTATGGAACCGATTAGAACCAAAATTTGCAAATATATATATATATATATATACTTTTATATATATATATATATATATATATATATATATATATATATATATTATAACAAGATATAAACAAAAAAACACGATTAACGTTTTATTATACTTTTGCCAAAAAAAAATATTTTTGTTATGAATGTCAACGTGAAGTATGGATTTTCAACCTGAACAATTCCTAATGGATTTTCAAATCTAGATTGCTTTTGATTAACGTCTTATTGAATGTAAATCTTGATAAAATATCATTCTGAATTACTTCTTTAACTATAGTGATATATTCTTAATTATTGATTGTATTTTAAAAATTGCTTGTTTTTAGAACAAAGTGGATTTGATCGATGCAATTAATTATTCCAAGTGTTAGGTATGGTGAGGATTAAGGAAGACAACTATCAAATAATCTTTTGTTTTTCACAATTCCCATCATGGGTTTTTAAATTTTCTTGGTATCCATGCCATGGACTTTTCGAATTATTGGTTCCATACCCGATAAAACCGAAACCCGCAGAACCGTTAACCGAATAACCGATAACCGAAAATTAAAAATTATAAGAACCGATAACCGAACCAAATACTAAAATCGGTTCCAATCGGTTCCGGTTCCGGTTCGGTTTCGGTTTCGGTTCGGTTTTCCGGTCATTCCACACATCCCTAATGTAAACTATAGGGGTCATTTCTACAATTAATTTTTTAACTATTTTTTATTCTTAATTAAATAAATTATTTTTTAGTGTTACTTAAATTTAATAAACTATAAAAATAGAAAAGAATTATTTAATTATTTATATTGGATCATAAATGATTTAGATATTTTTTAGTCTTAATTAATTTTAATTTACTATATTCAAAGTGTAAACCAATCAAAATTTATAATCGAAAAAATCATTCATGTTTAGAAAATATTTTCTAGAGGTTTCGTATATAAAATATTATAAAAATATTTGACTCTATAATTATTTATGTTGGTTCATAAATTTATAATAAAAAAATGTTTGTTGGTCAAATATATTTTACTTTCTTCTTAAATAAAATCGGCCAAAGATTCTATTTTATAATCCGTTCACATTTGTATCAAAGCAAGATTATAATGGTAAAGCGATAAATCTAAATGGTTTAAATATTTAAGGTGTGATTTAATCGGATTAAAATGAAAAGTCAAATTGAAACACGAAAGAAGATTGAAAACCTGATTATATTTCTCAATTTTTATGTAAAGGTCTGACGAACCAAAGTTTGATTATTAAAGTTGTTAATCATGAATCTCAAAGATGTTGTATGGACCTAAAATTTTAAATTGTTTTTGGTGTAATTAAAAATTAAAACGATAAAATAATTGATACGTTAAATAAAAAAATTTAAGTTGTCTTAGACCATTTGGAAGTTTTTTTTAACTCGGTCAAATTAAACGCTAAATTTTTATTTATTTAAGTTTTTAGTATTTTTAACTTTAATTAAACTGTTGGCTCATAAAAATTTTTTTTAATAGTTAATTAAAGTTAATTAATACTAAAAATAAAGTAGAGTCAATTACATAAATGGTCTTTGTGGTTTGATCAACATAAATATTTTTTATTATAAATGTATGAGCCAGTATAAATAATTATAGAGAAAAAATTTCTTATTTATGAAACCCTTAAAAAATAAATTCTAAACATAAATGATTTTTTCGATTATAAATTTTGATTGGTTTACACTTTGATTATAGTAAATTAAAATTAAGACTAAAATATCTAAATCATTTATGAACCAACATAAATAATTAAATAATTCTTTTCTATTTTTTTATAGTTTATTAAATTTAAGTAACACTAAAAAATAATTTATTTAATTAAGAATTAAAAAGAGTTAAAAATTTAATTGTAGAAATGGTCCCTATAGTTTGCATCAAAATAAGGGTAATTTGGTCATATTAGAATAGTTAATAGGTTGAGTGACCAAAATTGCAAACAAACTATGAAAATAAGGACCGTTTTTGCAAAATTGAAAGTTGAGGGACCAAATCCAAATTTTAGGACAAACCGCATGGACCATTTTTGTAATTAACTCTTAATTTTATCTTTCTGATTTAGTGAAATTTGACTATCAGAAAACCAGATTTATCAATTATAACTGAATTCTAATAATCAAAATTCTTAAAATTAAATTGAGAACTTTTCTAGAAAAAAAAATAACACTGAGTGACGAAAATACAAAAACCGTGAAAACATTTTTTCCCGTAATAAACCCTTATTTTATCGTAAAAGCCAAGAATATACCATGAAACAGTAACCTTGTACTAGAACCGAATTGCTACTAGCTAGTACTATTTTTTTTAACATTAGAACTCACACATGCATCCATCTAAGCCTAATTCTAAATCTACACATTTATTCATAATGAGACTCGAACTCTCAACCTTGGGGTCTCCTTTTAACACATTGATACCGCTAGGCCACAAGCCTTTTGGTTGCTTTCGGTACTAATGTACTATATAGTCTGGCATTTTGTTTCTTCTTTTTTTTTTTTTCCCAAAGTGACCTTCATATATATCCCCCTCTATATATACCCAAAATATATATGAACTTTGAAGTACATGGTATTGAGTTATTTCCAAGTTTGTTGTTTTTATAGGGAAAGATAGATGATATTTACCTGGCTCTTACTATACCATGGAGACCATTCTTCAAGTGTTTTCAAACCAAGTTTTCTCAATGTCAATCTTGTAGAGGTCACCGGAATCCTTCCATCCGTATCTCCGCTAAATACCCAAACACGAATACCTCCGGCTACAAGTTTTCTGATGATCGGAAGCGTAGAAGTCGGAGCGTCCTTCCACGACGTTATAACGTCACTGTTCATATCACCAAGCCCGTGACGTATAACCAACACCAAATAAATTAACAATCTGTTGATGAAGAAAAAACTTACCTACAATGTGTCCATTGATACGGGATTCTTGTGGTATTCGCATGGAGCGCAAGTTGAACATCGGGTTTGTTCATATACGCCTCGGTATATATTGATTGGCACGGATCATACCCCGTTGGTTTCTTGTACCATCCTTCCTGTATGTAACCGAACCGATTATTAATAAGTTTAACAACATGTTTGTTTACCTCTTAATGAAATCATTAAGAGATCATTATATACCTTTGAATGACTTCTTAATGATTCCATTATGAAGTAAACAAACACTTTTAACTGATCAATAAATGACTGGACCGATTAAGTCTTTAACGGGGTACACTCACGTGTTTGGAGAATAATCGAGGGGAAACATTGCCATGTATACGAGCACGACGTTGAGTAGAATTGGAGGTAGTATTGACACACGAAGGCGCGTACAAACTATACATGTCGATAATTCTATAAACTTTAAAGTATTCGCTTAACGCTCTATCGCATACATCTGTCGATATTGGGTTGCTAAAGTTGCATTTGGTCTTAATATCATTATACACACGATCCGATATCACAGCGTGATCCCAAGCGTAATCAACCATTCCTGTTTGATCGGTTTCGTCGTCCAACAATGCGTTTCCAATCTGCATTTTTCGTATGTCGATCGCAAATAGTTACAACAGATTAAACACGTAAAGATCGATAGCAGTATTGAAGAAGAATGTTAATTTGCTGACCATAAATCCCTTGAAATTTATGCGATCGGGGTCGGAAATCGTCTTGTTGTTATCGAATATAAGCTCAGCTAGCTGAGGAACGTAGTGGCCTGATTAAGAATATACAAACACAAATATGTTGGATTCAATATCGTTTCTATTTGTTGGTCGGTTTCAAAATTCATGAGCCGCATCTTACTTTCTTAAACTAAGTGGTTGTTTGTTTATTTCTTAACGAAATTATTAAGAGACTCATTTAAATGTTAAATCATCTCTTAATGATTCCATTCAGCACTAAACAAACAAGGGTTAACTTTATGTTGGTTTCAACATTCAAACCATAGAAATCCTTATGAGGAGTTTGGTTTACATTTTTTTTTTCTCTAGAATTTACATTTTCTTAAAGAATTTGCATTGTGAAACATTTGTTTTTGTCATAATTTTATCAAATAACATGCATTTATCTTTTAAGAAAATTTGCTAATATGGAGAAATAATGGAATTAACCTGCGCTCCATGCAAATTGCAAATAATGAAGGGATTTAAGAAATATGAAGAAATAATGGAATTTAGGAAATGTTGATTTTTTAAATAACAAATAAGGAATGGATTTAAGAAAGAACTGAATTTTAAATTTTTACTGAAATCTGCAAACCAAACATAGGATTTTAAATGCAAATCCCAATTAATCTTAGAAAATCCACGAACCAAACATGCCATAGTTACAGGATTTTGAAATTTTTCATGAGGAGGGATGATTTTAAAATCCCACAAACATATAAATTTAAAATCCTCTCTCTTACTAAAAGATTTCAAAATCCACTGTACCATAATATCTCATAAAATTCGTTGAAATCCAGTTTGGAATGTCAATTTCAGACCATTCAAGCAAACGGGTCAAACGGGTTGACGACGAAGAGTCATAAATTTTATATAATTTTGAAATTTTTTTCAAAAAATAATTTTTTTAATACACTATTTTATAAATTTTCATTTTTAAAAAAAGTTGTGTTCTATATTAGTTTTTTACAATAGATCCAATTAATTATGCAGTCCGTTTGGCCCGTTGGGTCAAAATTGTCACCCCTAAATCCAATAAACCAAACGACACCTATAAGGTTTTGGTGGATCGATCTTTTAAACGAATTACCTGCATAACTTTCACCAGCAATGTAGAATTCATGAGACTTGTACTGTGGAAATCTTCTAAACCACTTGATCAGAAATGTATACGAGTCATGGGCTGTTAATCATCAACTACCTCAGTGAATTCGCACGATACATACACACATAATGTGACTATATACGATCGATGTTCTTGTGCATGTGCATATATATACATTTACGATTTACGTAAATAAAATATACCTGTAATTTTGTCGCCGAGTTGCTTGATGTCACTACTCGTGTTGGTGTACGAGAATCCAACTCCAACCGGAGACTCGAGTAATAACAAGTTGGCAGCTACAAAAAGATATTACAAGACCAAAATGTTAGAAGTTAAGAGGGGATTATGGGTGCGTTTAGTTACCGAAAATTTTCATCTCACTTTTCAATAAAAACAAAAACTTGTTTGTAAACAACAATTTCATAAATTTTCATTTCACTTTTTAAAATACATTATTTCATATTCTCTCTTACTAGTCTATTACCTACTCTATATTTCTTTATAATACTCATTTTTTTCTCTCTTACTTTTCTATTACCTATCCTATTTTCTTATTTTATAATCACCGATCTTATTTTTTTTAAAACCAGAACTTCATCATCTAAACAAGTTTTTACTTTTTATAAAAAAAAACTATAACTTGAAAACTGTAATTGAAAAATGACTATTTTTCGTTAGCTAAACGCAATATGCTCAAACTTAAATATAAAATTAATTTATATTATACTTTTAAAACTTTATTATGATTATAGTAAAGTAGTGTGTTCTATTAATCTATATATTTTTACCTTTGTTCCATGCATAGTTGTTCAAAAGAAGACCCTCTCTGTCTTTCTGAGCCACAAATGGCCCTAATTCCTCCATCCCCCCAAACCCAATTGAGGAACATCCAGGACCTGCATTGCCATTTATTAAATGAATTTAAATGTCATTAAATTAAATATTCAAACTAATAATATCTATAAAGATTAAAGTTTACCATAAATAACAGTTGTCTAATTGTTTAGTTATATTACTTATATCATACCACGCATCGCCATTAAATAATATTTATAACTAGATTTGTGAGGGCCGTACATCGCAACAGGAATACATAATTGAATTCCTTGATTATTATCATTATACTAAAAGCTTAAATTATAACCATAGATTTGTGAGGGTCGTGCATTGGTACGTCTATTTTTTTTTTGTTAATACGGTATGTATACTTTAGTTTTCTATATGAGTTTTAGTTATTTCTGCATAATAGAGCTTCATTTTCATATACAAAACTGGGGTTTATTGTTGTGAAAAAATCAGGCTTTATTACAAATATAGTCATATTGGTATTGAATTGAAATTTTAAGTATAGGTACTTTATTGACAATTAAAAAAAGTAGACGTGTCATGTTGATATTTTTTTTAAAATTAGGTTCTTATTGTATGGGCTTAACCCAAACATAAATTATAAACAATAAAAAAAACCATTGTTTTTTATGGAATATTTTTCTTTCCCCAAAAACAACCCAACTAAACAGAAATTAAATAAGTGTAACATTACAATTAGTTAAACGATTTGAAAATTGTTGAGAAAAACAACCTATTGTCAATTAAAAAAAATACCATAATCACATGAATTACATATGTTTATTATTTATTGTAGTGATTGTGATAATCTAATTTAAAAATTAGTGTAAACAAAAACTTTAAACTTAAGATACGAATAAGCAAAATATACGTATAATAAAGCAACATACTTTCTAGAAAAAAAATTTATAATGGTATGGTTGGTATTTAAAATAATACATTACAATAATTTTAAACTTACATAATAATTAGAATTATTAAACATTATTTAAATTGATGCAATTTTTTATTTTTTAACTAAACATGAAAAAAAATAAGAATAAGACATTCCAATAAATTAACAACTGTAATTGATAAAAAGTATAAAAAAGTTAGATTATAAGAAACCAATAATTATAATAACCAAAAATAAATATGATCTTTTAGAAAATGTTTAAAAACCAATATTTGAACAAATTAAATTGAAGAAACAATATGTAAAAAATTGGATTTATTGTCATTTCTCGACGTAAAAGTTTCACGTTATTTTTTTATTTATTAAACTTTATATTATGTTTTCTTTTTATAAAATTTATGGGGATGCAATTTTCAAATATAGATTACAAAACGGGCAACATTATCCATGACCATGAATGAGTTGTGGTAGGAGGTTGAGGCCTGGTGGGCTGTTGTCAGATATTGAGTGGGCCTAAAAGCTGACCACCTTTTTGTTGGGTCAAAGGCTCCTTTTTAAAGAACCGTCCCTTTTCAACACAATCAGTTTAAAAGAATTATTACAACACGATAACGACGTCGCATGCTCAATCCCATTAAATAAACTTTTAATTATTTCATTATGTGTAATAAATTTATTTATATATTTAGCTTTTACTCACAAATATTTATTCTTATTTAAAATGTACGTACAACATGTAAATATGGATTGCATTTTATATAATGTGTGATTGCCTGGGGTGACAATTTCAGTGAATTCAAGCAAATGGGTTAAACGGGTGACGATCAAAACTTATCATTTTTACATGATTATAGAAAAAAATTTCAAATAACAATTTTTTTAATACACCGTTTTATAAATTTTCAACTTTAAAAAAAATTATGTTTTATATTAGTTTTTTACAATGAGTCTATTTAACTGTTCGGTCCGTTTGGTCAAAATTGTCACTCCTACATGCATACATGCATGAATAAATACGTACATATATACATACAATATTTTTCTTTGTCTTTCCCTTCTCAATTTTGTTTTTCTATAACTTAACCCACATGTAATATTACAAAAGTTATAAAATATGGAACAAAGCAAAGTGGTCACACCAAGATAAATGGGGGACCAAATGCTTAAATTTTGTATATTTTTGTCAAAGGTGTAATTTTTTATTCACATTGCAACCTTTTTATCTAAAAATACTTCTAATTTCCTTTATAACTTCAATAAAAGTTTGATTCTGGTGGCAGACTACAGACGCCTATGCAAAAGCATATATACTTTAGATTTTAGAAGATTATTACTTAGAACAAATAGAAGGGGTCACCTCAAGATGTAGACGCGTATGGGTGACAATCTTGACCCAACGGGCCAAACGGGTCGAAGAGTTAAATGGACTCATTATAAAAAACTAAGATGGAACATAACGTTTTTTTAAAAATGAAAATTTAGAAAACGGTGTATTAAAAAAATTCAAAATTATGTAAAATTTATGACTTTTGGTCGTCAACCCGTTTGACCCATTTGCTTGAACGGGCTCAGATTGCCACAGCGGCGGATCCAACATTTTAGCATTAAAGTCACGTCAAACTGATAATTTTTGTCGATAATATGTAATATTGGTTTATATTTTAGCAAATTAACACCGATGGAAAAAATTTCTAGATCAGTTCCTGCACAAAGTGACTATTTCAAAGCTAAACCGCCTTGATAGAACTAGACGTTGGCAAGATATAGTTAAACCTTTTGTTCACCATCAATGACAAATCTAGAATTTTTTTACAAATTCGTACAAACTATGCTAAGGTAAAATCTAGCATACCTACTATTCGTATTCATGAACTTAAGATTACGTTAAACGTCTAGCACAATTGTAGCCATCGAATACGATAGGTAGAATAAAGGTTATAGTATTATAGAGTTCAAGATTTAAAGTCCAACAAATTAGGCCTACGAAAACTTTTATTATTTCAACAAATAACAAAAACAAAAACTTTCATGTAAAAGCATAACACTTTATCACAAGAGTACTAAGTTGCACGTGTAGTACATATGCAAGTGTTTATAATCGAGTTCACGCTAGTATATGGCTAATGACAAAATAATATGATGCATGTCTTCCATTATACATCACTCTCATGTAAGAAAATAATGAGTATCGTGTCGGCAAAAAGTATTCGTATTTCATTAATCTTTTACATATCTAAATTAACACCAGTTTTGTCATATCCATACGCAGGGTCGGCCCTGAGGACGCCCAAAAGGGGCAACCGCTCAGGGCCCAAAATTTCATAGGGCCATGATTTCATAAGTTCTCAACGTAAATAAAGTACAGTTGATTTGTTTAACCTATGGACGGAAAAAAAAAACAAAAAAATATGTTTGTACACACAAATTTATATGTGTGTACGTGCGCATTTATGTATGTGTGTATGTGTAAGGCTCTTTTATACATTTTCGTCTGGAGCCTCAAAAATCAATAGACCTTTGTCCATACGCTGTTACTACGAATAATAATATGATTTCAAATATGAATCTAAAAAAAAAAGATAGTTATGACTCTTTTATTTCATAAACATGAAATAATTTATTCTTTTACTTAAATTGTAATAGTTGAATCATAAAATGAAATATAGATGATTGTTAAAAATCATATAAGCTAGCTACTAGCTATTCATCACATGATTTAGGTATTTGTCAATTCACCTTCCACTATTTTAGGGAATGGCTAAATCAGAGCAAGCTAATATTTTATATTTTAACTGATAAAATGATAAATAAAATTGAACTAAAAATTGATAATTATGTGAAAATTGACTTCCACAAACATTTGTTTTGTCAAATTAAGTTTAGGACCATAAACCCACTAGCTTCTTTCCCCCATTTCCCATGTTCTAACTTATTGATTGAATGTGTCTTCTTATCATGGAATATGTACTTTGATTTTAAATCAATAATCATATTTCCAATAAATTTTAAAAAAAAAAAAAATGAAAACGTGTTAAATACAATGATCTTTTATGAATATTTTTGTCAATGATGTTTGGGTTAATATTGAAAAAATTCAATCAACTTTTCTCATTTTCTCAATTAAGTCCTTAAACTTTTTTTCCAATAGTTTAAGTTCTTAAACTATGTTTGTCTTATTCAAAAGTATATAACTTTGACTGGCTACCAGATTAGCAGGTAAAATACGACTGATAAAATTAAAAGTTTAATAATTTAATCACTAAATATGGAAAGACGATTGATTTTTTACAATATTAATCAAGTGAAAAAGCTAAGGTTACTTGTTTGGTAATCGGTTAAACATGTTAAATATACACTTTTGAATAAGACAAAAATAGTTTAGAAACCTAAACAATAATAAAAAAAGTTTAGTGACTTAATCGCGAAAATGAAGAAAGTTGGTTGGGTCTGTTTAATATTAACCCATATTTTTTTTTTTGTAGTAGACTGATTTTTGTGAACATGAAAATCACATACAATAAATACAAAAGTTAATGTGAGTACAAAATAATTAAAAAGTACAATTAATACTTATAAATAATTCACCCGTTAATTATTTATGTCCTAATTAATTGTATTTTACTTATTAATTAATAATGTTGTATATAATCAATAATTACATTTTATAAAATATTTAATACTTACCAGGTTTTAAAGAACATTGCATCATTCATGACATAAGGCAAGTAGGCAACCCACCTTAATACCTTGACATATGTTGCAAAGGTACATATTAGTAACAACGTTTTATAAACTCGATTAAGTTATAACGATGTTGTCTTTTATTTGTATTTAATAATCAATCAAATATATATTAATTTATTTTATCAGATACAAATACATATGGTATAATTGATCAAATTAGAAGACAAGAAAAATGGAATATTTTCAAAAACCATTGTGTCCCAATCATTTTCAATTCTAAGCCTTATATATATATATATATATATATATATATATATATATATATATATATATATATATATATATATATATATATATATATATATATATATATGGATGGGTTCAATGGAGAACCTCTATGCATCGAAGAACTTTAGAGAACCACAATGCTTCACGTAGAAATCGATGCATCACACGTGATTTTGATGCATCACGTGGTGATAATGATGCATCACGGGGAAATTGTGATGCATTTATTGTGGTGCATGGAGGTTCTCCGTTGAACCTCCAATGAATAAAATCAGGTTCATCAGCGTACTATAATATGAATGATCATTCACATATATTTTTTTGTATTGACATTATAAGATTTTTTATCAAAATGAGCAAAATCATAAATCTTGTGAATGATAAAAAAAAATCATATGAATGGTGTGAATGATCATTCACTCACAGAAAGTGTGAATGTATGTGAAATTAATATATCATGTGTATAACGTTAATTTAAGATGGTTACGGAAAGAAAAACTTTATAAAGTTTTAATGTTGGTACCTTCGGGTTCACTTGATTTCGAGAGTTACTTTTTTGAACCTGACTTTATATATATAATACTTGTATTTTAATACTTTAATAGTCATATAATAATTGACCTATTTTATAAGATTTCATTCAAGTTATCACATATAAATTATCAATAACGGCCGGTTGGGACGTTTTGCTATCGTTTTTTTTTTTCTAAACATAACCCTTGTATTACCTAATAATTTGTTTAGACCGGTACAAACTTTATATAATTGAGATGCTTATTTTATGAAATTAACTAATTAAGCCGTGTATTCGTTTATAAATTATTTTATTAAAATATGTAATTGAAAAATATATAAGAGCACTAACTTTTTTCATTTGCGTTTATATATATCGGATATGGTTCTTGTAAAAAATTAAACATTTATAAAAAGTATAAGAAGTTTTGAATCAAAAAACATAAATATTGAATCGATGTGTTAAGGATGTGTACACACATATACATACATGCAAAATGAGATAATAGTTGATGGTTTTATATAAGTTTGGGTTTCTTTTTCAGGTAACACATAACGAATCTACAAATGATTATAATCAACAAAACAAATTAATTTGTGGGTTCCACCGTCTCTAGTACTGTATTATTGATGTCGTTAGGGTTATTTGTTCGTCTTTATTTCAAAGTGTTATAACCTAATGTTAGTACAAAAAACCCAAACTTATATGGAAACATCAATTAATATTGTGTTTTGCATAATTGCATATATGTCACTACAAGGTTTGAGGGTAATAGAGGCGACAAAAGTCGCTCCTATAGCCTTTAGAGGTGAATAAGTCGCTCCTAATACTTCGTTACTAAGCTTTCATGTCGCCCCTAATAAGTCGCCCATATTGTACATGCTTGCATGCAACACGTGCCATTCTCTCTAATATTATCATCAATCAAAAGAACTTGCAGTGTATATATGGTAGTAGAATTGAATTTATATTAAGATTGACGATAACGTATGTAAATGAGAGGTCACGGGTTTGACTCCCGTCGGAAGCAAGTTTGAATTTAGGTGGTGAATGTAAGTCTGAAGTCTCCACTTGAGGCAAATGGGTAGTTTAGAAATAGGAGTAAGTTAGTTTGCCAATAAAAAAAAGATAACTAAAAAAATATTTTTAATGAATTTGTCTATAATCATAATAACATACAAAATTAATTTGCGGGTTCCACCCGTTTTTAGTACTGTATTATTGATGTCGTTAGAGTCATTATCACTCACCCTTTTTTCAAAGGGTTATTAATTGGTTTATACGAAAAAACCTAAAGTCTTATTTATGTAACAATAATCCACATCAAGAAATAGGAAAAAAAAAACACTAATTATCCTAACAAATCAATAATATTTTCATGAGAAATGATATACATGTCTAATTCATGTGTCTAAAAATCAATCTAATCCATTCAATGCGTCATGAACATTTTCTGACTCTTTATATGATTGACATGTGTCATGAACATTTTCTGACTCTTTATATTCATCTTAAATTTTATCACATATCAGAATTACATTCTCGAGTTGATTTATAGGCATTTTATTCTGTTTTTTCAATCATTTCTCTATTTTCATGATTAAGTTATTAAATAGAACAAAAAAAATTCTAAGTGGTAGAATACTTTGTAGAATTCATGCATCAAACACATGGCTTCTAGCTAATTTTATGTCATTACTTTAGAAAAGTATGGGTAAAAGATTGTTCTACACCTACACTTTTTCATAAATGACACTAAAATTAAGATACAGTGACACTTTTTTTATGTCACTAAACGACACTTTTCTTGTAGTGATTAATCTCAGACTTCTAGTTATTCGTTAATCAAAACGAATTAAAATCAAAACAAGTGGCAAGTTTTGATACGATTACGATTATTAATTATAAATTAATAAATCTTGTTAATTAATAAATTAAGAATTGAAGAAGTGTAAGTAGGTGATACATACCTCCATTGAGCCAAAGAAGAAGAGGCTTCTCCTGAGGATTTTCTGTAGCTTCAAAAAACCAATAAAACAGTGCTCTCCCATGGCTTTCGTTTACGTTAATGTATCCGGCATACTGCTTAAACGTCACGGGAGGCTGTCCGGGAAGACGGTAAACTCGATCAGCGTCTTGTTCGAGTAATACTCGATGCCCGGAAACCGACCTCAAACTCAAACTCAAACTGAAAATGGAAATTATTACAAAGAGAAAACTAGGAGTGATTGAGGAGCTCATCCTCTCTGTCTTGTGTTGTGTTGAAATTAATGATTGAAAGATGGATGGATGGATGGTATGAATATTTATATTTATATTTATATATATACAAAAAGATTTTGACCATAAATGTATAGGTAGCAAGTTTCTTTTTCATGGGTATCGACTTTGGAAATATCTATATTTCAGACCCTACTCAACAACTTGTTAATTTTCTTTTTTATTTTTACAAGTATTAATCGCTAAAAATAATAATAATTTTTTGTTTTTTTTATAGTTTATATAAATATTATTTAATTTTATCCTTAATAACATTATATTCTTTATTTTTTTATAATTAATAACGTTAACTTTTTTATTCTGTATCGTTAATAACATTAACTTATATATTCTTTATCATTTATAGCACTACTTTTATTAAATTTTTGCTATAATTGGTAAAAAAAATATATATAAAAAATCGATGCTATTAGTAATAAAAAAAATAAATAATGTTACTATAATGCTAAAATTATTACTAACTTTAGCAATTGATCCTTATTAAGAATGATGGTTAATTGCAAAACAACAACTTAACAACAATAATAATACATTTAATTAAATTGTTATTTGATAATATAGGACCATTCAAATTTTAATACTTATAAACACCCATATATTAATGGGTTTTTACGTAAAAAAAATCTTTAAAATGGATCATTTTTGTAATTAAATTTTAGTAATTATAAACACCCATATGAAAATATCTAAATGTGTAGAAAAAGTTATACGTTATATTATTAGAAATAAATAAAATGGATGGTTATTACATGTGATATGTTCTGGTCCAATTTGGCAATTAGTCTTTGAATTTCATAAAAATTAGAAAACATTTTCTTGCTTATTTTTTCGAATATATCCATACACAATTCAAACCCTAAAAGTTAAACCACGAACACCTTAATGAGCAATTCTAGATGGCCAGAAAAAAGTTTCATTGAAAATTTTCCTGTTTCCACTTCCGAAAAATAAAAAAGGAAAGAAATCATTTCTGAACTGTCAATACATTACAACAAAGAATTATATTCTAATTAATTTATGATTAAACTCAAGTTTATTGTGTTATTATTTTATTTGAAGATGATTTGTGCACAACTTTTAACCGTCCATAATATACAAGATATAGTTGTCTCGTTATTCATTAGGATTTGATTTTAATATCGGATTTCATAAAATATGGATTTAATTATGATTGTGAACTTGCTGAAGAAGTTAGGGTACACTTATAAGTTGCATGACCATTTTTGGTTTATTTTTTTATGCTTTAAATGTTTCAAATCGTTTTATAAAGTAAAGACGTACTTATCGAATGTAATTATGTATACATAGAATTTAACAAATTTATAAACAAATTAATTTAGATTATCTTTTAGCTAATCAAGCGTATAGTTTATTTTAGTCTTATAAAAATGAATTTTCAGTCGATCAATATATCCCGTTAGACTAAAGGGCCTACCGATAAAAAACCATTTGATTTCATATAAAAAATTTGGGGTAAAGCCATACAATAGTAACCTACTTTTGAAAATTTATCAATATGGTACGTCTACTTTTTTAAATGTCGACATGGTACCTCACCTTCAATTTTTTATACCGATATGACCATATTTGTAATAAACGCATGTATTCCATACCATTGAAACCCTGTTTCGTATGTAAAAACCGGGCTTTATTATGTAGAATGATCATATCGATACAGAAAAATGAAGTACACGTACCATACAGACAATTAAAAAAGTAGACGTACCATATCGATACAATTTCAAAAGTATGTTGCTATTGTAAGACCTTAACCCGAAAAATTTAGTTCCTTGGTCCGATGATTATGATCATAATATAATGCATATAAAAAACCTTTTTAGATCAAAATCTGAATCATTTCATGTTACGTTATAAGGGAAAAAAAAAAAAAAAAAAAAAAAGATATGGTCAATTGCTTTACACTTAAACGTTTGACCATCACCTTTAACATCTAGCTGTACCCAAAAGCTTACAATATATTTAGATCTTGTTGCCACTTGATCCTCGTATTTTTTCTCATTAGGAAGCAATGTTAAACAAATAAAATTACACATATATTTAATAAATTAGATCTTGCTTGCTGGCACTTGGAATCATGTTTATCAAGTTCAATAAAAGGCTAGTTGTCAAAGATGGCAACTTACTTTTGTTTTTTTACTAATAATAACAACATACTATCAAACATTTAATTAGTCAATTGTTGTCTTACTTGTAAAAAGAACATATATATATTAGTCTCTTACTAATAACAAAGTAAAAACAAGTTGAATTGATGGTAATTCTCATAGTTAGTTTTGGACAGTTAATACGATAGATTTAAGCTCTTATTGGTTACGTTGCAGATTTTGTAAACTTATCCTAGTTCTAAACCATCATATGTTTGGTTATTGGTTTTCGACTGTCCTTTTAGTTTTTTTCATCATCCGTCCATTCGTTAGTTGATTTGGTGAAACCGTTTTTTGATGACTAGATGCCTTTTTCAGCGGGGCAGTCTTCGTTCATATTCGTTTTACTTGGGCCAAGGATGTGACATACAAATTGTCTTAGCCTATAATACAAACCAATAATTGGTGGTTGAAAAGTGAATAAAGATCTTCATCGAAGATATTTAAGATTCTCAAAGGAATCGAGTGTGTGAAAGTGGCTTCGAGTGGGTCAACGTAGTGAAATTAAATGCGTTATTGGTGCAGAACTTGAGTTTATATCTAAATTGCATTACATGTATTATGCAGAACTTGAGTTTATGAGTATCTAAAAAAATTCAACTGTCATTTCAATCCATTCCTCGAGCAACTTTACAGTTTTGTATTTTATATTACCTTTCATGGTAATTTGTCATAATTATCATTATCATTAAATGATAATGGTAATAAAAAAACACTCTTATTGTTGTAAACACTTGTTCGATAAGAAATGAAAAGACTCAAGATCAAAGTATCAAACAAAGGCTTCTAGCAATCAAAAAGAGGGGGTTTTACCAAACCAATTAATGAATCCAACGGATGATAAAACATAAAATTATTTAAATTAAAAGGCTCGAAAAACATTATAGATGCCTCAAAACACGATTCCTAGCCCTAGCTAACACACTAGTTTTGTTTACTCGACAGCTTGGATAAATTTGCAATATGTAACCGAAAAGATATTAAATATATTTAGCTCGGGTGTTTGATATGCATAAGCCATCAATGTATAATGAATATGCATGATTCATAAAAATCCTAATCATCACCAAAAGTTGTTTTCTTCCCTGCAAATGAAGGGGGAAAAACTATCAAAACCGATTTGGATTCAAGATATCAATGACTCAGATTGAAATGAGACAATACCTGTCCCAGGCGTACCGATGCTTGGTCTGCTCGGTCCACGACCTCTGCCACCACGACCACGACCACGTCCACCATCTCTGCCACCACGACCACGTCCACCATCTCTTCCACCAAACCTACCTCTCCCTCCAGTCCTACCACCATCAAACCCATTGCCACCTCCACGTCTGGATCCTTGACCATCGCTTCTTGGCCTAGCCTCCTCCACAGTTATCGTGCGGCCTCCGATGTCAGATCCATAAAGTTCCAGCGCTTGATTGAATCCATTAGTGTCTGCAAAATCAATGTACGCGTACCTGGAAAAAGTTTAAAACACGACTGGTTTAGTGCAAAGGGCAGAAGCTCGCTTTTTAACATAGGTTTTATATGAGATGATCAGTGACCTGAGCAACCTTAAGCCTCATTTGGCAAAGCTTTTGTTCTGTAGTTGGATTTACATTTTTCTCAGACGTGAAATATTGACAAGAAAACAGTCGGTTCAGAAAACCAAAACCAGGAAAATATATGAAGGTCGATTGTAATTAGTAAAGTTAATTTTGATACTCATTTACACTAAAAGGGAAACAAACATGAGCTGACATTTTATTTTAGTGCGGTTAAATCTTCAAACCATTAGAATAAAAAATTTTACCCCGTGAAAAAGACCTTAAACAAAAAATTTCAAAACCTGGATGGAGAATACACACCCTTTAGGAGCCCCAGACTCGTAATCTTTTGGTATGGACACTCGTAAAATTTCTCCACAGTTTCCGAAATGCTTTTCAAGTGCATTCCTAATCTGCAATAGAATTCAAGTTTTAGCACTCCGAGACTCAGATTGAATAAAAATATTATATGCTGCTTTCACCACAATTATGATAAAAACGTACGTTCTCAAGACTGTCACTGGCATCGAACCCACGTACATATACAGTCCCTTGAGCCGGTTGTCTGTTTTGGTAAGACTTTGCATTGCTACAGTCATATTAGATGTAAGTTCATAATCACGGGGTTCAGTAAATGATGAAACTGTACATTTTCAAAAGAAAGCATACCCGCTACCAGGAGTGTATGCACCCTTTTCACGTGCCACATCAAGCTTCACTGGACGACCTAGTAACATCTCATTGTTTAGTTTGAGAGCCTGGAAAATAAAAGATAGTCATTAGTCATGAACATCAGCAAATATTGATCGTTTACAGTCTAAAATAAACACAACCATTTCCCAGGATAAATATACAAGGCCTGCTTTAACATACCAATGAGATACACTGAAAGAATAGATCGGTTAAAAATTCAAGTAGAAGACCCTCATCATGTCACGTTATCATGTTAGATGATAAGGTAAGTTTGCTGGCCTCTTAAGTGGGGATCATATGTCTACTCGAAAGATGGACATACCTCCTGAGCTGCTTTTGCCGTGGCAAATTCAACGTGTCCAAAACCTGCAAATTGGTCTCCTTTTATGGCAAAACGAACTTCAATAATTTCGCCAACACCTTTGAAGAAACTCTTCCTGTAGCATTAAGTACTTGTCAGAAATAACACATCTTTTGAAGTAGCAAAAGACTAAAGTCAAAAAGCACATACACATCATTTTCTCCAATTGAGAAGCTTAAATTGCCCATGAACAATGTTTTGGACCCCGTGTCTTGAGAAGTTTCAGAGATTTGACGCTGCAATTTTTAGCATGTATTAATGCAATCAAAGGTCCGTACAATAATGACAGGATACAAAAAGAAAATGTGAAGATATAGCAACCAACCACTTTTGTCGCTGGAGCATCAACCATTTCCACATCAGTGTCCTGAAAATATCAAAAGTTCTCAAGTAAATAGAAGTGTGCACCAAGGTTGTCAAGAATAAGATCCTACACAATTATGACAATTCCACGACTGATCATATGTACTATCATGAGTCCAAATAAGATCTTATACTGATCCAGCTAGTTATTTTTTTTGGCATTAGAATCAAGCAAAATCGTGATTTTGATAACTGCGTAAAAGGCACAACCTCTATTCTTGGAACCACACAACCTCACTTAATTTCCATGACTCAACTGGGTAAACCATGAGTACTCTTATGCGGCCACATCTATTTTCCACTCGTCAATATGTGCATTACCCGTGTCTTTTTTATTTTGGCATTTGTTTCTAAAACCTAATCATAAAGCCATTACCCATGCCTTAATTTTCGCAATTGTTTCTAAACTCGCAAGTGAAGAAACTTTTATTTCTTTATGTCAATAATTCAGGTATGAAGTATCACTGCACCCCATAGAACTATACCCTCAAAGTAAAAAAAAAAAAAAACACCGGATACCAGGATTTCTAGGAAATCAGAAAGAGAAGGACCCAGAGGTTACCTAGTAGACTATTATATAACCCTAGTAGATATTAAATGATTCACATGGCTGATGCGGATTGAGGACCATGAGAATTGGAAACTAAATAACTAATCAACCGGTAAATGATGTATAACAAGTAATAACACCACAACAAAGTGAGGTGCTTTGGCCGGGCAATTTGTGTAATAAATAAGCATTTTTAACATTATAGAAATTTTGCCAGCAGGTCCTTACACTTTTTTTCAGGGTTTTGGATGGTAACTCGCCATCCTCAGAGCTATCATCTTCTTCAGATTCCTCATCAGAACTGCTGCTAGCTTTCTTTGCATCTTGTTTAGTCTAAAAAATCAGTTCGAGTTGAGCAAATGGCATCTTAAAAAAAACCTCTCCTCACATAACTTGAAACATTCACCTACCTTTGGTAGAGGCTGTGGCTTTGATGACTCTTCATCAGAACTCTCAGACTCACTGCTCTCCTCTTCTATAACTTTTGTGTTAGGTTCTACATCTTTCGTAACAGAAGGCTGAAATATAAAAATATTGGATGCATCATGCATGATATAACTCAGGCAGGAGAATGTTCACTGTAGCATTCCTGAGCATGCCTAAAATGTTACTCTAACTTTAGCTCTATTTTATTCATATTGGCTCTCGATTTTTTTTCCTCGCATTGCAAGACATTCTTTAAAGAAACAAACAACATTATCACAGACTTCATAAATAGGTTGTTAAGTTGTTGTCATTGTTCATAAAATTGGAATAAAGTTAAAGAAAAAATAATACCCAGAACAATAATAACAACCACCTTCATCTTTTTCTTCAGAGGCTCTTCATCATCAGACGAACTCTCTTCTGAGCTTTCCTCTTCGGTACCAGGCTTCTGTGCACAAAGGGAAAAGCAAGAACTAACAGCATTACAAACTACATATACAAAGTAGCTTATGTGTTTTTATTTGACTGTATGAGTATGCAGCCACATGACAATAGGAACGCACCTGCTTGGTTGCAGCAGGCTTCATTGAGGGAGCCACTTCAACCTGAGAATAATAACCTTCGCTAAATCCCGTGAACCAATCTTTATGTTTTACCATGACACAAATTAAAGGGACACTTGCGGCATATATCAAAACCTATGTAAGTACAACAATTAACCAAATTCCAATGCTTCACAGCACTACATCAGTTTATCTTTTTCAACTCAAACCTTTAAAATTAATTCACATGCAGCAACAAAAGATGAACAAGCAAACATTTTAGCATATCTCTTCATCAGAATCACTCTCATCTGAACTAGCTTCTGAGCCATCACTCGACGGCTCCTTTTTAGCCCCCAACTTTGGTTGTGCTGCCACCTTGGCAGGTTTTTGAAAACAGATTTAGTTTTATCCATTGCCAACTTTGCTAGGTCTTGAAGATTAAACTAACACAAACATACAACAGGAAGAAAACCACATACCTCTTCTTCATCAGAGTCACTCTCCTCCGAGCTAGTGTCTTCAGAACTCTCACTTTCTTCTTTCTTGGCAGGAACAACAGCAGACCCATTTTTAGCAACACCTTGTGGCAAATTGTTCGGTTGCTTGGTCACCTTGGCATTCTTCTGTGTATAAAATTTATGTTGATTCATTAAAGCCAGAACCCACCCAAAAATGCAGTAGGAAGATATAATATTTCTATGGAGCACTATACCTCTTCATCAGAGTCACTCTCATCTGAACTACTGTCCTCAGAACTCTCGCTTTCTACTTTCTTTGCAACAACAGAAGATCCGTTTTTGGCAGCACCAGATGCCTGCTTTGGTTGTGTTGCCACCTTAACATCCTCCTGAATATATATGCATTAATTAGCTTTGATAGTGCACCTATGACATACATTAGAGTCTACATGACTGAGGAAAAGTAATAAAATTGCACTTGTCAATCATCATTTAAGAGTGCGACTATCTTGAAGATGCAGGGAGTCACTGCTCATTTTTTGTGAATCTTCCAACAAAAAAAACATGGGGTTGTATGTATTGCATGAGGTGGGTAGCTAATCTTTTTTAAATCATTTTACATGTGTATAGGATGATACAAACAAGGGAGCTGCAGCTACGGAACAAAATCCTGCAGATTTCAAGAAAGAGTCCAGTGATGATTCTGATTTAGAATCATAGATTGGAAATGATCTAGTCCTCGATACCTTGAGTCAAAATTGTATTTAAGATAATCCATAAAAGTCTCTTTTACATCATCTCAACTCCATTCACTGTTTTGATGATGTAAGAGAGGCTTTTATGGATTATCTTAAATACAACTTTGACTAGACGTATTGAGGACTAGATCATTCCAATCTATGCTTATGAATCAGACTCATTGCTGGACTCCTTGAAAACTACAGGCTTTTGTTCAGTAGCTGCAGCTCCCTTGTTTGTATCATCCTATACACATGTAAGCATGATTTAGGAAAGCTTAGCTACCCACGTCATGCAATACATATCACACAACCCCATGTTCTTTCATGTAAGTTTTTGTTGGGAGATTCACAAAAAATGAGCAGGGACTCCCTTCATATCTAAAGAGACTCACTGTCATCCAAAGATTGATCATCTGAACTGTCAGAAGCTGTGGGCTTGCCAACCAATTTTCCAGTTATACATTGTTTCATAGAAATTTGCAAGATGTTAATCGGGTTGTAGTGCAGTGCAAAAAAATAAATTACTACAACAATGTTATGAAAATACATCACCTGAGTGGCCTCCTAGAATCAAGCTGCCAGCCTGCCACCCAAGGTTCCACATTAAAAGCCTCCTAGATATTAACTATCCCTCACCAATTTGATTATCTACCAACTATTAAATTATGAGATTCATAAATAGAAGTCAATATTACAACTTTGCTCAATTAGAAGGAAAACTCTCTTATGCTTTCCGAGTAATTGCATCGACGAAAAATCAAAAGAGTACACAGAAGTACGCAAAAGAGTTATTTTCCGAGTGCTGCTATCAAAGTTGCCTCAAGACAAATGATATCAAACAGTCAAACACACCACCGTGCACAAAGGATTGAGTGTGAATATTTCTTCCCTTCGAAGGTACATCTCACGTAGCTAAGAACAGTAAAATCCCAATAGATAAACATCTTAACTTTAACATAGGAAGTCTCGTATACAACTTTGGATGACAGTGTCTTTAGATAATTAGATTATGTATCTGATCACTGCAATTATAATCTCACGAAAAGAAAAATATATGATAACTTCGAAAAAAGTAAAGAGTTCATAATTACAAAATTAAACCTTCTTTGGTTCCTTCTCGGACTCCGAAGAACTGCTTTCTTCTGAAGAACTGCTTTCAACTTCCTTCATGTTTTTCTGATTCTTTTTCTCAATCTGGTACACATCAGAGTTGACTTGATCAATAAATGATTTTATCATTAAATCATTTCTTAACTGCAGTCTCATTGTAGCATTTTATGAAGGCATCTTGCTTTCTTTCACACTGTGTTAATGCAAAATTGCAAATACATTATATATTTCGGATCTGTAAATGTGATCACTATAATGCAATTCCAATTTATGAAAACAAAAATATATGATAATTCTGAAAGAAAAAAAAAAGGAAAGAATTTATAATTATATAAACCTTCATCAGTTCCTTCTCGGAATTCAAAGAAATGGTTTCTTCTGAGGAACTGCTTTCAACTTTCTTCATGTTCTTCTGGTTCTTTTTCTCAGCAACCTGGCACACACCACCATTGACTTGATCAAGAATTGATCTATCATTTAGTCACTTCAAAATTACAATGCATTGTAGAATTTTATGAAGGCATCTTGGTTCCATACTTCCATTATCAATCCATCAAAGCCAGTGTGTTATCAATTGTTGAACTTTATATGATTCTTTATCAATGCAATCTCAATTTTCACCAAATAGAAAAACAATAATATCATTACGATAGAAAAGCGAAAGCTTATGATTAAAAGGTTCAACCTCCTGCTCCTCGTCAGATTCGGAAGAACTGCTTTCTTCAGAGGAACTGCTTTCCACATTAAGTATCTTCTTCTGAGTCTTTTTCTCAACCTTCTTCCGCTTCTCATCAGATTCAGAAGAATTGCTTTCTTCTGAGGAACTGCTTTCCACTTTCTTAAGAATCTTCTTCTGAGTCCTTTTCTCAACCTTCTTCGGCTCATCAGAATCAGAAGATCTGCTTTCTTCTGAGGAACTGCTTTCCACTTTCTTATTAATCTTCTTCTGAGTCTTTTTCTCAACCAACTTCGGCTCCTCATCAGAATCAGAAGAACTGCTTTCTTCTGAGGAACTGCTTTCCACTTTCTTATTAATCTTCTTCTGAGTCTTTTTCTCAACCATCTTCGGCTCCTCATCAGAATCAGAAGAACTGCTTTCCACTTTCTTATTAATCTTCTTCTGAGTCTTTTTCTCAACCTTCTTCGGCTCCTCATCAGAATCAGAAGAACTGCTTTCTTCTGAGGAACTGCTTTCCACTTTCTTATTAATCTTCTTCTGAGTCTTTTTCTCAACCTTCTTCGGCTCCTCATCAGAATCAGAAGAACTGCTTTCTTCTGAGAAACTGCTTTCCACTTTCTTAATGTTCTTTTTCTCAACCTTGTTTTTCTCAACAGCCTGGACCAAACCACCATTGACTATCTTCTGCTTCTTTTTACTCACTACATGCTTCTCTATAATCTCCTCTGCATCTCTCTTGACTGTAATTCACAAGAGAGTTCATCAATACACTTTGAAGCTGGTATAGCACCGATCCAATAAGAAAAGATAAAACTCTCTTTAATTGATAAACAAAAACCTAATCAGAAACAACAAATAAACTAAAATATTCAAAGAAATATAACCAACATTCAAAACAAACCAAAATAAATAAATGTAACAAGAGACAAAAAACCAAATACGTAGCTATTATTAAGAACTTAAAACCTATGCATGTATATAAATCAATTATATAATATAGCATGATTCAAGAAGAAAAGATTACCTTTTTTCATCCTTACGGTAGGTGTAACCACGACAGCAGCTGAATCAACCTAATCGAAGTGAAAACAGATTAATTTCATAACTCATAAGGTATGAACTCTTTGATATAATTAAACAAATAATCAACACAATATAAACTTTTCCTCGGGTAATAGAAACAACCGTACCTTGGAGGCTGATTTCTTGGTTGATTTGCCCATTTGTAGAATCGAACAAAAAGGTACAAACAAAGGATTCCGATTTCAAGAAAATCAAATGCAAACTCCCTATAAATTATAGTGTTCTACGAAGGAGTTGATGTAGTTGGGGTTTTATCAATGGAATTGCAGAAGGGTTAATTATCTCTGCTGTTACATTCGTCGTTGGTAAAAAATAAAAATAAAAATAAATTATGAACTGTTTATTTCGGTCCAATGGGCCGATTATGATATATGTTCATTTAATTATATTTTTCCTAAAATGTTTCTCGTGCAATTCAATAAACAATTGAATTTAATCATGTGTAATAATTATATTACATCATTAGTCATAAAAATATAATTATATTTTTGTTCAAGAAAAATATGTATTTTTTAAATATATATGTAAGTTTATATAATATTTATTACATGTAAAACTGCTACACACAAACCTATAAAAATTATATACTGCTGTAAAATTTAATCAAATAAAATCAATAACACTTTTTATTTGATCAAAATTTTGGAATAGTAATTTTCTAAAAGCTAGTTGCACTACTATCCAGAATCCATTAGGCAAGTTATCTAATACTGTCATCTTGATATTGTTAAGTTAAAAACTTTTAGATAATATTAATAATTTAGTTATTGTTTTCAAATTATTTATAAAAGTGGACTACCATACCAATTTTAATATTAACCATCTTAATAACTAAACAATTTTTGTAACATCCGGAATCTAGCAGCAGGTACGTGTAATTTATTTATTAGCTTTAAGAGTTGCCTCGATGAGTTGGTGAATTTTAATTGATTGATTGCACGTGAGTTAGTAAAGTTGATTGATGTTACGTGTAATTTTAATCAGTTGAGATAATAACCGGTCTGGTAGTAATTGAGAATTTGGGGTTGTTTTAATAAGTTAATTGACATCCTAAACCCGAGTTATTAATTCGAGATTAATTGGGTTAACGGGCGCTTGCCCAGTGATTAATGAGTCTCGCACCCGTTTTAATTGAGTTCGGGACCGAGAACGTATATATATCGCATTAGGCTTCCTTTCCCTTCACTTCACCTTAACTCAAGTGCATATGTGTGTGTGTGTATCCAGCTGAAACCAGGGAGAACCAAAGGAAGGAATTACAGCAACCATAATTAAGAAGTCAGTTTCATCATCATCATCATCCTTATAACGAGAAGCTCAAATTCGAGAAGAAGGGAACGTGTTAAGGTTAGTAAATCATGGCAAATGAAGTGATATGAGTTTAATTGATGTTATTGTCGATTAAGGGGTAGTTTATAACCCCTAAAGTGTATAAAAACGGGTTAAGTTATGATTCCCGTAGCTGTATGAAAAACAGAGCATAAACTGCTCTGTTCGTCGCCGCAGCGCGGCCGAGCTCACCTGGTCGCGCCCGCGATCAGGATGAGGCGGCTAAGGGTGATCGCTGGCGGTGGGATCGCGCCCGCGCTCCAAGAGCTCGGCCGAGACCGCGATCGTGGCCGCGCTCCTGGCCGCGCTCGTGGGCCTGAGTCCGATAGCTGATGTCGAGTCCGTAAATTAGTAGTATAGTCGTTATGAGTTCCGTAGCTAGTCGTTACAAGTGTAGTTGTGTTTATTGTTGCCAGGATTTCGTAGCTAAGCCTGGGACTTGTAGAGACTGTCGTTGATAGCGAGATTGTAGTCGTGCTTCAGGTGAGTTACTTACTTGTTGCTTATTATCCGGGTCCGATGTGGATCCTTTTACATGTTGACACTTGTTAGCACAGAGCAGAGTTCGTGGATCACGCGTATTGTCGTTGATACGCAGAGTAGAGGCCTGTTGGGTCATTCCCAACTCAGTGGACCTGACAACCCACTACTTTGTGGAGTGGGCTATGCAGGCTGTGCCGGGTCGCTCCCGATGAGGCGTCGGGCCGTTGATGCCGGCCGCATGTAGAGTTGTTTATCAGTTGTTACGTTGTGCTAACTATTTTATAAACTGTTTTAAAGTTGTTTATAGTAACTCACCAGCTTTCCGCTGACTGTTGTTTTAACCGTGGATCTCAGGTACGAGGACTGAGGCTAGGAATACTGCGGGCAGTAGCCGAGACCCGCCACGTGGACAGTAGTTAGCGACTACTTTCGTAAGTAGTCCAGATATTTTGTGGTTTGGCTTATTAGCCAGTGATTTTTGGATGACTGTAACCTATACTTATGTTGTGGTTGCCGGACTTTATCGACGGGGGTTGGTTCCCGTCCAGTGTTACTTATGTCCGATGTTGATGTTCAGTAGTAATTAGCTGTTTAACCCTTGATGACATTGCTTATGATTTGATGACATGGACTGTGAGTCCTATGTGGCATTAGTCGTAAAAGTAGGGTGTTACAGTTTTTTAAGATCGGTCATCATATAACATGTTTGTAATTTTATGCATTTATGATAAATATGAGTATCATAATCTTACATGATATATTATTTTGGGTATCATATTAGCATTATTATGATATGTATCAAATGTATGATACTAGTAATATAGAATTATTTATAATTTTTAATCATATGAAGTTATTATCAAAATAAATGAAGTAGTAAGTGGGTCCAATTTATATTCTTTTATAGTGTATTATGGTTATTGGAGTGAGCATTGTAAATAAAGAATGTTATGAATTGATGATGTGACATGTCTATGATATCTTTAAAATGGATTATTGTTATATAAGCCCTAACAAACCATGTATCATTATGATACATTTTCTTATTATGTCCCTCCGCCCCCCCCCCCCCCAATTATTCATTCATAATTTTTACTAACGTTTTCGGGGCAAATAAACTTATGATGGTTTTGATATTGAATTTATGGTTCCATACGGTGGCTGGAAGAGATTGGCATTTGATGTTTTATTGTAGTTATTATATCTGATTTGTTGCTTCCGTCAACTATCTAATTGATAAATTAGCTTTTGTGCGTACAAGTAGTTAAACCAACCATCAACATGTTGCTTTTATCATTAACTTGCCTTTCTGATGGAAGTTAATTGAAAATTGAAAAATAAAGCTAGATGTGAATCCTCTCTAATGTTCAAGTTCAACCGTTAGTTCTTCTAGTAAAGGCATTGAGTGCGTAAGCTAAGTAAATTATAAAAGACAAATCGGTTTTTGGAGTACTATTTGGTTGATTTCAATCTAGAGACAATTTCTACAATCTAGACAATTGATTCCAATTAATTTTCCATGCATAAAGCAGCATAAGCATAAACATTAGAGTGTTTATCTTGTTTTTGTTTGTAATATGTATGTTCTTTTTATTTTACTTCATAATGAAATTTTTTCCATGCCGTGAGGTATTTGGTATTGTTTAATAATTTTAACAATAATAATAATAAATATGCTGCATTTTACAACAATGATTTATTTGTGTGTTGGTTTCTGTATTTGATGCAAAATCATTTTCTCCACGTATTGATTCATTTGGCAATTGTCTTTTTGTATGAGTTTGTTTACTTAATCATTCTCTAACCCGCCTCTTCTCCTGCTTACATTAGACATATAGAATCAAATTATTTTTGTTGATGATCTTCGAACAAACCTTAAGGGTGCGTTTAGTTTATGAAAATTTCTAAAATTTTCATCTCAGTTTTCAATGAAAATGAAAATGGAAACTTGTTACTTAACAACAATTTCATAAATTTTCATTCCACTTTTTAAAATACAACTTTTCATATTTTTTCTCTTACTTTTCTAATACATACCCTATATTTTTTATAATACTATTTTTCTTTCTCTTACTTTTTTATCACCTATCCTATTTTTCTTATTTTATAATCACTTATCTTATTTTTCTTAAAACTAAAACTTCATCATCTAAACAAGTTTTCACTTTTCATAGAAACCATTGTTTTTTTTCTAAAAACTATAACTTGAAAACTGAAATTGAAAAATAACTAGTTTTCGTTAACTAAACGCAACCTAAGAAATTGGAAATGTAATCAAAGTCTCAATGTTGATGCAATGATGCTTGTATTTCTGTTACTGGCTTTTGTGTCTAACTGAGCCTTTTTAAAGATGAAATAAAGATTTTTATGCTTTGATGGATGTCACTTCAGGTTCTACTGCTTTGACACAAAAATAGGTGACACTTAAATTAGTATCAAAGTTCTTTAATTTTACTTGCTGATATTTTCATCTAGGTCTTCGATTTTGTTAAATTATCAAGAGATTATATTTTCGTCCAAGTATTTGATAGATTTCCGAAAGGAGTGATTGACCCATGGTTCTTCGTCCGCCATCTGCGAGTCCACGGTGATGATCCTGTGCCTCTGGTATTCCACATATGCTCTTAGGTTTTTGATTTGTTTCAAAAGGATTTCATCATTTAGGTTTAGGAAGTGTAAATTCTTAATAATATTTTCATCCTTAAAACTTTGTTAATTCTACTTAAATGATATTGAATTAATATTAATCTCTACAACCTTGTTAGTCTAGGTTTAGGAAGTGTAAGTTCTTAATAACATTTTTCACCTTTAAAACTTAGTTAACTCAACTTAATGATATCAGATTTTTGGACTGTTTTCACGGTGTGTTTTTGCTGGAATTTTGAATTGCATTTAGTGTTGTTTCCTCGTGGTTCAAAGGTTTCACCTTTTTATGTTACGACATGCCCTTAAAAATTAATTTTTAGATGTGTATCACGTTTGATCGTAATAAAAAATCACAGGTAATATTGGTACATAATCACATATTTCATAGCTTTTATACATGTAATGTATGCATTCTTAGCAAATAGGTGGTTTTGTTTATTAGATGGCAACCTTAAAAAAACAACACTTGTAAACTATGCCCATAACAGGGGTCATAAGCTTGGTATCTACGGTGAATCATGATAACATTAGTCATATACTAACTATTATCTTTTAACTTAATGATTTTAAGCCACATATAACTTAGCATGTTTGTATCTTTATTGTGCATGTAGAGTCGGAGACTAAACTTAATTTCGTTCAATATTAACAAATAGACAGTCACAATCATTAAAGACCTTTGTCTCGTAAATCTTAATTGCCTTTTAACTCCATTGTCATTATGAAAATTTAAATTTACACTCTTATATATAAAATTTGCCGATTGAAATGAGTCAACTGATAAATTGTTACATGAATAAAATTCTTAGTTTTTTTCTTCTTCTTATCTTGGAATAGATATATCAACCCTAGCAACATTAAACGTGGTATAAAGATATTTGAAGATGATTAACATCTTATGAAGTCATACAACCATATCAATCTTATCATTTTTAATAATTTTTAATAAAATTACGTAACAACAATGTTACAATTGAGATTAACGTAACCTTTGTTTATATAAAAAACGACATGTTGGCATTAATAGGTATAGTAATATCCATATGTCCATCTAAAAGCCGACATATATCCGATGACCACTTCTCCCATTATATCTTTTGAAGAATAATGTGAAACTTAATTAATGGACATGTTTATCAAAAGAAAAATATTTTATCGCCGACGCTTTATGCGGATATTCATGTTTAAAAAATAAATATAAAATATCTCATACTCATTTCTTATAACTATTTTATGTTTTGTTTTCATGTTAATTAAAACCTCTAATAAATCTATCTATATAGTTAAAAAAATCCATAAATTGACGTTCTAATCCAATCATTTGTACAATTTGATCATTAAAATTTATTTATTTGCACATCATGTATTTTAAATTTATAATTTTAAAAATTTAATTTATTCAGTTTTAATAAAATTATTTTATATAATTAATAATATTTTAACTTATATATGTATTTTTTAAAGAAAAATTATTTTATAAATATAGACGTAAATAAAATAGTGTTAAATTCTAAAACAAAATACGTATTAATGTTTGTGATAACGATTTTTATTGAAATTGAAATTGAAAAATTATTTATTTATGACAATGGATGGAGGAAGAGGATGATGCCATTGAAATTGAATTTGTATGCATAAATAAGCACATAAAGATTTGATTATTTTGTCATAACGCCGGTGGGTCACGCGCCATAGGTAAATTGAGATCGAGAAGAGAAATTGGGTAAGCGAGTGAAGTTCCAGACAAACCCTAATCAGGCAATCGAATTTTGGGGCCAAAAAGTTCGTCTATCCACTCGCCAGACCCCCTCGCGTGGATTTTCCAGTTTCCAGCAGATCGGCAACACAAAGAAAGCACCACCATCGATTCATTCTTATTCACATACCACGAGGTAAACGCATACATCCCCTCTCCCTCCCTCCCTCCCTCCATCTCCTGCGATCCTCTTCTTTTTCAAATCCTTTGATCTTTTATCCACTATTCACCACACAATAGCCATGAATCTTGTAGCATCTTCTACTGCCACGCTTAATAATTTTTACTATTTGAACTGGATTCATCTGGAGTGTACATAGAACAAACGGATTTCATCAACATTCAGCTGTTATGGGTGCCAAACAGGTCAATAATTAACCGTTCTTGTAGTTCGTATTCTTTTACTGTTCCTCAATCCACATTGTTAGTCAGTATTTTGGTTGGATTTGATTATATCCCATGTTAGGAATCTCCTTCTTGAATAACGTTTTTCTGGAAAAATGTCGACTTACTTGAGAATGCATGATCAACATTGTAATGTCCTCTGTCTATCTTGGTTGCCTAAGATTCCACTGTTCTGATAAATTAAGCACCATCGAGAGAATAACAGTAGAATATGGTTGGTTTTGGGAGCAGGGTGACTTTCTTTTTTATTATATCTGACCCATGCTTGACATTTGTCATTGATAGTCTAAATTTCTGATAGCTGGCAGCGAGATTTTTTTCGATGAAGGCTCAATTATGTAGGTTTAGTTCAATATCCTGATAAAACAATTTTGATTGTTTTTATTTGCTAATATTCATTGTCCCTTGTAGGTAGCCACTGAAAAGAATTAAGTGAAAGTACCTAAATTCTTGCCATGGATATTGATCTTAGGCTCCCTTCTGGAGATCATGAGAAGGAAGAGAAAGAAGAGGCTAAAGAGATGAGCAACCTGATGGATGGTGAACATAAAATGCACAACGAAGATGTTGTAGGCCGAGATATGGTTGTCATTCGAGACAAGTTGCCTCCGGACAGCGATGGGGGAATGAATTCTCCGTCAATTGATATGGTAGATTTTAAGGAGGATATAAACCTCGAGCCAATAGCTGGTATGGAATTTGAATCACATGGGGAGGCATATTCTTTCTATCAAGAATATGCAAGGTCAATGGGTTTCAGTACTGCAATACAGAATAGCCGCCGTTCAAAGACATCAAGAGAATTCATCGATGCAAAATTTGCGTGTTCCAGATATGGGACAAAGCGTGAGCATGACAAATCGTTTAACCGTCCACGTAGTAGACAGGGAAGCAATCAGGATCCTGAGAATGCATCTGGCAGACGTTCATGCTCCAAGACAGATTGCAAAGCGAGCATGCATGTAAAGAGAAGGCCCGATGGAAAATGGATTATCCATAGATTTGAGAAAGAGCACAATCACGAACTCTTACCTGCCCAAGCTGTTAGTGAACAAACAAGAAAGATGTATGCTGCCATGGCAAGACAATTTGCTGAGTACAAAAATGTTGTTGGTTTGAAGAATGATTCAAACAATCCCTTTGATAAAGGTCGTAATATGGCTCTAGAAGCAGGAGAGGCAAACATTTTGTGCAAGTTTTTCACACAGATGCAGAGTATCAATTCAAATTTCTTTTACTCAGTCGATGTAGGTGAAGATCAACGTTTGAAAAACATGCTGTGGGCCGATGCCAAATCCAGGCATGACTATGTTAATTTTTGTGATGTTGTCTCATTTGATACGTCATACGTTAAAAACAAATATAGAATGCCTCTTGCTCTTTTCATTGGGGTCAATCAACACTATCAGTTCATGTTACTTGGATGCGCTCTTTTGTCCGATGAGACCACTGCTACTTATTCGTGGATTATGCAATCATGGCTGACTGCAATGGGAGGACGAGCACCAAAAGTTATAATCACTGATAAAGATCAGTGTTTGGAATCTGCGGTTTCACTGATTTTTCCGTCTTCGAAACATTGTTTTTGTTTGTGGAATATAATGGGGAAGATCTCTGAGGTTCTTAATCAGGTGATTAAGCAGCATGATAATTTTATGTCAAAGTTTGAAAAGTGCATATATAGATCATGGACAGATGAGCAATTTGAGAAGAGATGGTTTAAAATGGTGGATAGATTCGGACTCAAAGATTGTGATTGGGTGCAATCACTGTATGAAAGCCGTAAACAGTGGGTTCCGATTTATATGAGAGATGTTCTTTTAGCCGGTATGTCTACTTTTCAGCGATCCGAGAGTGTGAACTGTTTCTTCGACAAGTACGTGCATAGGAAGACGAGCATACATGAGTTTGTTAGACAGTATGAAATAATCATCCAAGATAGGTACGAAGAGGAAGCCAAAGGGGATTCCGATACCTGGAACAAGCCTCCGACACTAAGGTCTCCATCACCTTTTGAGAAGCATGTGTCAAGTATATACACACATGCGGTTTTCAAGAAATTTCAAGCGGAGGTTTTGGGTGCAGTTGCTTGTATGCCTAAAAAAGAGGCACAAGAAGATATGATCATAACTTTCAGAGTTTCAGATTTCGAGAAGAATTTGGACTTCAATGTTTCTTATAACGAGTCAACATCTGAAGTATCATGTATCTGTCGCCTGTTTGAATTCAAGGGTTATCTCTGTAGACATGCAATGATTGTTCTCCAAATTTGTGGCCTTTCTGTGATTCCATCTCAGTATATTCTAAAACGGTGGACAAAAGATGTGAAGAACAGGGGTTTAATATCAGAAGGATCTGAGCAGGTGCAGTATAGGGTTCAGAGATACAATGATTTATGTCAGAGAGCAATTAAATTGGGTGAAGAGGGGTCATTATCTCAGGAGAGTTACAATTTAGCACTTCGTGCACTCGAAGAGGTTTATGCAAATTGTGTGTGTCTGAATAACTCCAATAAGAATCTTCTTGAATCTGGAACATCAACTGCTCCAGGTGTTCTACGGATTGAAGAGGATAATCAAAGCCGAAACATGCGTACAAATAAAAAAAAGAATCCGATGAAGAAAAGGAAGGTTATATAGATATATTATATCTTCTATTCATTTCATATTTCTTTAAGGATCTGTTTAAGCCCCTGAATGCTAATTTTTACGAACTCTCCCTACTGTAGGTAAGCTCGGAGCAGGATATTATGACTGTTGGAGCCCAAGACAGCTTGCAGCAACTGGTTTGCTTTTATCCAAATCTTATATTGCTTCCTTGATACAGAAAAACACTTTATTTTAGCTTAAAAGGTTTAGTAGTATGTCGTTAAATCACATGGTAGGAATAGCACTTTCTTCACTGTCACATCAAGGTGTTCCTTCTCTTATTTGGCTGTGTCGTTAATACTAACATTAGCTAACTAGTCATGTATGAGATGGTTGGCTATTTGCTCCTTGGAATTGGTTGGTAATTAGCTACTTTATTATAGGACAGTTAAGCGTAATGAACTAGAATGATGCAATAATGTTTATGACTCATGTATATATCGGGCAAAGTAACTAATATTGATGCCACCTACCAACAACAAACACTTATCAAGTTATCATATTCTTTGATCGAGTTAAATTTACTATAGAAGGGAATGCGATCATCAAGCTGCCACCTAACAACTATCTAAAATTTTTGTGTGTACCCTAAACTAATCAACAATACCATCTGTTTTAGTAAAGGGCATACAATGAATGCTCTAACAAAATGAAAATCTATAACCTGGATTCGGCATGAGTTCTTGTGTGTTTCCAGACCACAATAAAACGGCATCACCGCATCACTGAACATATAGATCAGCATTTGCTAAATATGGTTACTTGAGGATGTGATTATGGCTACTTACTCCATATATTGTATTAATTTCATTGTCCATGTTGAGGAAATCTTTCTTCTCCTATTTTCTTCTGATTCAATGTTCATTGCATCACTTAAATATTTGGATGTGTTTGTAATATTCGTAGTCTTCCTCTTGGAGGAACTAAGCTTGATCCTTGTTCAAGTAAGTGTGTTTCCTCAACTAGATTCTGAAACTCAAGTATTTTCCTCTGCCAATGTCAATTTAAATTTTCTGCTGAAAAATTTTCTTTGGCTCCCTCCTATGAGTCTATGGCAGGTTTGAATATTCTGAAGTCTGAACTTCTGGTTCCCCATGATGTTGCCAAAAATTCCAAAATTAGTTTTAGTTTCCTATCATTCTAGTCTAGTTTCACATTCAGGTTCATAGGGGAAATTTTGTTTAATGCCAAAGAAGCATGAGCACCTATGTCTTTTGTCACAAACTCTTATCTGTATGAAGAGTTTTATACTCTCTAAATTGCCTTTAGAGACAAAGATACTGCCAAGTAGTTCTATCATACAATTTGAGAAATGATCTCCTATATCTATTCAAAGAAAAATTTTACCATCATAAGAATGGCATTCCCTCCCAATTGTTCAAAGTCCTAAATGAATGACAGAACAAGAAACACCAAATTCTTGATATGTGGTTGATACTTGATAAACACGAGTGAACTTCATGCCGAAACTAAAAGTTTCATCTAGTCCTCTCTATAAGTCCATATCTGGCTCTTGGATGCCAACTGAGCATTCAGACATGCAGTGCCATCTGGATTCAATTTCACCATACTTACCCATATCTGAATTATCTTCTTCTGTCCACATAATTTATAAATACATGTATTTTATGTATTAACATGAATTGCCTAATCTGTTTGCTTACACATCCATCATCCTTAGGCATTTAGGAAAGTAATTGTATTAGAACAAATATCTTCATCGTCTTAACGCTTTCTAGAACACCATGTTAGAAGGAACCCTGAATGCAAAAAAAATTAGGACCATTACTCAAGAAGCAAACAACAATGAGATTTCTAGGGTGTAAGGGCAGTAGTAGAAAACCAGAAATCATATGTTGAGGTGCAAATTGGACAACATTATGCTTTTTTTGAGCAGGTCATAATCGCATATAACCCAAATTAGGATTCACTTTAAATGAAGGAGCAGTAGGAAACAAAAGTGAGAGGGATTTGCCATTATGAATTGTTGAAGGCATAAAACTAATAAGAGAATTGGCAACATGCAATCTCAGCCGTTTAATATGACTGACTGTCCATGCATACTTTTTAGCTCTCCTTTCAACTCTTTTAAAGGATCACATGTGAAAAGTCTTCAAGTTCACCTAAATTCCCTTGGCCTATCAAAACTATGTATCTGCAAATTGAGATCTATACAATTTATCTACCAGAGCTTTGGACACTGTTCCTCAAATAAATCAATATAATAAAAACATTTTAGCAATTAAACCTAACCTTACTCATGATGACTTAAGAACGAAAGAAGACTATATTTCACACTCATTATAACAAGTTTCTACTGAATCTATAAATTTAAGGACTGATTGATTTCTAATATAAATTATCCTTTTAAAAAATAAAGGTATATGGGATATATTACTAAGGAACAGAAAGGTCATTGGAATAACTGAGTTGCTCGATCAGTAAAACTGGAGTAAACAAGAGAGGTAAAGACACTTTGCTGACCAAAAAAGACATAGGTAGAATGAGGAAAGAGTTTAGGGAGGGAAAAGGTACTTATGATTAGGCCTAGTTTCCTGCATCTATCAAGCTTGATGAATACCAATACATGATTCATAATAACATCAATTACTATATAATTTTGTTTACTCCAACTTTGAAGCCCTTCTTCAAAATTTGTTTTCACCACAAAATCTTTGTGCATCAGCAGTAATATATCTTCCATCCTTGCTTTTCAGGACAAATTGAGTTCCCGATCAGTAACACTGGATGGTTATTTTGGTCCCCAGCAAAGTATGCAAGGAATGGTAGGGATTAATTATGCCAAGCCATATCCATATTAGCATTTGATTTTATAGCATTTGTATTTTAAATTTTTAATTAGTTTTTCCTGTGGTTTTTTAAGGTTCAGCTTAACTTGATGGCACCTTCAAGAGATAATTATTATGGAAATCAACAAGCTATTCAGGGCCTGGTACGTTATTTCATATCATAATTATGATTTAACTCTCGCATGAACCAAGGCGTCCCTTCTTACATGAAAACCATTTTTTTCCACATTCTGGGTAAGGGTAAAACCTCCTCGATTTTCAACAACTTGATAATCTTTATTAGGATCGTCATCATATTGTCGTTGACTCGTTGAATATGCCATTAGCACAATAAAATGCAAGTTTTGTTTTCTATAGGGACAGTTGAATTCAATTGCACCAAATCATGAAAGCTATTATGGTGCTCAGCCGACGCTTCATGGCCTGGTACGTTATTCATGAAATATGTGATTATTCAAAACGAATCTAGACTTTTACTTGTGATATAAGAGCAATCTTGAATTCTTGCTTGCAGGGACAGATGGACTTCTTTCGGACACCAGGTTTTACATATGGCATTCGGGTTGGTTTCTCATAGTGCTATAATTCTATTTATTGTTTGGTTATATTACCATGTACACAAAAGAATCAACATTCGATTCTTTTCCCGTTGGTAGGAGGAACCCAGCGTACGAACCACCCAATTGCATGACGATGGGTCAAGACATGCATGACCTTATTGTCTGTCCCAACCATTTTACCTGAACGACGCAGCCAATGTCAACAGGCAAACTCGTTCTTTTGGCGAGAACATGTTTCAAGATTAGACGGCGGGTTACAATTTTGTTCAGTGGATCAAAACAATCACGACAACGAGCTTGAAAGTTGAGTACATTTCGAGCACCTCATTCTACGTGTGTTATGGAGACCAGGTTGGAACCCTTATTTTACAAAAAGGAAATGTTGTTATCATTGTATCAACGAGTATTTTCGACGCCAAGGTTGTGTTAATGTTAGACCAGAGGTTAGAATCAGCATATGTAAAACGTGTATCCTATTGTGAAAAGGTTGTCTATTGAAACATTAAAAATTATGTGTATCTTTCTTGAATATTTTTGGACTTGTGTGGTTTCTTGGTTGGTTAGTCGTTAGATAAATAAAATCACACATATTTATTTAATGAACTTTTTATTTCTGTTTTGTTTTAGGAAGCACTTTTTTTGCATAATAAGATAGTGTTCGGATTTGCGTTTGAAAAAATGTTGTAGCGCTTTAGAAACTAATAATCAGATAATATCTGTAATAAAAAGTGTCGCCGGAAATGTAGTGTTTTGTTTAACTTTTGCTGTTTGCTATCATAATTATCAAATACTCAGTTTTTAAAGTGTTTGGATTTGCGTTTTAACTTGTAAAATGACCAAATAATCACTTGTTAAGCAAATAAGCTACATTTTGTAACTTATAAAAAAGTGCGACAGGATTAACTCTAAACGCAAAAAAAAAAAAAAAAACTTATTAACGTATGCAATCCAAACACTTTAGACCAATTATTTGTGTTATTGTAACGTAATAAGCTAGTAACGCAAAACAAAACACCCTCTAAATCATTGAACATGGTCAATTGAATATAGGAAATCGAAAATTATAATAATTTATAGAATAAAATGATTTTTTTTTTTTAAATTTAATAACGGAAGTTGCAAGAAGAGATTAACATGATACGGAGCAAACTGAAAGTTCGTTACTATTATTCTAAGGATGTTTGCCGTGTGTCCAAAATTGGAGTGTGTTATGTTCTGCACATGCTTTTCCTTAGTTTGGTATCGTAGTTTATGCATTGCAACGCTGCTTTGCTGCAATTTTTCTATATTTTAGGTAGCGTCTGATGCGCAGATTTGAGAGGCGAAATGGAATGGATCATTACGATGGAATGAAAAATTATATTTATTTGATCTGTAGTAATAGAACAAGTTGTTACGTAATAAATGTGATTCCTTTACCGTCATGGATTTTCATTCCTTAATAATATGTTTTTTTCTTCATTCCCTCAATAAAAGGAATGGAAAATTATTAATATGACATTTTAATTTTGTAAAAATATTTTTATAATATTTAAAATATATTTTTTACTAATGAATATCTATATATTATTTTTCTATTGTCTTTATGTAATATATATATATATATATATATATATATATATATATATATATATATATATTTGTTATAATTTTATATATGTGATATTTAATTTTTTTTCCAAGCACTACATTGTTTTTAATATCTCATATTTAATACTATTTTCGTCACTTTAGTTGTTAATGAGTGTAAAATAGTTATACGCCTTATACCATGCTTTCATGTGTGATGATTTGAAGGTGATTTTTTCACAGTTGAAGTGAAGACAATTTTAATTTTAATTTTGTATCATAATCCATTAATTGAGTTATCATGTAACATTTTTTTATTTCAGTTTAAAAATGTGTTTTTATTAGATGATGCTAAAATTAATAAAAGTTACAAAAGTTTTATTTTATGAGTATTTGTATCATTACTCATTTATTTATTTCTGGTTACCAAACAATAATTAGTAGACTAGTAGTGAGTCATTTCATTCCAATTGTGTGACCAAACATGACGTGGAATAGTCATGATTCATTCCATTACGTCGTCCATTCAATTCAGTTGAAATTCCATTACTTCAAACCAAACATAAAGTTAAGTTTTCATTAGTAAAAATTAGGCATTACTCATTATAGTCAAACACCAAAAAAAAAAAAAAAAAAAAAAAAAAAAACAAGCAGTTTGGGATGAAATTTAACGAACATTGTGTTAGGGTTTACGTTGAGGATTAACACATTTTTACTCTTTATATATAAATACATGGAAAACGATAGGATATGACTTATGTTGTTATATTCTCACTGGTATATTTCAATTTGTAAATCCCAAAACATGCAGTTTATTATATCAATGACTTTTGTATCCAAAATACGACAATTGTTTTTTTTTAAACATTTTCTGACATATATACAAATCTACTGGTTGAATACGTCTTTGGTTAAAGTCGCATCAAAGACAAAATGTACTTAATAATTTTAGATCATCATTCCCTATTAATAATCGTTATCGTTTATTTTGGTTTTTATGAAATATTAGAAAAACTTAAAAAATAAAAATAAATTGGTTTTAATTTGATATGTTACTGTTATTGATAAAAATATGAAAAATGTTACTATTTTTTATAAATAAAATTATTGGTGATCTACAATACAAGTTTGCATGATCATTAGTTACTATTATCGTTAGACTAATAAAAACTTATTACTATAAACGATAAAAAAAATACAAAAATGAATGTTATTAATGATAAGAAAATAAATAATATTAGTATCAATGATAAAATGACAAAAGTTATTATTTTTGGTCATTTGCCTCGTAAAAATAACTATCCCATGATCATCACAGTATAATAATTAGAAACGGCTAAATAAAAACAAGAATCAATTCAGGAATCTCTCACTGTGTGCAACCTGATAAATTCATACCATACATATACTGTTTTCTATAAAATTAAAAAATTTTGGTTTTATTAATTCTAAGAATACTTTAGATGTTTTAAAAACATTAATTAACAAATTTCAAAACAATATTTTATATGTCAAATGTAATCTCAATTTCTTTTGTTTTACTCAAATGTGTAATGATTCATGTTTTTTCAATCTAATAATTGCCGCCGCAACGCGTGGGTATGTTGAAAAGTTGGTATCATATATCAATCGGTATGGCTTTGGTAGGCTACCATTTTCTATCCCACTTTCCTTGCTTCTGCCAGTATCATCCATTACCGGACCCAATGCAACTTAATAGTAATTTTGATACCATACCATTAGGGCCTTAGGGTGTAATTTCGGCCCACCAAAAGTCATAAATTTACATAATTTTAAAAGTTTTTTTCAAATAACAATTTGTTTAATAAACCGTTTATAAATTTTCTAGTTTTATTTTTTTACTACGAGTCAATTTAATCGTCAAGTCCGTTTGGCCCGTTAGGTCAAAATTGTCACCCCTGCGTACCATAACCATATAGACATAATCCGACCAAATACAATTTTGATTCAGATTACAGTTCATCCCAACAATTTTCTACAACTTTCCTGAGTTCTACACACTCTTAACTGCCTGGGTTCAAACTTCAAACCTTTTCAATGTCTATCAACCTTGCAAGTAGACCCAAAACCATATATTTAGTCAGGCCAAATGTCTAAAAGAAACCAAATAAAGAGCAGCAATGCAGTAAACTGGTTTAATACAAACTTTGCAGAACCTGTACACGCAAATTTTCTTCAAGAAAGCAGAAAAAAGTAACGCTTATTTGAATCCCCAACCCCCATTTTTCTTCTTTTTTTTTTCCACATACCAAATATCCAACCACACCCTGCTGGGAAACAAGGGCAAATTCGCACAGTCTCTTTATAATCTAAAATTTAAAAACCATCTTCCTCCACCATAAGCCATCTTCAGCTGGCGGATGACCACATACATACGCAATCCCCGACTCAAATTCGATATCTGTACATATAGTAAACGACTGGGAGCAAGGCTATCTGTGTGCTGATCGATTGGCAGAAACTGCAGAACACTCGTCTCGGCTATCCTCTTACCGATTCAGGAGTAACTTGACCACCACTCCCCTTATGACCACTGAATCCAGCAACATGCATTGATCTTTGAGAGAAATCAACCAACATCTTTCTCTGATTATCGTCTGTGTGAGGCAGACTAGCGCGGAGAAGTTCCACAGGCATTTCTCTACTAATAGCCTTAGTGGCTTCGGAAAAGACAATTTCTGTGCTTGGTGGGACCTGTGCATACATAGCTTGCACCAAACTGTCATACTTGCTTAGACAGTACTTGGTTAGAAGACTGAAGAATGCATCAAATGAAGCTTGCCAGAGTGTAGGATTTTGTAAACCCGGACTTGCACCAGTTAACAGCTTAGTAGCTCTTTCTAGAACTGATTTTAGGATGATGGAAGCACCATCACCAGCAGGGCTCCCGAGAGGACGAAGTGGTGGTTGTTCCGGCGAACAAACCACAGCAGCAAGACAAGCACTCAGAGAATTAAGATCCATTGCACTGATACAAGTCGAGACTATCTTTGCTAGTGCTGAGATGGTTTCGGAAGCTTCTTGTTCGGAAGGAAGGCCCCCGAATAAAAATCTCAAGTGACGGAATATGGTCATGCATACTATCCGTGCAAGCTCGCTACTTGGCGAGAGAAGCTGAAGATATCTAGACACAAGCTTTCGACCTTTGGGAAGAGACACTACTCGTAAGAATACAATATCATCTTTAGCAGCCAATCCAGCAGAGGTGTTTGAACTAACCCCAAGCGGATCGACCAGCTGAAGTGCTGCCGCCAAGCCTTCTAAGAGAATCTGCCGCCTCTGCCTCATCTGAGAACCTCCATCTTGAGGTTGAGTAGATTGCAGGAGACGATCAATGTCGTCTACATCGAGAAGGACACAAAGGCCATCCTCAATCAGAATTCTAGCTGCAAGCATCGGCTCTTGTTCCAAGGGTTTCTCAGATCCTTTCTGTTCAGAACTACCATCACCAGAGCCTGATGGAAGATCAATTTCGAGGAGGGTTTGAGGCCTACGAATAAGAGAGAATGAGATCCTTCCATGGGAATCAACATGAATATGTGGTTGTGAATCTGAACCGTTACGGGATCGGAGCGGTGAATCTTTAAGGTGAGCAGGGCAGAAACGATTTTTGGACCTTGACTCAGAAGAATTTTTCGCAATACGAGCTTGGTGATAATAGTCATTTATATATGGATCATTGCTATGTGTTGCAGCATGTTGCATATTAAGAATGCCCTCAATCTCTTCAGATGTCATATATTTGGACCTGAACTGAATCCGGCATTTATCACTTTTCTGATTGCTACTATCAGAACCCTGGCGGGAGAGGCGTCCACCATGCTTACTCTTTTGTGTCGTTCTCTGATCTCTTTTATCGGTTGATCCGTATTTACTTAGATGTAAAGGATGAGAAGGGAGGGTGTCATATAAGTAAGGCTGGAGTGCAAAAGGACTGAAAGAATGCTGGCGTAGAGAATGTGGTGACATTAAATGTGAGGATAAGAGACCATTTTGAAGCAACTTCTGTTGCAAAGTATTAGTTAAAAGTCCAGCATGATCAACATGTAACATCTGGTTGGCCCATTGGTTTTGAGCGTGAGAGTATTGGTTCATGCCAGGATGCACCAGTTGGGCTCTATTTCCACTATAACGACGAGATCCATGAGCAACACCGCCTAAATGCAGATTAGAGCTAATTGACAAAGGCGAGAGATTGGGCTCTGAATAGGGCGTCTGCGAACTACCAATCCCAGATGAAAGGTTTAGATGTGAACGTTGTCGTGGTGAGGGTAGATTATTATGGCCACTAGGAGAAAACGAAGGCAACGATGAGCTTGGTACTAGTACGGGTTCACTGAAAAATTGGTGTTGCTCCTGAGGGTAAGATGACGCCCTGTACAGTGGCTTAGAATCCGAGAGATGAGATTGTGAAGACCATCTCCTGCTTCCCTGGCTGCTTTCGGAGTCAGAAATATGTTGATCTAACCACTCCGGCAAATCTCTATCCTGTACCCAATCAGACGCCGATGAACCTGCAAATAGTCCATTAACAAACTAGCAACGCAAAGTATTTCTCAAACACCTATAATGAGACGATGACAAAAGTATTTGTTAGAAATGTACTTACTTTCCCTTGAAATGGATCCTGATCCTCGATCGCCAATAACTCCAGGATGTCTAGGCCCACTAACAGATCTGTTTAACTGTAAAACAAAATAATTTTAGACAAGCATTTAGTTATTTTCGCTTAACTTTTTGCAAACTTAAGAAAGTATATAACAAAATGATAGCCATAAAAGACAACAAAGAGACATTGCTGCTGTCAGTATCTCAGGTAAATGAAAACTCAACTACATTATCTTAAACAAAAAAATAAAAAGAAACATATGCATCATCATGACACCTGCTTTCAAGCTACCAGAAAAACCCAGTCCAAATATCAGAAATATACCAACGTGGTTTTCTCCACGCACTCTTGCTAAAACCAAGGTAGGAAGCATGTAGTAGCCTCACAAGTAAAACATCAGAGAGTGAGAATTGGAGAGTATTTAAGCAAATTCTAGATATTTATATTTCCTGGTAACAATACTTGCAACAGCAGAAGCTTTTGTTTTTTTTATTCTTGGGATTTACGGTTTCTTCTAACTATATATTATCAATCTTATTGGTATATATATTTTACCAGTTTAAAAACGAATACCAATCACTTCAGTGAAATGGGTGCACATAGTGACACTGTGACATAGGCCCTAGCAGGATTCGTTGCATCCTTAAATAACATTAATAAATTCAAAATATAAGTATACATATTACCATCAGTAAAAACCCACAAACACTACAGGGTATACATGATTATATGAACTTTTTAACAATTAAGAACAAATAACTTGTTTCCCAATTCAGTCATGTCTTTTTCTTTTCATCCTCCCCCAAAACTGTATGCCTAGTCTTTCACAGTTCCTCTACAGTCTACTCATCATCTTTTTCATTTTGAAATTGACATCAACATACTCCAACACATACTACTAAACAACTGTCTTTCTCCATTCCCAAAACACAAAGCCTCAGGGCCTCATGTCAGATGTGGCATGAGGTTGCAGGTATGATCACCACTGGGCATTATCAGTTCCTTGCAGGAGCATGGCCATCAGCAGAAAGCTAAAATTCGGGGCTCCTATGAACCCCATGACAAATTGGACAAAATCTGCAAGTCCGCCGTATAAAACCGTTTTTAATCAAAACCAATCAAAATAAAATTTATTGTTTAAGAGAAGAATCAATACAGCAACATGACACTACCAGAAGCCTTGGACGAACCATGAAAAACCTGGTCACTGATACCATCTTATCTATGCAATCTAGTTGCATTAAGATCAAAACGAGAGAGTTTAATATTTCAACTTATTTGATCAAATAGACACATGTTCCGATACTCACACATAGCCTTGAATGATACTTGTAGGGTACATAATAACATAAAGTCTCAATGTAAGAGTTTTACAAAATCCTAAAAGTTGGTTCGAACAATTTTTATGTGTAGAACAAAGCTGACCTTTGAAAATATAGTTGACAGATCGTCTAAATCCGATAGGGATCCAACTCCTGGTTCCTGTTGGTAACAAAACATAAAGATTAGATGAATCAGATGTATAACCACTTCAAGTTTATGAATCTGCATTAATAGGAAGTCAACTACAACTACAGTAAAAACTGTATACATCTAAAATGCAAGCATCTAGATTTATAAGAAGAATAGAAACAAATATTCAGAAAAACAGAAAAGAAAAGACGTGCAATGTGCATTATAAAACCAACAGATTATGTATACCATATAATGTCATTTGTTAGTGCTCCGCACGTAAAATATTCCAGTCTTGTGTGAAAGTTACATTTGCCAAGTTAAGATCAGAATAAAGAAGAAAAGAAACAAAAAGAACCCTATACCACCACGAGGACAAATGAAAAAGAATCCACACACACAAACAGAAAAGGTGACCATGCTTGTTTCTCTATCAGATGGGTCATAACAGCTCAACTTGCCTCTTTTTGTCCTCTAACAAAAATATAATTTTCTTATTGTTTGGTCTCTCATTGGTTTATCATTTGCATACATTGTTTAAGATTTGATTTAGCCTTTTGAATTTATCATATTCAAATTTTACCATTCATGAATATTTAAATATTTCATATTGACATAACATTTGCAAAATATATTATCCTCGTAATGCTATTAATCTATCAACATTTGAATTTGGTTGTTTCATTTCATAACGCCTCGTATAGGTCAAGTCACGTATTATTATCAAATTGATTTGTGATAAGATTGTTGAACATTTATCCTTGACCTGAAACATGCATTTTGCAAACCTTACTTTTGACTTTAAGCTTGAGTTCAAATTTGACAGATATTCGCAAATTAAGCCATGCAACTGCATGAACCATTTCATAATTGAAAGGTGAATATGGTAACTAAAAATTTAGTCCAAGATCAGGCCCAACTGGAGTTATAATTTTGATGACTCAAACCTATAATTGCAAAGAGTCAAGCTTTTATCAAGTTAGTTGAGCTCGACTTCATTCGAGCTCATTCAATTGGAACTTTACTGAGTTTGAGCTCAAGCTAAAGTACAAACAATAAGCTCCATATGAGATGAGTCGGTCTTGAGCTTACAAGGAGTTGACTCTAATTCCTATTGAGCTTTTTGAGCCCTGTGTATGTCATAATATTTTGGGTCGGACTAGAATCGGATTAATTCTATTGAGCATAATTCTTAAAGATATTTTCAAGCTAGTCAAACTTGCTCTATTTAACATACCTTAATATATAATTTAAACCTCTCGAGTTGACTTTGCATCTTACTCGGGCCTTCATTAAGGAAATTTACCGTGCTATGAAGACAAGTTTAAGCTTAGGCTGATACCTTTAAGACATAGCTCAAGCTCAATTTGACTTGTTTGTAGCCCTACTCAAATCAACCAATATACCCAATACCTTCATGTTTTGATTCAATGGACCTCATTTACAAATGGCAACCATGGTTGTAAATGAAGGGCATTAGGTTTAAAAAGATTTTAGCCGTGATGAACAAACCACAACATATATATGTATGACAAGCATGATAAACATAAGTAAGTTCTCTCTGCATCCAAAAGCTTACCTCTTCTCGGTCAAACAAATGGTACTCGTCATCAGCAATTCCAGTTGAAGGATTGTTATCTTCTTCCAAACACCCAAACTCAACCTTGTCCATATTATTTCGACCAAAAAATGCATATTGTGAAGCATCAAAGAGTTTATCATCTGCACATCAATTAAAAAACGTATCAGGCAGACAAAGCAAAATCTAGAACCAGCAGAACAAAGAACAGTGATTATTGCACACACAAAGCAACATCTAGAAACAACAGCACAAAGAACAACGACTGTTGCATACAAAAAGCAAGCCCTGGAGAGCAATATCACAATTCACACAGGCACACACAAACACGGTGTATAAAACCACTACTGCTTTACATTTATGGATACCGTCATTTCTTCCCATAGTCCGATTTAGTTCTTAATTCTTCTTCCACAACCAACACAAGTATTATCGATCAAGGTAAAAACTAAAAAGGTAACACGTTTATCCTCCAATCTTCTAATACCAGTAGACCCAACAGATTCCATAAGATATCATCCCCACCACACACGAGAATCCAAAGAGAATTCAGCTTAAATCTATAAAACGATATTTAAACAAATACCCTAAAACCAGATACGATCGATCAAACAAACAAACAAGAAAATTTGCAATATTACTATTAAAACAAGAAAGAATTAGCTCACCTGAGAAAGAACCCTTATTGATGGTACTCAAGTCTTGACTATCAGATCTATCCATGAGGTCTCCCAACTCGAAACGGCGAATATTAGGGTTTCGAGAGGAATATAAAAAAGGGGTGAGTTTTGTTCGGTGATTTTGCGGAATGGATTGAATTGAATAAGGGGAAAGAAGGAAGATCACATCCCACCGCTCATGGAATCAAGATAGCCATTGTTATAGGATGAAGTTGCGTATGCAGTTGACGTTCGTCTAGCTCGCTCTCTCAATACACACACTAAATCAAGTTTTTATTTTTATTTTTTACTGTGTTTGTTACAGTGGAATCAAGGTCGGAACGCAATCATTTTCAAACCTAACAAAAGGGATTAGAAAATTATTTTATGTAGATATTATAATATAACAACTACTTTACGAACGCAGTTCTCAGAAGCTCCGGCTACTATAAGTTTTATATTTAAAAAAATATAAATTTTTGATTTTTTATAAATGTATTTGAAGAAAATAGATGTAGTTGTAACTTTTAGTATTAAATTACATAAAAAGACATTGATATTAGTTAAAAAGTTATAGTTTATAAATATTTGAAAGGTGAAAGAGTAATTTTATTTGACCAAAAGCCCAAGCTTGTTTTGAAAGCTATTTCATGTAGCTTCTCGTGGAAAAGCTTTTGAGAGCTTTCATATTCGAATCAAAAGTTTAAGCTCCTATCAACCAAACGGAGCTTTTGTGCTTGAGTTTTCAAAAATCTAAAGTTGAAGCTCCGAAAAGCTTTTTGTCAAACGCAGCCATAATAAATCGTATTTATTTTTTAAATGTATTAAACTTACAATGATACTAGTTTATGAATTCACGTGTTATGTGAATAATTTGTAATAAAATTTTTTGTACATAAAATGTATATAAACTTAAAATTAAAACATATAAATATTAGTTATCATAAAAAACACAAGAATAATTTTGTTATTTGTCATATATATTTGCCATGCTATTGGCTACTACTTCCTTTCCTTCACTTCAAAGAAACTAAACAAAAGTGTGGTGTGTGTTTTCACGTTTCTAAACATAATAGAAACAAGAAATTGATTTGAACGTGTTTTGATTTTATCTTCAATTCATCACCATCATCATCATCCTTGTTCTTGAAGAGGTAAGGTTACAAAGCTTCAATTCATGATATATATATATGTGTATATATATATATATATATATATATATATATATATATATATATATATATACACACACACACACACACTAAGGATCTTTTGTGAACACTTTATTCGTTGTGAACATTGTGAACAACCAAAAAATAGTTTTTGAATCTTATGAATATTGTTGGAAATACTACCGAACTCTTCTATTAACTCATTAATCTTATTGGATCCTATGGATTTTATTGAATCCAATTAATTTGTCGAATCTCATGAATCTTGTGCATCTTGTTATAAAAACTACGTACTATGAACCTTTTGAATGTTCTGAATCTTAAATAGACACTTCTATGAACCTTTTGAATCATATGAATCATATTACAAACACTTGTTGATTTATAAGAATGATTATATGTATTTTTTTTATTTGTTCACAACGTTCATAACGAATAACTTGTTCACAATGGATCTCATCCATATATATATATATATATAGAATATGGTTCGAGAGAGTACCACCCTTATTCAGCGCACCAGAAGGTACCAGCTTTAAAAAAACTTTTTTTAAAATTTTATTTCATATACATGTTTTAATTAACATTATGAAGAACATATATAAATTTCACATACATTCACATCTCCTAGCTCCTAAAAAATGATGTGAACACACACTTACATAATTTTGAATGTATGTGAACGTGCATTTATGTGGTGTGTGTTTTCATGCACTTAGAGTGCTCGGATTTGCGTGAAATTCACATATGATCTGTGTAATGTTAATTAGAAAATGTTCATGAAAAAAAATTTCAAAAAAATTACTTTTAAGGGTGGTACCTTCTGGTGCGCTGCATTAGAGGTGGTACTCACTTGAACCTAAATCTATATATATATATATATATATATATATATATATATATATATATATATATATATATATATATATATATATATATATCTGTGTGTGTGTGTGTGTGTGTTTTGGGAGTTGTTTGGAAAATGGTTTAAAGTTTAAACAATAGTTATCATGTACTGTGTATATAAAGTTGAAGAAATTTATAGATTGAAAGGTAAAAATATCAATTAACTCAACTTTATAATTAACTCAAACAATGTTTACAATACACTTTTGCTAATTTTTGTAAAAGTAATGCAATTCTTTAAAGTTATGAGTTTCATTGTTTGAAATTAAAACTTATACTCGTTTAAAAATATATAAATATTTATTTATGTTTATATGAAAAAAAACAACGTACTTTTATATTTTTATTGGTTTGGTCATTCAATCATTCCCCTCCCTCCATTTTAGTCTTATTACTTTTTTGTCGTATTTACTTTGATCTTGAAACATCATGTCTTTTACATAAAGTAGAATACTTTTTTTCCAAATATGTAACATTTTTAAGAAATAAAACAATTATACTTTTACTTTTTATCAGTTTTTGAGACATGATGTTTTTTACATAAAAAATAAGTACAAATTTTCATTAAAATTGCTTTTTATATTTATTTCAGAAGTTATAGAACTTACATCTTGGTAAACAAAATACCACAATCCATGGTACAACATTACTTCTATCATGGACAATTCTAAACTTCAATTTATTTTTCTTTCATGAAAATATGTATCACCTCAATGGGTAAGCACAATGCTTAATAAGATAAATATTAACATAAGTTACAAATTATACACATAACTTTGAGACTTAATCAAATTCATCGAAAACCAATAATGAAATTGAATATTTTGACGTAAATTTAAAATAAGTAATTGCTTGAAATTAACGAATGTTGTAAATTCATCCCTTTGTTCGCTTATTTTTCTAAAGCAAAGAGATCAAAGTGATTGTGACATGAAAAACACAGGGATTAAAAAAACTAAGATAAAGGTAAATAAATTGGAAGTTTATTGTTCATAATCTTGTTAATAGCAAATCAATTAATTTAGTAAGAATAATAGACTACTTAGTATTTTATATTCTTAAAAAAAATAATATGGCATATAAGTATTTATACTCTTTAAAAAGTAAATAGCATCTATCTATGTATTTAATTTATTTATCCTTTTTATCTTATGTATTTTCCTTTATATAAGAAATGCTATAAAAATGTTACTTCTAGAATTTTAAACATGTAATTATGTACATTATTTTACAATTTATAAAAATCATTCATTTTTATTTCAATCTCCCCGGTATCTTTTTATTAAAATAAAAAATTTACGAACCAAACGTCTCCTATTGAGTGTTTGGATTTGCATTTGAAAATGCATTGCAACATTTTTGAAAACTGATAATCAGATAATAGCTGTAACAAAAAAATGTTGCCGAGTAATATTTGGTTTAAAATATGCTATTTGTTATCAAAATTATCAAATAATCTATTTTTTTAAGTGTTTGGATTTGCGCTTTAACTTGTAAAATTACCAAGTAATCAGTTATTAAGAAAATAAGTTGTATTTTTATAGCTTTTAAAAAAGTGTGATAGAAGTAATCTGAAACGCAAATACTCAATTATTAATTAGTGAATGTCAATTCAAACACTTTATACCAATTATTAACGTCATTGTAATGTAATAATCTAATAATCTTTTATTATAACGCAAAATCAAACACCACCCTATTAAAAATTTCGAAGTAAAATCAATTTGATGGATCATTAAAAAAATATTTTGCAAAATCCAATATTTTGAAAACAATAGCACTGCGAGACACTAAAAACCCATCCACGAACAATATTTTAAAGAAAAAGATATCGTTGATATTATCAATAATGTATAGAGTTATAATTGATCATTAACTAATTGTAAGTTTTTTAAACTAATAAATAAATAAGTAATGGTTGCAAAAGTTTGGTTAAAATATAGTTTGTTTGTTGAAAACTCAATAACACATATGTAGTTTTTTTTTAAAAATGTTTGGACTTATTAATTAATTGATAAAATTACTAAAATAGACACTTAAAATGTTATAACCAATTATATAAATATATTGTCGACGGAAAAGATTATAAAAAAATATATGACATGTCATCATCTCAACCGGCAAAATAAAGTCAAATTTTAATATCGACCGATTAAAATGTTAATATGTTAATGGTGACCATAAGGTGAGGGGTTCGACTCTCATTGTAGACAAAAATATAGTTTTAAATCTTTTTATTTTCGATTAATTAATTTTAACGTTTGCTTAATAACTTGATTTTGATATTATCAAATAAGATATTTTATTTTTTATTTTACATATTATAAGTTAGTATATCATTTAAATGTTACAGAAAATTTATCGTTTTTTATTCAATTATATAGCGGTTCAGTTAACTAATATTTAAATATTTCATTCTTCAATTATATCACAAAAAGGTAAATATTACAAAATAGTAACTTTTTTTGTAGGATCGTCTTAGAATTTCAATCCCTTTTTGGAATTTAATAATTAGTTCTGAACACGCTATTTTGATAAATATGTTGACTAATTATCAGTTATATCAGTTAAAATTAAAATGTCATTTAAAGGATTTATAAAACAACTTATTATAATCTTAATTGATTATTCATTTTAGGAATATAATTTTAAAATTTTAAATATCTATTTTAATTAAACCAATGATAAAGTTATTGCTTGTGTCATTATTATTATAATTATTTCGATAATGTAAAATCGTTATAAATGAAATTAAAAAATTATAAAGATAGAAACCGATAAAATGAGAAATCAGAAATGGATGGTGAATACATTGGATTTAGACTGTGGTTTTGAGTTTTACAAATTATTGATGGTTTTTGGATATAATAACAACTCAAAACCATAGTCTAAATCCAGTGTGTTCACCATCCATTTCTGTTTTCCCATTTTATCGGTTTCTATCTTTATCGACCACCAGTGACTATGTAATCGTCGTCGTTTTCTTGGCTGAACAAATATGCAAAAGGCAAATTACAACCATCTTTCACTACCGGGCATCATCGATGCTTGTCTCCTATTTACCTAGTTTTTCTTAGCCACAACCGAACATGCAAACATCGTCATTGCTGGCAACCATGACACCGTCGTCCACTCTATCCGTCGAACAACCCTCAAATGAATTTCGTTTGCATTTCTCTGGCCGGCAACCATCACTGCTTTTCTTCGACACACTTCGTTCTTTTGTCAGATCCCACCAAAACATTAAAACACCATCGTCTATTCGTCCATCAAAGTTCTAAATGTGCTTCTCTCGTGATGTGCTTATTGATATGATTTTATTTTTCAATTGAATGTATCAATGTTATTTTGGAATTGATTTGAATCTCAATTATTATATGAGGGTTTCTCATGAACTGATTTTGATCGCTTTTTTTGTGAAGGTTTTTCTGCAACTGAAGGTTTAGATGCCCAACATGAAGCTTTCGATCATCTTTCGTATTTATATATTTTTTTATATTTTTGTTCGACTATTTTAAGAAATTATGAATAACTTGTATTTAGCCACTGAGTTTGAGGGTGGTTTGACAAGTAAGGTGTGTAGCGTTACGAAAAATAAATTCCCACTTATGAACAACCTTTTGAACAATATTTTAGATAAAACGACGTAGCATCCATAGTTGAATAATGCATATAGGAGTAATATAAAACATTTAAATGAATTCTATGTTAGACAATGAACTAAATATGATTAAAAAAGGGAAAAATTTTAGTATTTTTAATAACGGTCTCACTAAAGAAGTTTTAAATATCAAACTATTACTATAAATAAAAATTATATTTTTAGAATTTATTTAATATACATCATCTTTCTATGTTGATAATCTTAAATTGTTATATGAAATGAAAATTCACTTTAAATAAGTTATTTTTCATACAATTATTTCAAAATATATGGTTCCAATAATAACATTATAAACCGGGTACGATTTATTGATTTTTTAAATGGATTAATGTGAACACCTTTAAAAATAGATAGAGAGGTGACCAATGATGTACGGCAACCGACAAAGAAAAACTTGTACAGTATTCATCAATCAAGTTGCACAATAAAACATCACAACATACATATTCTAAATTTAAAATTGAAGGTTTTTTTTTATTAATTCAATTTACAAAAAATAGTCTCGAAACATTATATTTACTTCTGCTTAATGATTCTAAATAAAATTAAACTACAAAAATATAAGAGAGAATTTAATATATATCTCTTATAAACTTTAAATATTATGCATGTATCATTGTAAAATTTTTTATTACATATATATTAATTTAAATCTTTAAATCTCACACATATATTTAAATGACTATTTTACATTTATTTTTATCATTTAAAAAATATAAAATGTCATTTTCTTATTTAATTTATTATTGAATACCTAAACTAACATCTTAAACCCCAACAAAAATAAATTAAAAAAAATATCATTTTCTAATTTAATTCAATAATAAATTAATTAAAAAAATGATATTTTATATTTTTTAAATGATAAAATAAATTCACTTGGATATATATATATATATATATATATATATGTGTGTGTGTGTGTGTGTGTGTGTGTGTGTGTGTGAAATTTAAATGTTTAGAAAAATATATATGTAGTAAATAAGATTGCAACATATATGTGTAATATTTAAAGTTACAAGGATGTATATGAAATTTTTTTAAAATATAACATAAAATTACTCTATTTTCCATATTTTTTATTATCTAAAATAAATAAATATAATATATAAATACTATTAAATGAGTATCTATTTTGCCACATGTCATTTTCTCACGATGCAAAATGGCATGTTTTACATTTAACATTTGTCAATTAGTATTGCTAAATAAACACTTAATTTTAAGTTAATTATAGAAATATAGGAGTGAATCCTACTAAAATCGCAACAACCAATACTAAATTTACCTTCAATGTTTTTTGAACATGTTGTTTCCAGATTTATATTTTAAAATTTTATATATATATATATATATATATATATATATATATATATATATATATTATTTTTAATGAAAATAAGTTGTTAAAGACAACCATGTAACACATATGTTAATAAGCATGGCAATGGGGCGGGGATCTCAGTTCTCATCCCCATCCCCGCTTCTTAATCCTCTTTTCCATCCCCGGCCCCATCCCGTCGGGGAATGAGTTTCTATCCCCATCCCCGTCCCAATCGGGGATCCCCGTCTGGGAATCGGGTTTTTCAAGTCACTAAAAAGATTATAAAGTTTAAACTATAAATAGTAATTTAGTAGAAAAATTTACGTAAATAAACTTTAAAACAAATCATTTCAAACATATTTGAGTTATTTACATATATAATTTATAATGAAACTAAAACAAAGAAATATTTGCAAAAGATTTATAAAACCACCAAAATGAAAAAAACAATAGTATTTTAAACTATAGAAAAATCATATACAATAATATTTAACATATTATATAAAATGTAATGAATAATTTACATTATAAAGTTAAATATATATAATAATCTATATTAAAACATAAAACATAATCGGGGTCGGGGTCGGGAATTAAAGTGTCTCCCATCCCCGCCCCATCCCAATAATTTTAAATCAGGGATTCCCCGTCCCCGTCCCCGGTCAACTCGTGGATTCCCCGGTCAAATCGGGGTCGAGTTACGGGTTCCCCGTCGGGTATGAGTTTTTTTGTCATGCCTATATGTTAATCTATATATTGTATTAAAAAAATAAATCACACACTTGACGCCAAAATGTATCACTTGGATTAACGATGTTATAACATATGTATCCTACAATTTCTATCAATAAATCAAAATAAAAATAATTTTGTTTTAAATAATCCCGTGACTAGCGATTCTGTTTTGAATACCCATAATTATCACTTTTTACTTTCAATCGTCGTGATATCTTTTTATCCAACTATGTTATTCTACTTTTAGTTTATTATAGAAGTTTTTTATTACCAAGTAACTTAGTTTAAACCAAATTATTTAAGAATCCGGTGAATTACACGGGTAATAAAGTAGTAATAAAAAAAAAAAAATTAGATTACGTTCACATACATGTTTCCAATAATTATTGTTTCTCAATGTGTCTGTGTATAAATAGACAAAGGACAATAGACATTTTTGACCATAAAGTTCCTTTTTATCCAAATTTTACCATTTCACCACCAACATCCAACGTGCCCTTAATTGAAGGCAAAAAGCAACGATTCACCATCATCATCATCATCATTCGTCACCATCATCCAATTCGATCGATCCCCTCTCTCCTCCTTCCATAACTTTTTTCTTTTTTACACACACGTTTTTTCACGCTGATATCAAGACGACACGAGATCTAGGATCAATTCACCAGATCTACGATTGTTATTCACCGATTCTTCAAGTTTTTCTGGTTTTCAATTGATTCATCATCATGTATGTGTTTGTGTCACCAATGTGCGGTGGTATTTTGTGTTAGGGTTCGGTTTTTTGGATTTGAGTTTTGTTGGAGGGGATGGTGTTAATTAGGGAATATGCAGATGCAGAGGCGAAACGGTGGTGATAATTATTGGAATCAACGATTAGATCGGGGATTATTAATGGAATCCCCGACACCTTCGAAGTTGTTTTCTAATGATTCGTCGCCTTCTTTGATGCGACCTTCTTCTGCTGCTATTTCATCCGGTGGCGTTGGTGGTGGTGGTTCGAGTGTCGGTGACGGTGGTTTGGGATATATTGAGCATACTGTCACGAAATTCGATACGCTAGCTGGCGTCGCAATAAAATATGGCGTTGAGGTAATATTTTTTTTAATCGATTAGAAAATTATCCACAAAAAAATTCTGTTGTTTGTCCTATACTCCTATGCTTATCGTAGTATTTTTTTTTATGAGTTTCACTTCGTTATATGGCTTTTAAGGAAATCTGGTTCATTTATGTTTTCGAGCCTCCATGAAAAGATTAAATGTATATGTAATAACAGCAATTTGGTCAACTCCACAAGTGTTTGGATGGATGTATTACCTTGCTGTTGTTGCTGAATAAAATTGCATTTCAAAGGACAAATGTTTTGGTTGATGCAACTTTTCCTTTCTTTAAAAGAAAAAATGCAAGTTAATTACTTACCCATTTTCATGTCAAACTTAGTACTTCCCAAGTTAATTATGTTACTTCCCCGCCCCATATGTTAGCCCACCTTGCGATTAAGAATGTATGTGCAGAGATGTTTTTTTTTTTTTTTTTTGTTTGGGATGATGACTGGCCTACACTGTCAGTTGATGATATTGAATGACTTGATGAGGGTGGGGGCCGACAGTGGGAGTACTAATTTACAACCAACATTCTTCTTTTTTTCATGCTTGTTACAAAAAATGTGGTTTGTAAATCTTTCTTAAAAACTTGGAATCATACAAATAATTCTGATTTTGTGAAGCAGGAAAGCTTATTTATGTATATGAATGACACCAAGAGGATATTAAATGAACGAGTTTGTGTTAAGGTAACAAAAGAGTCATATGTTCATTGTTTAGGTTGCTAGTTAAATGTGAAGGATCCAACTTGTCAATTTGAATACATCTTGATGCGAGGAGGTTAGTATAAGTCATCATAAAATGTGTTGTAATCATTTTTCCCTTCTTGAGACGCTGGAGAGTATATAACTATGGAGCATGCTAATTATTTTCTTCTGTATATAACATTGCATTGTATGTTAGGTGGCTGACATTAAAAGGATGAATGGCCTGACAACCGATTTACAGATGTTTTCCCGCAAGACACTTCAGATACCTCTACCAGGAAGGCACCCTCCCTCGCCCATCTTGTCGAATGGATATGATATTCAAGGGTACCTATATGTTGCTTCCTGTCTACTTGTTTGTTTTAATCATCTAATTTCTCTGCCTGGTGCTCTTTTAAGGATAAATGCACAATTGAATGAAAGTAGTTTAACCCTTTGATCAATTATTTTGGGGGTAAAGTAATCATTGTGTTCTTCATCAATCTAAAATGCCAATCTTGCATCATCATTAAGTGATGTGAATTGACATGTTTGTACTAGGCCTCCTAGTGTGAATACTTGATACCTTTTTTCCTTTAATTTATCAAGTGCAGTTTATTAAGTTCAGGATTTAGACATTCTTTTATAAAGCAGAAACCCTATATTTGTCAAGTCATGATCTATTTACGTATCATTAATCTCGTTTTAGTAAAGTTCTGACTTCTGAGTCATGTACCATATGGGATTATAAGGCTCACTTCATTTTTTTAAAAAAAAATTGAACATAGATTACTGTGAACACCGACCACACACGTACCAACTAAAGTAGACACTTTTATGTTAATTTATCAAATAATGGGATTATGTGACTGACGTGATATAGGACACAACCCTTAACTTATTACTTTGAGTTTTACTTTGGTTTTGGACGGTTGCATCTTAAAAGTGCTTGTTGTATTATTATAATAATAGAAGACAAAAGTTTCTAATTATTAAAATAGCCGGTGATAAATTTTATTGGTTTGAATAAAACAACAAATTTATGAACTGAAGAGAAAAGAAAAGGGATTAGATAGAGGCAATGCATAAACAGAGAACGTAGAAAGATAGGAAAACCTTGTTGGAGTCCTTGAAAAGATATGACATGGATCCCTGCAGAATCGTGACCATGACACCCTTTAACAAAAGCGCTTAACAAACATGAATTTGGGTACAATCTGATTAAAAATCCTAATTATAGTAAAGAAGCAATTCATTGCTATGGAAAAGATTCAGATGAACAAGTTCATTTTGTTTGCTTCATCAACCGGGTAGAATCATACGAATCTTGTCATGAAGTGTATGTAAACATGCAACAACTGTGTACTATGGCTTTGTTTTCACATGTACTGTTTTAGCCGAGGTTAAAAGGCAAATGGTATGTAGCAACGATGTATCCAAGTAACTGTATACTTGTTTATGCTCTCACTTTAATTTTAAGATCTAGAACGGTATTTTGGTTCCTACTTTCTTTTATGTTGATCTATCTTTTTGACACTGTCTTCACATAAGAAGACAGGGTCACCGATTGTTTTCAGGGAACTTATTTAGGTGCCAGTTTCTGGGGACTTTGAAATGAAGTTGAGTTTAATATATATAGGCGGGTTGTTGTGTTTGATTATTATGTAAGTTTAGTTGGAAGGGAATCTCATGTTATACTTATTTTGAAACGCATAGTAGACTACACTTCGATGTATGTGTCTGTCGCGAGTTGTTGCTGTATGGATCCATGAACCATCATCTTCTGTTATTCGTTAGTGAAACAAACCTAGTGACTTGATATGGTGATTTTCCTGCAGGCCAAAAAAGTCCGAGATGACACCACCCAGCCGTAGAAATTCTGAATTGTTTGACTCGATCAAGTCTCTGAAATTATCATCTTCTTCCCCACGAAATGTCTCCCCATCCATTGATGCTTTACGAGACTATTATGGTCTTAAGCCAAACCATCAGAATGGTGTTGGTGAAAGAGTTGGAACAGATGTCTATCAGAAGGGAGGTGCTTTCAACTTGGAACACGGACCAAAACCATCCCAAAGTTCCCATCCGCCATTAGGTCTTCATAGAAAGTGTAAAAGCTTAGCTAATGGGTTGTCGGATCAGGGTGCCATGGATGTAGATGTGGCAGTCACAAACGGAAAAGTAGCTGATTCTGACACATGGTATGACAAACTGATGAGAAGGCGTAGATCGGAAATCGACCTCCAAAACCACACCCCGGAAATGATGCTTAAACCTGACAACAGCAACAGCAGCGGCGCATTTTCAGCAGCTGCAGGTAAAGGCTTAGCACTAAGACCAAAGGCCGCAAGCCGAACAGGGACAACCAGCGAGGCTGAAGGCATGCCGAACATGCCCCCTCCTCTAAAATTAGGGGACCCGGTGATATCTGAGATTTCAAATGGAGTGAAGAAGTCTTCGAGTTCACCAAGCTTTAACGAGACGTATAATACATCATCGATCTGGCCAACCTCTATGTTGAATCTGACGGCTGATCTTCAAGCTTCTACAGCAGCCATTGCACGACCCATATTCGATGGGTTGCCAAAACCAATAAGCGGTCGGAAGAACAAAGCAGCTATCGATTAGTAAATTCTCTTGTTTTGGTTTCAAAACATTCATACATACATACATGGGAGGTGGTGGTACAGAGGAAATAGAAAGAAATGGTGGTGATAGAAGAAATAAAGCAATCCATTGATATAAATCAAATATCATTTTTTGGGCCACAAGTACACATATATACATTTAGATAGACAATTTGTATATTAGAATATATGTTTAGGATTGTACGTGTATTGAGAGAGAAATGCAGGTTGGATGGATGGTGTTTATATGTATGTTTCTATTTTATTTATTTTCCTAAATTATTTGAAACCAAAAAAAATTGTTAAATTATCCACATAATATTCTTTATTGAACTTGTATCACGTGTATGCAAAGTTTGCATTTTTTTGTGCTAATATCTCATACATTTATGGCAGGCCAACTTTCTTATGACATGGTGTATTAGACCCAACTGCCATGGACAAACCCTTAGACCGAGTTTGGTTTGCTGAATGAATGGAAGTTGTTAATACAATGAAGGGTTAAGGTTTTACAATAGCAACCTACTTTTGAAAATGTATCGATATGGTACGTCTACCTTTTCAATTGTCTATATGGTACGTGTACTTCATTTTGTATCGATATGGTCATTATACATAATAGAGCCCGACTTTTACATATGAAACATGGTTCTAATGGTATGAAAAAAGGGGTCTACTACAAATATGGTCACATCGATATGAAAAATTGAAGTACAAGTACCATGTCGACATTTAAAAAAGTAGACGTACCATATTGATAAATTTTCAAAAGTAGGTTACTATTGTATGACTTTACCCCTAAAATGAAATACCGGAAGGAATTAAATTTGTCTAAGTTTAAATATTGTCATTTGTTTGGTTGGTAGAAATTGATTGAAATTCAGATCAAATTCATTAATGTTTTGTATTTGGTTTATAAATCTATCAAAAACATTTCAATATGTATTTTTTTAAATTATAAAGGTATTTAAAAATTATCATGTTCTTTTTTTAGTTTTTTCTGCATAAATTCATAATACAAATGTCTAAAAATAATACTTTTTGAACATTAATGTTTACTACATAAACACAATAGTATTTGATGTGGTGCAGTAGGTGTCGTATAGAGGTGGTATGTGTGAGTTAGGATTGGGTAGAGTGAATTAAAGTAGGGTTGATGTAGGGTATGATAGGATGAGATTGGATAAGATGGATGAATGTAATGTAAAGGTAGGATGAGATGACATGTGTTTGGTGGATGAATAAATTGGTGGTGGGGTAGGGTAGGGTGGATTGTGGTGGGGTGGGATGAGATGGGTGGGTTTAATATAATGATGGAAATGGATGTGATAAGTTTAGTGGGTGATTAGATTGGTTGGTGGGTGGCTTAGGTTAGATAGGGTGAGTTAAAATTGAGCATGGTAGGATGAGATTAAGTAAGATGCGTGAGTGTAATGTAAGAGTAGAATGAGATGTGATAGATATAGTGGGTCAGTAGATTGGCGGTAGGGTAAGGTACGATGTGTAGAGTGAGGTTGAGGTAGGGTAGAGTAAGGTAGGTTAAGTGGGTGAGAAAGGATGTGCTAAATTTGGTGGGTTGATATATTGGTGGTAGGGTATTGTAGGCGGGTAGGGTATAGGTTAGTAGGTAGGGTAGGTGAGTTTTATGTGTGGTTGGGGTAAAGTATGATAAGATGATATTTTCCGATTAAGTATGTTGGATATAATGTAAGGGTATGATGAGATAAGATAGATTTGATGAGTGGGTAAATTGTTGGTAGTGTGGAATATGGTTGGGGTAGTGTATGGTAGGGTGGGTGGGTGTTATATAAGTGTGAGAAAAGATGTGGTAAGTTTGGTAGGTAGTAACCTGTTTTACAGGTATACTACATAAATGAATTAGGTTTATTATCGAAAAACCTCTTGAATTTTCAAAAAATTTCCAGTTTAACCACTTTATTAATTTTTAATCTCTATTTCAATTTGCTGATTATGATTAATTTTGTAATTTTATAATTATATTGCTTTTATCATCAAATAACTAAATAAACTTTAATTTCAGAAAAATAGTTTCTCACTTTCTTTTTCTCATGTATTTATGGTGCAATCTTTCATATCTCTCTCTCTCTCTCTCTCTCTCTCTCTCTCTCTCTCTCTCTCATATCACGAGTGTTGTTTCATTAGTATAGTCTGTTACTTTATTATTACCGTCTTCTCCTTCATCGGTTCTTTATTATCATCATGTTAATCCAAACAGGTTCTAATCAATTTGATTCATCCTTTTTATTGTGTTTATCCGTTGCGATTTCTTAGGTAACGATTTCATCCTCCTCTAGCTGCTCCTTTGGTATGATCATAATTGATTTGATTCATCGTTGCTTTACCACTGCTCTATCAACTAGTCGTCTTCTTTTTCCGTCGTGGAGTTTTGTTTCAAAACCCTAATTGAACATAATCTTTATAAGGTTTGTTAACAATTCTGCAAGGTTTATTAAACTTGTTTAGGATCTTGATTAAGGGGATCAACATGTTATAGGGTTCTTTATGTTTTTTCATTTATAAGATCGATGTATTCATGATTTTGTAAGGTTTGTTTACGATCAATGTGTACACTATTATGTATGATTTTATAGTAGTCATCAAATTTGTTCATAATTATGTTAACTTAATAAAGATTTTGATAAAGAAACCTTATTGATTAGTGTTTAAATTAGTAATTTGTTTCTTTAAGTTTCACCTATTGAATTTTTATTGAAGAATCGGTTTTTGTTGATTTCATTGAATTGTCAGTCCTTGAAGTTTAAAATTTTAGTTTAAAAAGGTGACAGTTAAACCGAAAAGATTTTAATAGTTCGAATGGTTTTTTAATAATAAAAAGTGCTACCTAAATGTCATGTCATCAAATTAAACTACTTATATAACACATAAAATGATTAAAACAATAAAAATTGAAAAATTAGTGGTTTGTTTGGTTAGAAAAGAATTGAATGGATAAACCGAAAAAGTAAAATAAGTTTAGATTATCTTTTTTAATAATAACCCATAAACTACGGCCCTCTTTTTCATCCTTAAAGCCCTAATAAAACAATTCCCAAAATTTCCTCCCAATTCCAATAGAATTCGATCTATAGCGGCAATGCATAGTCCAATCACTCGAAATTTGGGCAAGCTTTGGAGCCGGGTAGCAACAAGGCCAACTATAAATCATCAATGGCGGTCCTACAGTCTGATTCCGATGGTAATCGAGCACTCGTCGCGTGGAGAGAGAGCCTACGACATCTTCTCTCGACTTCTCAAAGAAAGGATTATTTGTATTAACGGTCCGATTTCCGATGATACATCACACGTCGTCGTTGCTCAGCTTCTTTTTCTCGAATCTGAGAACCCTTCCAAACCCATCCACATGTACCTCAATTCCCCCGGTGGAGCCGTCACTGCAGGTTTTCATTTTCAGTTGCTATTATTATCGTTATGCTTACAGCTTACCATGTTTCATTGACATTTTCTTTCTGATTTAAATTTGGAACTGTTTTTTTTCTTTTCCAATTTTATGGGAAGAGGGTCTATATGATTGCTTGGAAGTTTTCACCATTCCCTTTATTCCAGGAAATTGATGCAAAATGTAGATGTTAATAAGGCACTTTTCAACTTTAAGTTGACAAGTCCCTTTTTTGTCCTTTTTCTTTTCGGGGGTGGTTATAAGAAAGAAGTGTTAAGTGCATTATGATTGTTATACTTTTAAGTTATAAAGGTGTTGGAAGGTGCCTAAAAAATTACTCTGATTTTGTGTTTCAAAAGTACTAGCTATGACATATGAATCAAAGTGTGTATCCTTTTGGAAAGGGGGTTTGTACTCTGTATGACATGCTTGTGGTAGTGTTGATGCGAGTTTCAAGTAAACACTCCCAACTCCACTTCTGTGACTGAATGAACCATTTGAAGACAGCCAACGTGTTATGTTATTTGCCTTGGGGAAGCTCATGCTTGGTTTTGTACTATTCACCATAACTACTCCTTTGTTAGAAAAGGGAAGAGCACTTTTTGCTCAGAACATAAAAGAGTTAGGAAACCTTCAATCATTCTAAGTGTTAATCGCTGCAAATTTTGTTAATTTGCTACTTTATCACTAGATATTTGTTCTAAATGATTAAGTTTTGTTGGGAGCCTGGGGGTCACCGATTTGGTACTTAAAGCAATGATTGTGAGCATAAACATTTTGAGAATGTCATGTAAAACTGTAGCAGAGCTTCTAGTAGAAGCATAGACTGTAGAAACTACAGGATCAAGCAATATTGTGGGTTAATATATTAGGGAAACGTCATTTCTCATCTATCAAGTGGAAAAACAAAAGAAAACTCAGATCATGTATGTGACTCCTGAATTTATTATACCTTTTTGGAGCCGACTTCTAATTTCTATTTTAAAATTGATGATGTTGTATTATGCATTTATAGTTGCTACAATAAAAATTCATATATATTTTTCTAGATTTAGTAGACTGTTCTTTCATCGAGCGTACAAGTATTAAATGATGTTTTTGGATTTCATTATGTTATAATGTAGTATTTACATTTTCCTGGAGGGCCATATAAGCCTATAAGGGAATAGACTAATAGAGTAAGTAGCTTCAGGATCTGAAAACAGGCATCATTTTGTATCTTGTTTCGAAGGTTTAAAACTTTGTTATTTGTGTATGCTCCCTCCACTCCAAAGTAAATGAAGCTGCACGGTTTACTTTCACCAAAAATACATTGGCCATAAACTTGTGAAGTTTTGTAATAAGATTCACATGATGCTTTTGATGTTCACATAGCTTGATGCACATCATATGACCATTGTTCACAGAAATAAGACAATTAAAATACAGCTACAAGTCAACCACTATCGAAAACGTCTTTTTAAGAAAATTTGACAAACCTATGAATTACTTCATTATTACTAATCCAATGTCATTGTCATGTAATTTTTTAGATACGGATACAAAGTGATAGAAGTGTAGTTAGTTTAATGTGAGATTTATTTTGATGTTAATTTTGCAGTGATTTGCAAGTTTGCATGTCAAATAGATGAAAGATTGAAAGGTCTTGTTATCTTTTGTGCTTACATTAAAGCGCTCATTAATATTGTAGCAGATGCAGTCTATTATACTGTCATACTCTTTCCCATTTAGTTATTCTTTTCAAAATTTGTATCTCTAAAAAAGAAAACCCACAAAAGTTGAGATTTATGATTTGCATTCTGTCAAAGGATTTGCATTATGCGCATTTTCAGTTATCAGGATTTTGTCAAAAAATTTGCGTTATCTTTTACAAAAAAATTGTTAATATGAAGAATGCAATGGAACTGAGATTTAAAATCCAAGGAGGAGGCTGAGTTTTTAAATAACAAAGAATGGTGAGATTTATGAAATCTTGGGATTTTAAATCCTTACTAAAATCTGTGAACCAAACACAGGATTTCAAATGCAAATCCGGGAAATCTCAAGAAATCCACGAATCAAACGCCCCCTAAGGGTTCAACCACCAAGCCACGGGGAAGAAAATGGAATCATGTACAATCATTTAGCGATAAATATGTGTTTATTTATTCAGTAGAAATTTTATGAGATTTAGAATTTTTAATATGTTTGATCGTCACATCTGGAATAAAGTTGGCATTACAAGGACAATTGTTAAGTATTATCTTATTGATCATATTTGATGAGTACCATACCATAGGGGTGAGCTCGGTACCGGACCGGACCGAACCGGTACCGATCCCGAAAATACCGAAACCGAATTATTAGATTTGAAAGAACCGAATACCGAACCGTATAATTTTATATGGTGCCGGTTCGGTCCCGCATACCGAATTCTAGCTAATTTAAATACCGAATACCGAACCGAAAGTACCGAATACCGAATTTTAGCTAATTTAAAAACCGAATACCGAACCGAATATATTAATTCGGTACCGATCGGTACCGGTACCGGTTCGGGTTCGAGAAATGGTCGCTCACCCCTACCATACCATTTGCCACAATGCAAGTGTTTTCCAAACACTGTTTTTTGTTCGTTTACACTTCCTATACAGCATAAGCATAAAAACAAAAGCCAAAAGATGAAGATGAAATCCTAAAAAGGGAGCTCTTAGTCCTTAATATATCTTTCTCGTAACTTATTATAAAAAATTGCTATCTAAAAATCTTAAGAACGTGCCATTTGTGTCGAGTATAACTCACTGTTTCCTAAAATGAAGAATCAAAGCATGCTATTTTATTACATGTATATGTATAATAAGACAGATTTTGACATCCAAATGTCACTATTCCAACAGTTGGTTTGGGTTTGGTAGAAATCGAGCCTACTGTTTTTCTAGTGTGTAATCTAAAACTCAAGTCAGGGGTTAATATCTGTTTGCGGTAAGCTAAAATTAAATAAATTTTTTTAATTAAAGTTTTCTCTGCAGAACAAGATGATAACCTTGGACCTAAATATTCCTTGTGTCTTTTAGGAAGCTGTTTGTTATATACTCTATGATTTGAATGTGATACAAATCATGACATTGGGATTTATCTTTATGGCAGGTCTTGCAATATATGATACGATGCAATATATTCGTTCTCCAATCAACACCATATGTTTAGGCCAGGCTGCATCGATGGCTTCTCTGCTTCTGGCTGCTGGAGCAAAAGGTGAAAGGCGATCTCTTCCTAATGCAACAATCATGATCCATCAACCTTCTGGTGGATATAGCGGGCAGGCTAAAGACATTTCTATTCACACCAAACAGATTATTCGAGTTTGGGATTCATTGAATGAGCTGTATGCAAAGCATACTGCACAGCCTGTTGATGTAATTCAGAAGAACATGGATCGAGACTACTTTATGACGCCAGAAGAGGCAAAAGAGTTTGGCATCATTGATGAAGTCATAAACGAGAGACCATTAACTTTGGTGACGGATGCAGTTGGGAGCGAAGGGAAGGAAAAAGGTCCAGAGTAAACCGTTTCTCTCTCTTTGTTACACTAGCATGCAGACTAATCAAATTATTCAGCATTTCACTCAATATCTTTCTTGCGAGAATCTTGGATTCAAGCCTCACCCATTTTACGCCTAATTTTCTATCATTACATTGGTAGATATTTGACGGTATTCCCTTCAGATGGGCTTATAAAAAGGTTACTTGGTTGCTATGATTCTTGAGTTTTGTATCTTTATATATATAGAAAGAACAAAAAAGCATTGAATTTAGACCATATGAGTGTTTATCATTCACCATTACATTATACGATCCATTTTTTTTATAATGTTAGTAGCCTGTAGGTATAACAATATAATCCATGATATGATCACTACTGCTGTTAGTGTCTTTGGAAAACAAAAATAATTGTTACTTTTTGAATGGGGAACATATTTGTGGAATAGTCAGTCATCTGAAGCAGGTAAAGGAGCAATATAGTTGAATTTTGGGTGACATCTCTTACCACAAACGCTTATCTGTGGAGTAAGAAATTCTTGATATTAAGTTGTGAATCAACATCTTTGTCTAACATCGTCTATAAGCAAGAAAGATCTCGAGTTTATAAGTGCAAGTTTCTTCTTAATTGGCAATTCAAAAGTGTATGCCATACCAAGAACAAATGTTAAAAACATGAAGCAGAGGTGTCAAAAGCAAACCAATATTTTAACTAAGAGGTGGACTTGCAACCCCTTGAAACTTCATCGTCTAAACAAGTTTTCACTTTTTATAAAAAAAAACTCTTGTTTTTTTTTTCTTGAAAACTATAAACTGAAATTGAAAAATGACTAGTTTTCGTTTCAAACGAAAGTTGCTACATGGTTAAAACTATGATAGCATGAAACTATTCAATGTACAATATGTACATCTTACATTTAGGGTGCATCACTACATATATAAATGAATACAATTTAACAACAATAAGATACATACAGGACTTAGAAGGAAACCCGAGTCTTGTGACTTTTGCAAACCAGGTCTAATTAGGGGTGGCGATCTTGACCCAACGGGCCAAATGGGCCGAGGAGTTAAATGGACACATTGTAAAAAACTAATATAGAACATAAAACTTTTTTTAAAAATGAAAATTTATAAAATGATGTATTAAAAAATTTGTTCTTTGAAAAAAATTTCAAAATTATGTAAAATTTATGACTTTTAGTTGTCGACCCGTTTGACCCATTTGCTTGAATAGACTCAAATTGCCACCCCTAGGTCTAATGTACCTTAACCTTGCACTTGTGACTTTGGCAAACGAGATGTTTCATGCGTCTGCAATTCACTCCCGTTTTAACGATCATGCATAGAAGTTAGAAAGTTAAATGCTTCAATCACCAAGTGGAATGAAAGTTACTTGTATTATCTCGCATTCAAGAGGGTACAGTTGATATTCGGACGCTTAAATCCTCAACAACATGTGCATTTACGTCCACAATGCTAATAATACTTTGTTCACCTGCTTGCTAATTGTATTATCTCCACAACAAATGCTCTAGAAACCAATGACGGATTCAATAATTTTTATTATCGGAGACATGTATCTTACAAGCGACTGATCGCATTGGGTTAGAGATATTGTCTATAACGATTTTGTTTTTGGTATGTACCAACTTAGAAAAAAAACATATTTATCATTTAATGTGAGTTAAAAACCCAATATATCTTCTGTTTATGGACGATGTGAGACAAGAATCATGTATCAATATTGATAGTTAGTTATCATTGTTTCTCGTTTATTCAGTACGTTTCGATCAAAACCACAGTAGTGCTCATCATTATATTAAATTCCATCACTCCACTAAGTTTTTTAAAAAAAAAATTTAAAATACTAAATATACACATATAATTAACAATTAAGATAACTGTACGTATAAATAATTAAAACTGCTACATTAATAAAATTAAAATAACAAAACTAAAAATAATACAACCAGATTGTTATTCGGCTCTTCAATCAATTTCAAATAAAGTGGAAGAAAGTACGTAGCTTTATAGAGACAATATATATTGTTGGTGTAAAAAAAAATCATATGTGCAAGGATTTAGGAAAATATTGTGATGGTTATGACCATCCCTCCATCTTAGTGTCTATGCCAACCTTTCTCTATCTATGCTTTACATCATTCTATCCAACTGAAACCTCAGTCGTGGTCATCTTTCTATACCCATAATCATTTATTCGGCATCATTATACTAATCGGGACAAAAAAATAGCAGTATCAAGAAGAGATAGGATGGTGTTCCCTGCAATACCAATGTTTTTTTTGGCGTCTTGCTAGTACTGTTAGATCATCATACGTTTGCTCCTACAAAGTTTAAAGAAAACAAAAAAAAAAAAACAATGGCTCTCTTCCAACGTCTCTCTCCATCTTAACGTCTCTCTATTGATTTTTTAATCTTTACTTTAATTTGTTGATTATGATTAGTTTAGTAATTTTTTTTATAATTATATTGTTTTTATCATTAGATAACTAAAAAAAAAACTTTACTTTCAAAATTAATTGCTTCTTACTTTCTTTTTCTCATGTCTCTCTCTTTTGGAGCAATCACTCGTCTCTCTCTCATCACGAGCGATGTTTCATTGGTATATTCTGCTACTTCATCATCATCGTTTTCTGCTTCATCGATCAGTTTTGTTCATCATCATTATCATGTTAATCGAAACATGTTCTAATCAATTTGATTCATCGTCTTTATTGTGCTTATCCCTCCCTTACGATTTCACATGCAATGATATCATCTCCCCACAGCTGCTCCATCAATATGGTCATAGTTGATTTAGTTTATCGTTGTTCTATCATTTCTCCATCGACTGGTCGTCTTCTTTCTCTGTCCCCCTGCGTTTTGTTTCAAAACCTTAATCGAACACAATATTTATAAAGTTTGTTAACCATTATGTAAAGTTTATTGGACTTCTTTAGGATCTTGATTAAGAGGATCGACGTGCTCACCATCATATAGTGTTGTTTTTCTTTATTTATGAGATCGCCATGTTCATGATTTTGTGTGGTGTGTTTACGATTATGATTTAAGGGATTGATGTAGTCATGAGTGTAGGATTTTTATAGTGTTCATCAAATTTATTTATAATTGTGTTAACTGATTAGAGTTTTAAATAAAGAAATCTTATCGATTAGTGTTTGCATCAATTTTTGTTTCTTTAAATCTCACCTATTGAACGTTTGTTGACGAATCAATTTTTGTTTGTACTTAATTTCATTGAATTATCGGTACTTGGAGTTTTAAGTTTTAATTTAAAAAAGTGATGATCAAACTGAAAATATCTTAAAAAGTTCAAACGGTTTTGAAAATAATAAAAAAAAGGCCATGTAAATGCTATATCATCAAATTTATTATGACAAGAAATAAAATAGTTAAGCCAAAAAGAAATAATAGGATAGTAGATTCTAGTAGATTGGTACAGAGGCTTTTTTTTTTTTTTATTAAATAGGATGGTAATTTGTACACAATACATTTTTGTTACTCATTATAATTTTAACCAAAATAACTAATTTATTATTAATTATATTTTTATTATGTTTGCCTTGTTTAAATTTATTATTTTAGATAAATTTTTTGTTCATGATAAAATTAAATATATAACATTTACCAAAGTAAATGTTACTATTCCTAAGCTATTCATATGAATAGTAAAACTAGAATAATAATATATACATTTTTGTGTACTATTTTAATGAAAATGTTGTAGTTCAATTGGTTAACATGTGAGTCTTTTTTTGAGAGGTCATGGGTTCAAACCTCATGATTGAAGAATATTGCTCAATTGGTTTTTTTTACATGTTGAGTTAATCTAATTTATTTTAATTAATTTTCTACTAAATATTTTATTTTTCTAAATATAAATATATATTAAGAAAATATGTCTCATTTCTCCATGTATATAGCTTTTTTAAGAAATAAAATTTGAAAGATTAAATAATATAATTTGATTTTATCATTGCACTATATATTTTGATTTTGTCATTGCACTATTGTATATTATTAATCAAATATTTAATAAACAATATGTTTATTATTTATTTAATAATATAAAAACAATAATAGAAATAAATCATGCATTGTGTGTTAATTTCTTTTTTCCATTATGATTTATTATGTGGTTTGAAATCAAATCAAACATTAAGATGGTTTTGATTTTTACACACATAAAAATATTGTAACACAAGAAAATCCAATGTTGGACTCCTTTTGGAGGAAAGTACGGAGTTGGCCGTGCAAAGCGGAAGATAGGTTAGAATTAGTTTTTTCTCTTATGGATCTACTGTTACGTGAATATTCAATGTCGAAATAGAAAGTTATATTCAAAGGGGTTTTTCATGGTGGTGGTATAAACAATTTTGAAATTGAACGTTGTATTCAAAGTCAATAACGCATAATATCAAAATTTGTAATATATTTAATAGAAATAATATAACATTTGGCTTCAAATATGTATGTTAATATGTTTTTATATATATTTTAATATTTTTTGTATGACATTAAACCGCCGCGAAGCGCGGGCAAATTTCCTCAATGTGATTATGTAAAAATGAACACCTTCTTTCCACAGTAACCCATGAAGTACATACAGCCCTGATTCTCATTCTTAAAGCCCTAAAACAATTCCCGTAATTTTCCTCCCAATTCCAATCGAATTCGGTCTGTAGAAGCGATGCATAGTCCAATCGCTCGAAATTTGGGCAAGCTTTGGAGCGGGGTAGCAACAAGGCCGACTATAAATCATCAATGTCGATCCTACAGTCTGATTCCGATGGTCATCGAGCACTCGTCGCGTGGAGAGAGAGCGTACGACATCTTCTCTCGACTTCTTAAAGAAAGGATTATTTGTATCAACGGTCCGATTTCCGATGATACATCACACGTCGTCGTTGCTCAGCTTCTCTTCCTCGAATCTGAAAACCCTTCCAAACCCATCCACATGTACCTCAATTCCCCCGGCGGAGCCGTCACTGCAGGTTTTCATTTTCAGTTGCTTATGTTATCGTTATGCTTACAGCTTACTATGTTTTATTGACATTTTCTTTCTGATTTGAATTTGGAATTTCTTTTTTCTGTTCCAATTTTATTGGAAAAGGCTCTGTATGATTTCTTGGAAGGCTTCACCATTCCCTTAGTTCCAGGAAATTGATGCAAAATGCATAGATGTTATTAAGTCAGTTTCAACTTTAAGTTGACAGGTTTTTCTTCGGGGGTGATTTTAAGGAAGAAGTGCTAATGCTATACTTTAATATATAAGAGTGTTAAAGATGCCTTCGGACTTTGGAAAGTACTACCTTTGACATGTGAATCAAAGTGTGTGTATGCTTTTGGAAAGGGGGGCTGTATGACATGTCACATGCTTGTGGCAGTGTTAATGCGAGTTTCAAGTAAAAACTCCCAACTCCACTTCTGTGACTCATTGAACCATTTGAAGACAGCCACTGTGTTATGTTATTTCCCTTCCGGAAGCTTAAGCAAGGTTTTGTACTATTCACCATAACTACTCCTTTGTTAGAAAAGGGAATAGCACTTTTTGCTCAGAACATAAAAGAGTTAGGAAACCTTCAATCATTCTAGGTGTTAATTGCTGCAAATTTTGTTAACTTGCTACCCATGTGAATTTGAATTTTTTTTTTTTCACTAGACGTTTGTTCTAATTGATTAAATGTTGTTGGGAGCCTGGGTGGCACAATTTGGTACTAAAACCAATGATTATGAGCATAAACATGTTGAGAATGCCATGCAAAACTGTAGCTGAGCTTCTAGTAGAAGCATAGAGAGTAAAAACTACAGGACCAAACAATATTGTGGGTTAATATATTAGGGAAAAGTCATTTCTCATCTATCAAGTGGAAAAACAAAAGAAAACTCATCTGATTGACAATATAATAAAGAAAAAACTATTTACATGTATGTCACTTGAATTTAGTACATCTTTTTGGAGCCTTCTTCTAACTTCTATTTGTAAATTGATGATGTTGATATTGTATTATGCATTTACAGTTGTTAGAAAAAAGTTCACGTGTGTGTGTATTACATTTTTACTAGATTTAGTAGATTGTTCTTTCATCGAGTGCAAAATGTCATAATGTAGTATTGACATTTTCTTGGAGGGCCATATAAGGGAATAGAGTATGTAGCTTCAGGATCCAAAAATAGTTATCATTTTGTATATTGTTTCAAAGGTTTAAAAATTCGTTATCTGTGGGTGCTCCCTCCACCTGAATGTAAAATGAAGCTGCACAGTTTACTTTGACCAAAAATACATTGGCCATAAACTTGTGAAGTTTTCTAATAAGATCCACATGATGCTTTTGATGTTAACATAGCTGCATGCACATCATATCACCATTGTTCACAATAATAAGAAAATTAGAATACAGCTACTAGTCAACCACTATAGAAAATTAGGTCTTTTTGATTAAAACTTGTCAAATCTATGTATTACTTCATTCTACTAATCCAATGGCATTTAATTTTTTAGATACCGATACAAAGTGATAGAAGTGTAGTTAGTTTAATGTGAGATTTATTTTGATGTTAATTTTGCAGTGATTTGCAATATTGCACGTCAAATAGATAAAAGGTCTTGTTAATTGTTATCTTGTGCTATTAAAGCGCTCATTGATATTGTAGTAGATGCAGTCTATCATACTGTCACACTTTCCCGTTTAATTATTATTTTCAATTTTTGTGTATCAAAATAAAACTCACAAAAGTTGAGATACATAAAATATCATTTACTGAGAATTCAACCACCAAGCGACAGGGAAGAAAATGGAGTTAATGTCAATTTCAGAAAATCATTGTTCTGGAATTATATATGATAAATTAGTGATAAAAATATGTGTATATATTCAGTAGAATTTTTTTAGAGATCTATTACAATTGTTATTATCTTGGTTTGTCACGTCTGGGAAAAAGTTGGCATTACAAGGATAATTGTTAAGTATATGTTTCATCATCTTATTGATCGTATTTGATATTTACCATATACAACAACACAAGTGTTTGCCAAACACTTTTGTTTGGTTTACACCACTTCTAGAAAGCAAAAGAAGGCAAAAGATGAAGAGGAAATCCTAGAAAGGGATCTCTTATTGCTTAATATATCTTTCTTGTAACTCACTATCAAAAGACCTATCTAGAATATCTTAAGAACAAGCCAGTTTGTGTCGAGTATAGGAATAGGACTCGCAGTTTCCTAAAATGAAGAATCAAAGTATGCTATTTTATTTTATAAATATGTATAATAAGACAGACTTTGACATCCAAATGTCACTATTCCAACAGTCAGTTTGGGTTTGGGAGAAATTGAGCCTACTGTTTTTCTAGTGCGCAATCTAAAACTCAAGTGAGGGGTTAATATATGTTTGAGGTAAGCTAAAGTTAAATCTTCTTTTTAATTAAAATTTTCTATGCAGCACAAGAGGATAACCTTGGACTTAAATATTCCTTGTGTCTTTTAGGAAGCTGTTTGTTATATACTCGAGATTTGAATGCGATACAAATCATGATGTGGAGATTTATCTTTTTTGCAGGTCTTGCAATATATGATACGATGCAATATATTCGTTCTCCAATCAACACCATATGTTTAGGCCAGGCTGCATCGATGGCTTCTCTGCTTTTGGCTGCTGGAGCAAAAGGTGAAAGGCGATCTCTTCCTAATGCAACAATCATGATCCATCAACCTTCGGGTGGATATAGCGGGCAGGCTAAAGACATTTCTATTCACACCAAACAGATTATTCGAGTTTGGGATTCATTGAATGAGCTGTATGCAAAGCATACCGCACAGCCTGTTGATGTAATTCAGAAGAATATGGATCGAGACTACTTTATGACGGCAAAAGAGGCAAAAGAGTTTGGTATCATAGACGAAGTCATAGACGAGAGACCATTAACTTTAGTGACAGATGCAGTTGGGAGTGAAGGAAAGGGAAAAGGTCCAGAGTAAATCGTTTCTCTCTTTTTGTAACCGTAGCATGCAGACTAATCAAATTATTCAGCGTTTCACCCAATATCTTTCTTGCGAGAATCTTGGCTTCAAGCCTCACCCAGTTTACCCCTAATTTTCTATCATTACATTGGTAGATATTCGACGGTGCTCCCATCTGAAGCATCCCTTCAGATGGGCTCATAAAAAGGCTACGCCGTTGCTATGATTCTTGAGTTTTGCATCATTATATATGTGAAAAAGAACAAAAAATATTGAATTTAGACAATATGATGGATTACCGTTTGTCATTAAATTATATGCACATCCATTTGTTTTTATGGTATAAGAATTTCAAGCTGTAGGTCATAAAAGTATATATATTCCATAACCCACGATATAACTACTGTTGTTTTGTGAATATGTTCCTCAATCGTTGCTGTTGGTGTCTTTTGGAAACCAAAATAATTATTGTTACTCTTTCAAGATGGTATATTTTGGGTGACATCTCTTAACACAAATGCTTCTCTATGGTGTAAGAAATTCTGGATATCAAGTTGTGAATCACCCTGATGCTACATTTTTGTCCAACATTGTCCATAAGCAAGAAAGATATCGAGTTTATAAGTGCAAGTGTCATTTTAATTGGCAATTCAAAAGCGTATGCCATACCAAGAACAAATGTTTAAAACATAAAGCAGATGTTTCAAAGCAACCAATATTTTAACCAACAGGTGGACTTGCAAGTTGCAACCCCTTGAAACTTGAAATGATTCCGAAATGATGGAAACAAATTATGTGTAAAACAACCATTATCATTCTAGCAAGGGAACTTCACTGTTTAAATAATTATAAAGGAATTACAGAAGGGGATGCTAAAGATCTAATTTTCAAACGAAAGTTGCTACATGGTTAAAACTATGATAGCATGAAACTGTTCAATGTACAATATGTACATTTTACAATTAGAGTAACAATAAGATACATAATGGACTTGGAAGCAAACCCTAGTCTTGTGACTTTGGCAAACCAGGTCTCATGCACCTGCAATTCATGCCATTTTAACAAGCATGCATAGAAGTTAAAAACTTAAAAGCTTCAATCACCTAGCGGAATGAAAGTTGCTTGTATCATCTCGCATTAAAGAGCGTCCAGTTGAGACTCGGAAGCTGAAATCCTCAATGGCATGTGTATTTATGTCCAAAATTCTAATAATACTTTGTCCATGTGCTGGTTACTTGTATAATCTCCACAGCAAATACGATTGAATTTTGTCTGAATCCACCCTTATCATCAAGATCTCTGTACAGAAAAATTTGGACCAGAATTTGAAGAGTTCAGGCTCCAATAAGAACCATTGATATCCACACAACCAGCATGCCACTTGATTTCGTAAGAACCCAAAGGAAACATGGAAACATTAAGCATGCAAGTCGAGAATCCTTGCCCTTTTCCATTAGGTCTGAAACAGACTATTGTTTCAGCAATCTGGCCATCAAAACTACGATCTTTGTTGTTAGTACTATAATAATCACAGCTGTTCAAATGCTTGACTAGCTTTTCATTCAATTCTACAATGTTATCATCTCCCAAATCTTGAGACTCCCACATTTGTATCTCATCATCTCTACTTTGACCAAGTGACACTTTACATTGAAGGATGCAATAAAGCTTCTTCAGACGAGCTCTTGATTCAAATGAAATATCACTTAACTGTAGGCACAGATCTAGATGGAGATAATATCCAGGCCGGACAGAGATCCTCTCACCATTTCCAGAGTCTCTGTTTTTGGCAAAGAGCTGACAAGAGATGGAAGGCCTGTGAATTGTATGTAAACTTATTTAGTACCATACTAGTAGGGTTTAAACTAGGATTAAATGCATAACAAATCAACCTACTTTCATTTTTTTCTGTTTATAGGCTTATAGCACTGTACTATATTTTTTAAATCATTCATAGTAATGTACATTATAAAAAATAAAATGTGAAAATACATTGCTATAACTGGTAAAACTATGAAAGTAGGTTGCATTATACGCAAAGCTGAAGGAAGAACCCTGAACAGTGGAGTCTGGTCTCAATGGGATAGGCCTCCTTGGTTATTGACAAATATATACACTTTTGATTAGCAAAACAAAAAACTAAGAAATAAAAAAAGCAAGAGAATGCTGAAGCAGAAGTTTCGTAATCCCGAAAAGGATTTATCCTTAGACATACCTTACACAGAAGAAATACATCGGAATCCTCAAGGAGGTGTTTAACCAGTTCCTTGCAACATCTAGTTGAAGCTTCAAACCATCGTTAATTATTTCCATTGGAATCTTATCATCATTGTCATGCGTTCTTTGGGCTGCATTTTGTAAGCCAATAACTCCTTTGACAGCAAAGCGACATATCTTGATGATATGTTTTACTTCATTTGTATTTTCCAGTCGTTGAGTTTTGGATTGTGGAACATCGCATCTCTTAGACTGACTAAAACAAGTATTTACAAGCAACATGAGCTCTTTGCTAGTTTCCCGGTCTATATGCCAAAGCCTCGCTAAAAGGTCATTTACAAGCATTGCATGAAAGTTACTCTCTAACTTCTTTGAACCAAGATTGTCTGCATCTACGTTTGCAAAGAAAAAAGAAAATCCAGTAACGAAAGCCAAAACTGAACAACTTAGCCCATGTGCAGAAATGATTGTTGTATCTGTGAGGTCCATGCCGATAAAAGTTGTGGCAATTAGATCATACTCGTGTGCTAGTTTCATTAAACGAACAGATAGCAGTGTAAGCGGTTGAACCAATCCGTTTAGCCAATTGGTCCTAGTGCTGTGTTCGTGCAAGGAAACAGTATCCATGAGCTTAAAGACATGAACTACAATTTCTATAACTTTTCCCCTTAGAGATAAAAATTGGATCTGGGAGTAATATTGACCACTAGGGGTGACAGCATTGGCAAACAATATTTCCTTTGAAGACTGAAGAATTTTACAAACCCCTTTAAGATTTTCAGTGCACTGATGCAAATTCATCTCATAAGTCGTCCTTTCGTCCGTTTTGCCTAAATCTCCTACTATCGGTAAGGCAGAAGATTGGTTGTTGTCTAACCAATTTAACAGAAGTGATCGTTCTTTTGGGAAGCAGAAATACTGGATTTTCATTTCTGAATAGGCAAATAAAGCCAAAGACGTTAACCAGTGGTCGCATAAATCAGAATGAACCCTCATTCTTAGTTCTCCGAAGATAAAAGCAGCTGTAAACCACGCACCCTGAAATGCCGCATATTTTCCAGCCTTGTAAGCAGGCCAATTGTCATTCGTTGCCATAAGTTCCTTTGCTCTCTCAAGGGCAAGAAGTTCATTATTAATCACAAATGCATGATCAGAAGTAATCAAATCACTGCAAGTATGAGGATGCAACAAAAGATGATAGACAATGTACACATAGCCGTTGAAATAGCTGCATCCACATACGTCTTCAATCAAAAGCCTCACAACATTCCAAACATGACTAGTCAGAGCTCCAGCTTTCTCCATGCTTTTTAGACACAAAACAACCACTTTAGCTACACGAACTACAAGTTTTGACAAAGTTGTTCGACGATCATCCTTATTCAGTAGACCATTGATGAGAAGATGGATTTTATGCAGAGCAAATTCCCCAAGCTTAGGACATTCATTTAGCAAAAGAAAGACGATTTTGAGCAAGCTTCGAATTTCACGCTCTATTTCTGTGTCAGGTTGATTATGCTCCAGTACCAAGTTAGCCAGGAAAGTGATCCGAGCTATGAGAAATGAGATCGCTTGGGATGCCAGGCTTTTATCATCTCCATCATATGGCATATCTATTATTTTTGTGAATTTCCCGGATATATCTGCCAGAATATGCATGGTAAGGAGTCTGTTCGATACAAATGAAGATTGCATTAAAATCTCGGCAACAGATAATAGCTTGGTGAAACAAGCATGCATTTCTGAACAACTGAAACTTATCATCTTGGTCAGCAAGATCTGCAAATTGCCTCACATACATAAGAAACGAATATAGTAGTATTTTATCATTATTGATTGTAAATTTAAAAACTCAAGCCTGACACCAACCTCGTACAAAATATGCAGAGCATCGCACTGCATGGCTGGTGGGAGTTCTCCATTCAGCATACTGAATATTTTATCGATCATCTCTGTAGGAACAGAAAAACGAAGGCGTCTTCTAGATAATATAATATGTAGACATCTTAAAGGTGTTGCTTGTAGAAGCAATGTCTTGTCTTCACTTAAAAATGATAGAAGCAGGTCTACCTAAATCAGGAAGTGTGAAACATATACATTAGCTTTTACCAAGTAAACTTAAATATGCTTCAGGTCATTCAGTTAATTATCATTAAGCATTAATTTATGTTATTACTAGTTTATGAACCCACGTATTACGTGGATAATTCTTATTTAATAATTGGTTACATAAAAAATATAAAATCTTAAAATTAAGAAGTACAAGTATTAATTATTATAAATATACAAAAATACTATTGTTATTTATCATAACTATTATTCATCTATATATTTTATTATACGTGAATAGTAATTACTTGACATTCTTTCGAATTTTTAAAATCTAAATTTATATATATTTAATCGATATAATTTAATATTTTAATTTTACATAAAAATAATGCTTATCTATATTTTATTTCAATAAACAAAATGTTATCGAATATGATTCTATTATTATTGTATTATGTTTATATTTTAAATATATAATATTTATAATACATATTTATTTTCTAATACATTATAATAAATTTACAAACACACAATATTTATTTAATTAGATATATAGATAAATATATATAGGAATAATTAGGAATGTAGATTTAAATTTTTCTTGTTTAGATTGATGTTAAAATATTTCTTAATGAGATATATATAAATAAGTATTGATAATACATTATTTAGGTTTAATTTTATTTAAATTTAATTTAGATTAAAAGGATAACAAAACTATAAAAAGATATAAATACGATGCGTCGAAAGAGCATCATGTGAAATATTTATTCTCGTATATTTATATATGATATTTCTTTTTAAAAATAATAAAATGTATTTATTTTCTTTGGTGAAACGTGGTTATACAATGTGACATTTAGGTGTTTTACTCTATTATATAAGATTGAGGTTTTATTTCAGTTTTTGTTCCTTGACCATTTGATTAGTTTTTTTAATGTTTATAATTGATTATATTCAAAATCCATATAAGAAAATCTTTTATTTATTTTATTTATACATTTAATTCATAATTATATCTATCATTCTATTATTTTAATATGTAAATATGTGTTCCTTAGATATAGGAATGTTTATTTTGTTTTTAATATATATTTATATTTCTTTCTGTGTGTAGAGTGTAGACACACAACCAACAATAAGTATATTCCTTAAGGTTAGCATTACATAATTAGTTATTTTTCAATCTTTATAGATTTTTAAAAATAATAGATAGTATTTATCTTTTATTTTATTTAAAAATATATTTGTAATTATCTTTTATGGTGAAACGTGGAGATGACATGTGGCAATAAGTGTTCTCCTTTATTATATATATATATATATATAGAATATAGATTCCTCCGTGTCAAGATAAATGCTAATTTAGGGCGCATGTTTTGAAGAGTTGGATTATTGGTCTAATCTAAATGACAAAATGAAAGAAATGAGCAGACAAACATCAATGTTGTAAATATCTTGCCTTTTAGTAATCATTACAAATATCTTACAATATAATGCCTGTAGTGTTTGCACTATCCAGCACAAGCCTAACTACAATCTCCAGATTCAGAGTTAAAATACACAAGAAAAATCAGAGACTATCAGAGTTATACCTGCCTAGAAATCAAGAGTGCTGATCTGGAAGCGATTATCGAAAGTGAAATCAGCATAGTTGTCACAATATCATCTTCACTCGAACCTAAAAGCAGCTTTAGGCCCTCCTGCAGTTAGCTAGTTATGAGTTTTAGAGCTCCCAGATAAATCAATTACTATATATGTTCGTAAAATTTTTAGAACAGTATATTCATAAATTTTGTTAACGATTGCCAAAAACACATGATTCATGACAGAAGGTGTAATTTTTATATGTTGCGCAAAAGTGGCAAGATGAAATCAATTGTGTTGGATTCGAATATAATCCTGTCCAGGCAGGTCCAAGATGAAGGCATTGCATAACCATGTAGTTTACAGTATTTGGCTGTAAACTTCTTTTACAAATTTCACATTAGTGGGATCGGCCGAGATTCCAATGTCGCAATCTGTTTATGGTTTCCTTAAATATTTTATATAATTTGTTTGACGGCCTGTAGTTCATTTGTACTCTAAATCTCTAATTAAGTGGGATTCTCCCAAACAAGTTGTTTTACCCTAAATTTACCACTTGCTAGTTGCTACACTCTGATAACATTTAGAGCTCATTAATCTGCTCATCAGAGCTTATATGTACATATGTTGCATATTATGATGGACATATTCAGAATGCAATATATCAAAAAATAATATCAGTAAATGAGTTTGATGTATGCCATGCTAATCTTTGATAACAAAACAGAAAAGCCAAGAAGAAAATATGCAAAACCTCATATGCTCTGATGGATAGAGTGGAAGAACATGCTACTTTTGCAAATGCACGAACTCCTGCTAGCCTACCAGCCATCGGCATGTCAGACGATGGAACCATATTAACTAGCATCTCCAGGAGTACACAAGCAAAGTCATCTGAAAACTCACAAAAGCATCCAGCAGCAAATAATGAGGCCTTGACCTAATAAAATTGTTATATTAGCATTAATCATGCATCAATATATTAGTTCATGATGGTGCGGTCTATAAATCATGTTGTAGCATAATCAAGGTTATTTATTTGTCGGATGATAACAGTCATCATTGCCATACTCAATCTGATCTCAATATTGTAATCATGTTGGGAACATCTCAATTGGATACTGAAGCCGTTATTTGGTTCATTTTCACAATTAAATATTTAAAAAAAGGGCTTGACAAAGATGTAGCATGTTGTAACTCGGTATCAAATGTATTTACATAATATAATCGAAGCCTTGTGTGTCAAGACCACAATAACTTAAGGAAATGACCATACTAATAAGCCTAATACAAAATATAGTTACCCTACTCAGTACAGATAAGGGCAACTTATCGCTTAAAACATAATTCGAAAAAGCAAAAGGAAATTTTAATGGCAATCCACATAACATTTGCATATATGAGAGAAGAAAATAACCAAGCAAAACACTGACTTTCTTCTGATATGTAAACCATAATGACCAAAATACTACCGAAAAATTAATTCAAATTGCACAAAAAGAAATGAGTTTGCATTTTTCAACAGACATTTGGAGACATCCAATACTAAATGACAAGTTTATAAAGACCACCATGTGCATGCATTTTACTGTGATTCATAAGCAATGTCAGAAATTAAAGGAGACAACAGCGTAAGATGAAAGATTATTACTGGGGAACTTATTTGCATGTACATGCAAGAATTAGGTTAAACAACCATCTAAGAAAATTTGAATTCTCTAGATATGAGAGCAATGGTTAAAGCTATTGGCCACATCAAGCAATTAGCAACAAATGTTTGTATTATAATTTCAAGTAAAGATAGGATATGGGAATTAAAATCCATAATATATTGATACGCTAGGATTCAATTCTGTGAGGAACATTTATGGATTAAACTTATAAATTCCAGCAAGAAACAACAATCTTATTCTTACCTCAATAACACGGCATGATACAAGACTAGACAAGATAACATATCGGATATCTGAATTATCTTTAGCAAAGTCAGACCAGCAGCCGAAAAGAACTAATGCCAGTGCTCTAACTTCCTCATCGCCAGAGTTAAAACACAACTTTATCCTCCTCAAAAGTTCCAAATGATTCTCTACATTATATCTCGACAGAATACCTTCATTTTTTCTATTGAAACTTCTCACTTTCCTATGCCTCAACTCTGACAAGAAAATTTTTACAACACAAAGCTTGATGTGTTTGTCACCCGTCACAAATGTATCGGCTAACCTGAGAAGGATGGCATTTGCAAATAGCTTATCCTCTCCAGGGACTAAGCCAAACATGTCATATTCAGCCATAGAAAGCTCAGGTTCCTTGCTCCACCACTCCAGCCTAGCCCCAACCTCTTGTATGGCTTCCATACGTTTCCCTGAAAACACATGATCATAAGTAATGCATTGAACTTCCAAAACCTCTCCATTCTGAAACTAATGGAGTATGCTTTGACTTTGAAGTCACACAGAGTATTCTCAATTTGAAATTTGATAAATATTTTATTATTTTATCTTTATCTATACCATCTTATGAAGCATTTAGGCTTAAATTCTTAGAACACTTATATTTTTAAGAGTTCTTTTATATTCTCAGTCTACCATTATTCATCCAAGTGTGGCCATTTGTGCACACACTTCTCCACATATCACTACTCACCTTCTATAACTCCCACCACCCTCCCCTACTACCCTTCAAAACTTCCATCTCATCACAATTATTATAAATTGCTTAATTTGTTTCATTCTATAATTTATGAATGGGCGACAACAAAGATAATATCCTGTGTATTACAAAATAAAATTCATACATTTGTCTGCAAAAAAAGTTAATTTCCAAAAGTTAATGAAAACTACATCTGTTTTATATATGTTACTGCAAAAAAAAAAAAAAAAAAAAAAAAAAAACCCTTAGAAATCATTGTGATTGACCGTTTATGGTCAAAGTATTTTGTAATTTTTTAAAATAGGCATAAAATATATATTTCTAAAAACCCATCTGCTACTATCAGGGATAACACAATCAAACATTCATATTAAATTTTCTTTTTTAACAAAGAGTTGCATAATTTTTCTGTAGTCAATTTACCATAAAAGTTCACATTCCATGTGTCACACAGGTACTTTTCTAGAGGGTTAACAAACTAATAACAAAGACGATCTTTACAAAAGAGCCTACAGATAGAACCATAGTTCATTCAACCTCAATCTTGAATATCAACTTCATCCATCATTATCTCAAATATCAATTAAAGTTTACAATTATGTTTAAAATTTAAATTCAATAACTACACTGGACATGGCGACAAAACCATATCAGTCCCAAAGTTTGAAAGAAGTGTATTTGCCCTCAAACATTGCAATAGACAATTTTATTCTTCGAAGTACATGCATCACAAACACGTCAATACGTCATTCTTTCACTTCAAAATAACCTTAAATCAATTTTATTCTTCGAAGTACAGGCATTACAAACACGTCATATAACAATTTAAAGTGTGTTGGATTTGCAAGATATTCATCATCAAATTGGCATTCAGAAGGGAATAGATTAAACATTAGGGATGAAAGCAGAGGGAGTAAAGAGGACTGACTGACTGACCAGGATTGTTGGAACGTAGGGCTTTGTCAAAATGAATGCTCCAATCCATGGCAGAAGCTGCTGGAGTTCTCTCCATATCTCTGAAACTGCGATAACCTTCGTCCGCCGTGGGGGGTTGTATCCTTCAGTAATCAGTATGAGCGATGTAGGGGCGGCGAACGGGCATGCGGCGGACCGTAGTAAAGAAAACTAGAACATTAGTTATTTTTTAAAAATGAAAATTTATACATCAATGTTTTAAACAAATTTTTGGAAAAAATTTTAAATTTATGTAAAATTTAGGGTATAATATGAAAGAAACAAACATGTTTTTTTAAACGGAAGACGGTGCGGGTATGCTATTGCTAATACCCGTCCCGTATACCCAATTACATAACCCGTTAAAATCTCGGATTACTTTTAATAGCAACATTCTATTTATATTGTATATATATTATATATAAAAGATGAATATTTTATCTATTTTATATATTATACATAAAAATTATTATGTATAATTTAAAAAACTTATTTATTTACATATAATTTAATGAAATAATGTTTTTTCGTTATCATTTGATAAGTATTACAAATTTAATTTAATATTAGTATTGAAATTTTAACCTACATGGACGTTTTTAGCTTAAAATATGAACCACGTGATTAAATTTAATATCATTGATTTATAAATGGGTTACCCGATTCCCCGCGGGTTTCCCCGCGTACCCGATAGGGATCCCCATTTAGTACCCGCGGTTTTTTTAAACGGGGACGGTATTTACATTCCCCGCCCCGAACCCGTCCCGTTGCCAATCCTAGTAAAAATAACACTGGGGACTAAACCACAAAAAAACGTGAAAAACATGTTGATTTTTTCATATTAAACCCTAAAATTATATTACGTAAAATTTATGACTTCTTCATTTCGTTTCACTCATATGCTTGACAGACCTTAGTGAAAATTGGATTTGGGAGCATAGGAATAAAAAATTGGAATGGATTTCCTGTTTTCTCTTAATATAATTATTAAATGATTGAATTTTATAATATTCTTAACAAATACATGTGTTTTTAATTAAACATGATATTTTCAAATTCAAGCTTAAAAAAATATAAGTAATATATGAAATTCGTACATAACAAATACACGTTTCATTTGTCATGTAATAAAATAAAGCTTCAATGTCTGATATAAATATAAAATTTTGATGTTAATGTAATATTTCTTTTTTATTTTTACGTACAGTAGAAAAACATGTAAAAGAATGAATTTTCACTTGATTTTTTAATATTTTATATCCATCTTTATTTACATTTAATATCATATATTCATCATATATAAGCTTATAAACACAATCAATTTTATTTTTTTCCGTCCGTATTCAGCTATCATTAAACAAAAATAAAATCGATAAAATAAAATTCTTTTACTCGAACTAATTCTTGAGTTAAAAAGAAGAAACAATGAGAACCGAAGGTATCAGTATAAAACGATCAAGTTAATGGGATTAGAAAACACTAGAGAACTAAGGGCAACTAATCTTGAAATGATATCATGAATCAATTTGGTCGAATCACGAATCTATCAATTAGATTAAATAGAACAAGTTCAAACATAACAAATGATGAAATGAAACATCTTTTTTGTCACACAGATCATTCAATGGCAAACGCTGAACAAGGCTACTAGAATTGCCAATGCTACATGAATGCAGAAGTACATCAAAACAAGATCAAAAGCATTGACCAAAAGGATTATAAACAAATATTCAAATTTGCAAGGATTTCATCTACGGCGACCGATTGTTCTATTACAAACCAATAATAAATTAGACATCATTCAGAAAACAGAAAATTCTCCAAAATCACACTCCTGGCCAAGATTGAGATTTGCAATAAATTCGTTTATACAACAAATTTTTACACAAAGACTCCTCTTTTATTGATGATCTGATTACCCGCGAGGAAGAAATAGCATCCCATAACACACTAAATGGCAATGCACTCAAGACTAGGATACGCCTGGGAAGGACAGTCGATCTCTGAGAGTATCGAAAATCGATGAAGCTGCTGAGTTCTGTTGTAAAGTGCTTTTGAGGCGGCCCAGCAACTCTCCGTCTTTAGTCTGTGATGCAGCATCTGCAGCTTCCTTTGCCATGCCTATTCGAGCATAAGCCTGTTTCATATAAACACATGTTCTTATACCTACCTGCCATTCTAGCATATCAAGTCTCACCAAATGCATGTGTTACACATATAAAGATACCTCTGCTTTTTCACGAGGATCCGCGAGCTTTGAAATATATTTTAAGGCTTCGCCTTTTTCATCGGCATCAATGCATGCCTCCACGAACGGCCTAAAACCTATGTTCAACACCATAAATAAGAGTTTGATTGGTTTTACAAGATTATTATGGAATGTAAAGGAACCAAAAATACCATACCAATTGGAGGCCTTTTCTCCTTCGAGAATTTTTCCAAAGCATCCCAGTCCCTAATTGTTGCCAAGGCAAAAACTTTGAGCCAATACCATCGTTTCTCTGAAACCTGATTCAAGCTTAGAATAAATCCAAAATAAGCATGTTGCAACATGAAGAGATGATGGGAATTCAAACAAACAGAGATCCCTAAGATAATGTCTTGAATATTATGAGCATCAGAGGGACTAAAAAACACAAAATCAATGGTCACAAGATTCAGATGGCGATCTCTGACCTTGAATTCTGTTTTGACTTTCAGTGCAGCCCGATGATTACCCAGTACTATACATGTCCTAATCGTATCACTAATGCTTGAATCAACAAATATCGGCTGCTTCGTACTTACTTCTAGCTCATGCTGCATCCTGCATTACATATAAGGGATGATGACATGAGAAGCATACAAATCATATATTAAAATATGTTTTGAAATTTCAGCCAGATGGTTGCATTGTGGGATGTGGGACATCCAACTGATGTAGTTCATGACACCCACAGTTGAGATCCCCTCATTAGATAATGATGGGCAAATTGAAGGCCCATTAATACCATCCTTGACATGTAATTTGAAGTGCTATAACATACTGACCTTAATATTAGCCTAGATAAAACATACACCTTCGTTTTTATAATCCAAAAACCATACACACTAAGCAAAGAACATGGAATATAGACAAAACAAGATGCTCTAGATCAAAAGAGGGAGTGCCAACAATACAGCATAATAGTGTCACCATAGCTACCAATAATTATGCTCTAGAAACAGACGAAATGAGTGGTGATGAGGGTAGAGTGAAGAAAATTAATTGGTAGCAACTGTGGCTTTACGCTTTATGATTATAGTTCCAGGCAGGAACCAATTCATCAGAATAAGGGTTGTATAATGAACATTATGGCTCCAATATCATAAAACATAATACCAAGGACTTTCTATTTCATTAGCAGTGCCATATAATATAGAACACAAAGTGGATCATTGGTCATGGATAATGATAAACTATATATGTAACCCGATTATGGAAAGGTACATAGAAGACTTATATAACCCACTATTAACAAATCTAAAAAAACCAAACAAAACAGGAAAAGGAACTTCTACTACAAATAAAAAAGAGTAAGAATTTATGTTAAGGGCTTAGATGTCCGCTTAAAATCTGATTATAGGGCCTGAGCAATAGAAGGTCCAATGGCTGCGTAGGTCTATGCGAATGCCTTTTAAGAACACTTACCCTACCCCAACCTAGTTTGTGTCACAAAAGCTTTGTTGTTATTGATTATTATAGTTGTTGAACGTTGAACCATACAAACACAAACTTGATATAGAATAGCTAACTATAAATAGTAATATTACAAGGTAATAAGATGGAGTAAACAAGTACTTTACAGCTTTTCAAAAAAAAAAAAGTACTTTACAAATCCAATACCCTCTCAGGTAAAAAAGTATAAAGGACTTCTTATGCTAACCTGAATTTGAGAGGTCAGAAAAGGTAGTGACAAAAAGCACACGTAAATGAGTATTTAGGGAAAGACAGAAATAATCAGTGAGTGATAGAAACGAGGTTAAACAAACAAGGACTAAATCTTTACATACGTATATATCTGTGTGCGTGTAGTATTTGAATCTCATTGAGTTACATGTTTTTCAATGGTCAAAGCATGTCATACCTTAATAACCTTGCATGCTCTTCAGCTGCCTTCGACTCAAAAACATGCTCCTTTGTTTCGGCAAAAAGATTTTGAGCTTTTTCAATGAGTTTTATACGTGGACCATGAAGTGGAGATCCTCTACTTGCCATGGGATTCTTTGCTATTTCCCAGGATTCCTTCCACAATAAGAAGGCAACATCCTACAACATTAAATAACAGTTTTTAGAATATAAGAAGGATTGCATATCTACTTTTACCAAAACATCAGTATTCACGAAAATTATTGTACACCATGATCACACCTTGCAGAATTCATCCATTGTCAATATTTAACAATATGAATATCATTCAAGTCACCCTAGCTCTCCTACTTGCTTGCTAACCTAGAGGTTGGGGCAATTGTAAGCAGTGCTACAGATGTCACATCTATTTGAACCGAGCTACTCGTGAGCTACTTAAGTTCGATTTGTTAAAAGCTCGTGCTAAACCAGCCTGAGCAGAGCTTGAGCCCAAGCTTCATATAAGCTCATTTAGGGTAAACGAGCCCTTGTATAATAAAAATATAATAGATAATAGATACAAATAATATGATTAAAAAATATTACAAATAAAAAAAAGTATCTAATATATTATTATATTATATAACAAACTTAATTAAAAGAACTAAATATATAATAAACGAGCGGAGCTCGAGCTTTACTCACAAAGCTCGAAATCAGACGAGCTCGAGCTTTATACTTTTAAACGAGCCAAGCTCAAGCCCTCGGCTCATTCACACCCCTATAATGGCAAAGAAGAAAGGAATTAATATTACAGTTCTGAATTCAGACTTACATGAAGCTGACCAGTAGAAAGAAAAAAATCCTTCAGAAACTCATGATTATAGCACCTGAAATAAAAACAGATGAAAAAATGACTTGTTCAATTTGTCATGTCTAAATAACTATATAAATTAGAAGAAACGAACTATATATAAAGATAAAAAGATACCCTGACTTACCGTGCATACTTAATAAATAAATCACGTGCAAGAGGTCTAGCTTGTATCATTCCAAATAACTCCAATGCTGGTCTCTATACAAGTCAAAAAGCAAAACAAATCGCCATAACAACATAACTAGGTGCACGTTCGAATTAAAAACTAAAGGGTTTTGCCAATGGAAGTGTATCCAAGCAAATACCTTCTGCCATATATGAAACAGAACAAGGTATACAAGATCAGTATCGCCACTTTCGGTTGCCTTTGTCAAGGCCGTGTCTTCTTCCCCTATGCCTAGTAACAGAGGAACCTGCAAAGTAAAATGTATCGTTCATTGATCCTTACATCCCCCTCATTTGTATACAAGAAACAGATGATTCCTTGAGCGTAAATTCCTTACCTGAACAGCCAACATGACCAAAATTCACTCTCAACGTTAAGGTTTATAAATACAAGAAGCAAGAAGAATGATCCACAACAGAAGTAGGCTACCTGTTTTGAGGAAAGAGGTTCATGTTCAACAAGCATAGCAGCTAATTTCCGGCGACCAGTCTGATCTGCATGAGCAGCAACAGCAGCATAAGAAATGCTTCTGCACAATTTTAACTGAAAACCCAAACAGTTAGCCATTAAATTTGCAATTTAAATGATTACTGTATTTTTATTAAGGCTAAATAAGCCTATAGAACTTTAACAACCTTATCAAGTAGGATTTCAAGAAGGGTAGCATCAGGAATTGCGGATGCTACTGTTAACTTTGAACAGGCCCAGTGCATGATAACCACTTCCTGCATCAAGTTCAAAAGACATTTAATTGGTAGTATATAAAGTATTTTCTAATTGGTTGCTTCAAACAAGAAGCGTCATATTTGGTCCGATTATATTTGTCAGTTTTTAACTTTTGATATAAGGCTCTTTATGGTCACTGCCACATAGTCATGCAATTGTGGAAACAATTTCATAAACACACAAAACATAAGGTCTTAATTTATACAAAATGAACATCTTTTAAAGTAGAAATTATAAAATATGTTGTTTAAAACTCAATTTTGTATTCAATACTTCCCAATTTTGAATATTATACATTCTATTTCTAAATAATTACAAATACATTTATATATAATGCATCTCTCTCGCACTCTCCCTCCCTTCATCTATATTGTTATCTCCAAAAGGACACAGAAACACCTACATGATGTGTACACAAAATACCATAAATCAATATCAAAGCCTCTGCCCATTACTAATTAGTTTTTCAGTATATAAAGATTACTAATGTCATAGTATGAGATTCCACAATTTTCTTTAAGTGTTGTTAAGCACAACTAGTTTTAAAAAAAGCAACGAAATTACTTAGACACACCCTGGTCGTATCATAGTGAAGAAAGAACTTACTTGGTTCATTCCAAGGTAATCCGATATCCTCAGTGCCAGCAGATGTTGGTGTGCATTAACCAATCGACCAATCAAAACGGATGGTGTAAGCAACTAAGAGCAGAAAACATATTAATTTAATGAACAATACACAGATTAATCCTGAAACTGAATTCTGTTTTGGGTGTTAAAGACCTTGTATTGTTGTATACTGAGTGGAATGCCAGTCTCCTGGCTGCGTACAGCATTTAGAACCCTCAATGTTTTACTCATCTCCTGAATGCTCTCACGTTGAAATTGGCTGCCAAAGCCAACTGGATATCACTACCGTAAACAAAAATTAGAAAAGCTTAAGACTATTGCAGGAGCTAATAATAGCTAACCATATTTGAGTATATCTATTAAAGGAGGCAATGGTACAAGATGGATTGCACCATCAGACATGGTTTCTTGAGTTCAAAAACCTAAAGTGTAACATCTGAGGTTGAATGAGGGCATATAAATTCTTCAGCTAAGATCTCTACACTAATCATTTGCTGCTTTTTTATACCTTCTGCTTGTGTCGAAATTCAAATATAATATTATCTAAACAATCCCACAAAGAAGCTTACTTTTATAAACCACAATATATTTTCTACCAAGAGATCAAAACTAACCTACAAAATGCTTGCCCATAGCTTGCAGCCCTTAGCAGTGTCTGTTGTAGTGAAGGATCAAATTCATGACCTGCGGCATTAACACAAGCTTCGACAGCCTCAGGCAGCGATGGGCGTATCAACCTCAGATTTTCATCAGCCTGAAATAAGTTGACATTAAATTTCTATCCGGAATTTCCCTCCATAAATCTAGTTCTCAATGATAATCATAGGCAGTGTAGCATGTCTAATTATCACAAAATGAAATGAATTCAACAAGGAAGCCAAGTAAACTTCAGGAAAGGAAATAAAAAAATGTAAGGTCCAATTGACCAAACAGCTTACCTTTGCACTCCGCCGGTCAAAATGATCCAATGCATCATACAATAAAGCTGCTGGCTCTGTGCTCCCAATCTTAAAGATTGATTCGGTGGAAGCTGGAACCCGCTGTAGAAACTCCATGTTTGAGTTGGACAATATCCTCGCTCCATCACACTCTGGAATGAGAATAATTGGTTCATCGTAAAGGTAGCGAACTGGATCTCCATATGGTCCCACCATCAGAAGCATATCATCCCAATAGAGTAGCACGCTGTCCATTCCACACCAAACAAGTTGCTCTGGAGAAAGGGTAGACTGTATACATGCAAAATTCAAAGTTCAAAAGTAACACACTGTATGCAAGCAGAAACCCTCCTTAATGACGGGAATGGTAGCTAAAGGCAGAAAGCAGAATGTCCTAAGTCAACAGTAATAAATCACCATAAAAATGTCCACATCAGTCTTCTTTCAGAAATGCAAGTTCTCCAATATATCCCATATCAAAGACATTTTTGCTTAGTTTCACATTACTTAATTGCACAGTCTAATCTCTCATTGTGCAAATTCATAGAAGATCAAAAGGATTCATCATACAGTAAAAATAAAAGTTTATTCGTGATGCTCAAGTTAACCAAAAGTAAGCATTAATAGATCTCAAAGCCTTCTATCTTTCCATTTTTTAGACATTCAACAATTATTTATTGCCTTAGCTAGAAGCGTCCCAAGCAGGAACTAATACAAGAAACAAAACCAATCAGCTGTACACCAGTTCACTGAATAGCTCCAGGGTAAATAACTCCGTCTGGAAGATCCTTAGATCAATAGAGGCCTTCTTTCCCCTCTAAGACATGTATAATATCACATGGTTAACATGACACTTCTAATGTTCACTCTTGCAGCTAAAAAAACCAAAATCATGCTCTCATGAATTTTGAGCTCATATAACAAACAAGGGTGTGAACTTTCACTAATTTAAACGTGTTGTCTTGATTTCACAATCATAGAATCTTAACTATGAATGCCGGATATAAAAACATGATTTTAGAGAATACGAAAAACAATCATAAACAATGCTAAGGTATAGATAATAGAAAAAACACATGAGTTTTTATATTAACAGAAGTTCCACGAAAACCAACCTCACAACTGTACTCAAATATGATGCTGGAGAAATCGGTGGGCATCACAAGAAGCTGACCATCATGAGTAAATGACGCCATTAACTTGCCATTATGTGAAACAACCATCTTCTGCAAAGGTCCCAATCCATCACCCACGGTCTGAACTCCATCCTCCTCTACTAACATCACATGATCTCCAACCCCGAGCAACAACTCCACGTTTCCTGACATAGTATACTGTGGCTCGATCACCGCCATACAAAGGGGGAACTCTTCTAACCCCGTATCAGCAAGCTTAGAAGGTTTAGGGTTTTTCAAATCAGGGATACAAAACAACTGAAAAGCTTCATTGATGCACACAACGCCATTGCCCCAAAACACACACTCAACCACGCTATATTCGAAACACTCCTTGCCCATACTAAAATTTGGTTCAATTATCTTCGAATGGATATCATACCGATAAACGGTGCCATCTTGTGTCACACAAACTAGTACTTGCTCGTCGGTCCACGACAATCCGATCAAACGTCCGCCAGGGTTTCTCCAGACAGTCTCGGATATTTGGTGGCCGGCGGAGTTGAAAATACGGAGTTTACGGAGGGCAGATTCGGCGTAGAGCTGGACGATCTTGGAGTCGTCACGAATGACGGCAATTGGACCGCCGAATGGTGCGCAAGCGACCTTGTTTCGTGCAAGATCAATGTTTTTCCATCGTAATTGGTAGATTTCTGGTTTTCGATAGTACTTGTCGCCAAGAAGTTGCCATTCTGCTGCGATGGATACGCCTGCCATCTACTGATCGGAGGGGGACCTTCTCTACCGACTACCGATTCGATTCGATGGTGCAATGAACTGTCATACAATTGTGTATTTCTAAAAGCAAATTATTATTATTTCTCCATGCCATCCTAAAATAACATTAAATTTTTAGAAATGTATCGGAAGTTTATCAACAAATTAGAGGCGTTTAGGTTGTAAACTAGTCAATTTTTAAATTCAGTTTTAAAGTTATAGTTTTCGAAAGAAACAAGAGTTTCTATAAAAAGTAAAATCTTATTTTAATTATGAAGTATAATCTTATTTTAATTATGAAGTTTTAGTTTTAAGAAAAATAATATGGGTGATTATAAAATAGAAAAAAATAAGATAGATAATAGAAAAGTAAAAGAGAGAACGAGGGTGTAGGGTAAGTAATAGAAAAGTAAGAGAGTAAATATGAAAAGTAATATTTTAAAAAGAGAAATGAAAATTTATGAAATTGTTGTTAAGTAAACAAGTTTTCATTTTTTTTGAAAAACTGTTAACTTTTAAGAAATCAATAACAAGATATTAGTTGTAACAAAAAATGTTGTCGGATATGTAATATTTGGTTTAACTTATGTTGTTTGCTATCATAATTAGCAAATAATCAGTTTTTAAAATGTTTGGATTTGCATTTTAACTTGTAAAATAACCAAATCTATCTATCTATACTACATAAAATAATAAACTCACTTGGAGTTTCTGGACCATTGGATGAAAAGAATAGTCCAGATTAATAACAACTCATAATTATTTATAAAATGTCTCTTATACCCTTAATTAAAATCAATAAGTATACATATGTCATTTTGTTAGTTCATTTTCCAATTAGACTACTTTAACTTAATTACATTAAATTTTGATTTTAATTTTTTCATTAATGAATTAATATTAAATTAATATTTACCTAAAATAAATATGTGTCATTATTATCCTTAATGATCATAGTTAAATTCAAATGTAAAAGTTTGGATTTAAATGTAGAAGTGTAGTAAATAAAGTTAAAAATTTTTGTTAATTATTTTGCTAACAATATTTAAAATTTAATTGATAAAACTTCAATTGTGAATATGATAAATTTTGATTGTTGATTTTCAGATATTCCATTTTTTATATTATCTAGCTTTCAGTTTTTTTTATTTTAATTATATATAAATTTTATAATAATTTATTAAAATATAAAAAATATGTATTTTCTAAATCAACTCATGTAATACATGGGTTGATTCACCTATATATTATAATAAAACAAAACAATTAACGTCATGTGTCACTTCTACAATACAAGAAAATTTAATTTTTGCACTTCTTTTTCCAAATTTAACACATTAACTTGATTGCATTAAATTTTGACTTTATTTTTTTCATTAATAAATTAGTAATAAATTAGATTTTGTAACATTTAAAATTAATGTTTACCTAAAATAAATATTTATCATTATTATCCATAATAATCATAATTAGATCCAAATATAAAAAATTAAATTAGTTGTGGAAATTATTATTATTACGTATAATAAAGGAAAACATCAAATGTCATGTGTCACCTTTACGTTCACCAAAAAGATAATTACAATTTATAAAAAATAAAAGATAAATACAATTTATTTTTAAAAAAAAAGATAAATATACTCTATTATATAATCTGTAAATAATAAAAAATAAACACAATTATTATTTTTGTATGTTTTTATTTTTACTCATATACATTGTATATATATAAATTTAATTAAAAATATACACATAATACGTCAGTTATAAACAAGTAAGCACTTATTAATCAAATAAGCTACATTTTTAACTAATAATAAAATGTGTTAGGTAGGGGTGAGCATGGGTCGGTTTGGGGCGGTTTCATGCCCAAACCGAACCCAAACCGTTTATTTTGGTTTTTGGGTTTTAAAAACCGTTCGGTTTCGGTTTCTTCCCGGTTCGGGTTTTCGGTTTCCCGGATTGGTTTCTCGGTTTTTCGGGTTGAACCCATGGTTTATGGGTTTTCATGGGTTCGGTTCGATTTTTGGGTTTGAAACCATTCTTTTTGGTTGAGTTTTTTATCTTAAAATCGTTATTTTAACTAGTATTTACTATTCATCATTTAGACTATATAGTAGTTTTCATTTGTAATTACTAACTAGCAACTTATTTAGAAACATAACACTTAATAATTTACTAGAAAACCAATACCTACTATCAACTTAAAAAATATTTTAAAAAATTAAATTAATTATTAAATGTCGGTTCGGTTTCGGTTTTTCAGTTCGGTTTTGAGACGCAATCCTAACTCAAACCATTTGAAACGGTTTTTTCGATTTTTGGTTTTCCGGTTTTACGGTTTTTTGGGTTCGGTTTTTATGGTTTTTTTCGGTTTCCGGCTCGGTTTCTGCACACCCAACTGTTAGGATTAACTCTAAATGCAAATAACCACTTATTAACGTATGCAGTCCAAACATTTTAAACCGATTATTTGTGTTATTGTAACATAATAAACTGATAATCCCGTTCATAACGTAAAACCAAACACTCTCTAAATGTACTATTTAATTAATTATTTGGGTCGTGTAATTTTAATATATGTTTTTTAATATTCGAATTAAATAAAAACCCAAATACATGCTGCAAAAATCGAAAAAAGAACATGAAAATCGAAACAAAATTTAAAATATAATCTAAATTTGATAAATAAAAAATAAATGGGCGAAATGCGGTCAGCTCATATGTAACAACCATAAAACCTGAGCAACACGTGTACGTTTTTTTTATTAATTGACTATTTTAATATTATCGAGTTAGACCCGTTATATTTGAAGCAATTGAGTAGTTAGGCTTCAATTGGATAATCGAAAACACTCATTCAACATAAAATATTAATTATTACATATCAAAGTTTATGTGCTAAAAAAGTCAAGGAACAATAATAACATTCCAATTCATAGTCAAATTAAAAATCCAAAAAAAAAAAAAATAGATACTATTACAATTCTTAATTGTTTCTTCTTCATTTATCTTGCCTCTCTAACCGTCAATTAATATATTATATGCGGCAGTCAACTACCGAAATCCGTTTATCTTTAGGTTTTTCAGAAGAAGTTTACCTCTTCATACGGTTATCACCGATACCTTTTAAATTATTTAATTCTGGTCTCAAACACAGTAAAATTATACCTGCACCTGAATTATTGAGAAGAGGGGTAAGCAAATTAAATTGCCTAATGAGTGATTAGGTTGATACGACACTACATATGAGTAACAGAGTAATCATTAATAAATTGGAATATGAATGAATATTCAATAAGCATAGCAGGATGATTTTCATTTAAAACGCATCATAATATGATAACATTATATGAACGAGACCAAGAAATATGAAACATATCAAGAGGAAGACTCTTGAGCATGTCACTACAACATCATCACGTTATAAGTCGTCCAGGGAACATGATGACACCAAAAACATAGGAGCTTACAATACCCAACATCGTAATTCCCCCAACAATGAGTATGATATCATACTCCAAGATTATGGATAAGCATGACTATATCATCATACTGAGTATCAGTACGTATGATTACATTGTACATCAAACACAGTAATGTAACATGATATAATCATATCAATATGAAGATGTACATGTCATGAAATATCAATAAAAACTCAATGAGGTTTTAATAATCAAAATCAACCAATTCAAAATATTTAAGTACTAAAACGGGTTATACTAAAAACTTATAACTTTTAATTATTTAAATAGACTATGCTCAAAACTTTCAACATTATTCATTTTTTTAAAGAAAATAAAAACATATAACCAAATAAAAATTACATGTATAAACTTGATTTTTTTTTTTTTTTTTAAATTTCAACGTAGCTATATGTTATTTTATGCTATTTTGAGTTTATATAGTAATGTAATTCTTACTAAAATTTAAATTGATAAATAATCCAAGTAAAAAGAAAAGTTATAACTTTTTTTTATTATATTAAAAACATTTCAAACTCATTTACACCTAATAAGAAAGTTTTCAAACTCATTTACACGGTTCTAGTGGTTCTAACAAACATAAATATCTAATAAAACATTATATCTAAACAAAGAATAACCCGTGTGTCGCACTGCTGTTTTCAACTGTTTGTAACAATAAATATATCGTAACTATATATATATATTAATAAAAGAAAATAATTTTGAACAAATGTCTTTTTCTAAATACATTGTTTTTTTGTTTTCCCGTTTTTTTTTTCCTAATTTAGCACATGACTACCATTTTTGTATCATTTAAAAATTAAATAAAATTTGTTTCATAATTTATGCAACTCAATTAATTAGACAAATTAATTATATTAATAATAATATAATTAATAATTTTCTTGATGAAGTATTTTACAACTAAAACCTATACTTATATAATGTATATTAATAAAAAAATTTATCATCACATGTCGTCATAAATATTACAAGATAATTTTTTCACCTCCATTTTCTATTATTAAATTAACCACTATAGGTTAATGAAACATGAAGGTATACATTCATATTTTCAAAGACTAATTCTGTTTATTCTCATATCATCATTTTTAATTGTGTATTTTATATATTCAATACTTATTGTTAAATTAGATTAATATTATTTCATTATTAATATGTTTATTGTATCTTTATAATAATGATTTTTATAGTTATATATATTTTAAGATAATAATCATTCATAAAATATATCCATGTAAACCGGTTGATTATTGAAAAATAATAATAATGTATACATGTCGGTACATTTTAGGAAAAAGTCATATCCAAAAGAACGGGTCTTGGAATGTGATTTGATTAATCAATTGCCCAATCTCCATCGAAGATCTTGCTTTGATTCAACCAAATTTAATTCCGGTTTTACAAAACCAAACCAAAACCATTGAGTTTGAGACACCAGTCGTTGCTATTCGTTCAAAACAACAAACAAAACCCTCCGTTCAACCCTCTCTCAACATCCCATGATCGATAATCTCATGGTTTGACTTCGAGTTATGGAGGAAGAATCATCTAGATCACTCCTTTTGGAGGATTTTGGTCAGAAGGTCGATCTGACCAGAAGAATCAGAGAGGTTTTGTTGAATTACCCTGAAGGGACTACGGTTTTGAAGGAACTGATACAGAATGCCGACGACGCCGGGGCCACCAAGGTATGCCTTTGCTTGGACAGGAGGTCTCATGCCACCGCCTCCTTATTGTCTCCTAAGCTCGCTCAGTGGCAAGGCCCTGCTTTGTTGGCGTATAACAATGCAGTCTTCACGGAAGATGATTTTGCTAGTATTTCTAGGATTGGTGGGAGTGGCAAGCAAGGTCAAGCTTGGAAGACCGGTCGTTTCGGGTGAATTTTCTCTCTGCTATTTTAATATAATTTATGTAGATATATGTTACTCACTATATTCATAATGTGATTGTTGTGTTGAACTGTTATATGTTTACTTACAAACAAATGATCAAAGACAAACGATATTGAGCTTGGAAATTCAGATTGTTTAGTGGATGATTGTCTATGTCAACAAAGAACTAGGATAAATGCTTTCTAAGGTGGTCTTCCATATCTCAGCCATGGGTGATTATCATATTTATTATAAAGTCTGTGAGGCCCTTGCTCATCCAGGATGAATGGATGCTATCCTATTAAAAGTATGCCATAATGCAACAATTTAGTTGAATTTTTCTGCCAGCAAAGATACCATTGGGTTCAAGTGGGTGTATGCTATACCATAAATAAAGTCAAGATGGATTCTTTGCTCTTTCGAGGGATCAATCAGTGGAAAAGGGTATATTCTCACCATTGAAAATTTTTTCATTCACACTATTCATTATAGCTAGGTTGCTATGTGATACTTGTGGTTACATCACAACTAGTGAACTAGATATCAATAACTCAAGAACACATTTAGTAATGTAGTTGTTGGAGAGGTGTATATACTATATAGACCTGGTAATTTGGTACACGACAAGCACGACACGTATACGACACGAGTTTTCCATATATGAGTTTTACAAATTTGTGTTTCGTGTAAATTCGTGTCGACACGAATTAAAAATTCGTGTTTCGTGTCTTATACAGGTAAAACACGAATTTACCTGTATAAACACGTATAAGACACATATAAATATCGTGTTACACGATGACACTCACAAGACACGTATAAACTAGGGTTTCAATATTTCTAAAAAATTTGAGTCCCACTTAATTTGAAAAAGTTAGGGTTTGTCTCTTACATTGATGATGTGATAAATGAAATTGTCGACTTGGATATCAACAACGAGTCTAGTTCTGTCAAAAGTTCGGCTTTGGTTACGGCCATTGATTAGTGGCATTAAATACTTTTGATGTGTTGTTGGATACTTGGATTATCATGTTTTGGATTTATAATTATACATGTGTTGCATTAAATTCGTGTTTTCGTGTGACACGTGCTTTATGCATGTCGTGTTGTCGCTTGACACATGTTTTATGCGTGTCGTGTCACGTGCCACACGAATTTTTTACGTGTCGTGTTCGTGTTTCATATCCAGACACGTTTTATAATTCGCGTCGAGTTTGTGTTTTACAAAGTCGTGTCGTATAAAATTCGTGTCTGACACGACACACAACACGATTACACGTATTGACAGGTCTAGGTGTATATTTATGCATGCATTAGGAGGTGTTGTCTAGAGCGTCTTATCTACAAGAAGTTATTTATGGTTTAAAACATGCTATGGGCTTTGTTTCTTTGCTTCGATCAAAATATGGAAACTTTTTAGTTGTTTCAAAGTGTACTTCTAACTTCATATTTTTCCTATTGAAAATTGGACAGAAGCATAATATTGTGTTCTATTTTGTTTCTTTGTCATTACATATTTACACCGATGACACAAAAGGGATTGTTGCACTCAAGATTTTTTTTTTCTAATGAAAGATATTTAAAAGGAGTTTTTAATGAAGACCTCAGTAGCCTTCTTGATAGCCAAGGAATTATGATTTCCATGAAAAGTCATCTTCTTTGCCAAAGAAAGTGTGTCTGTATTACCTTAGTCACACAAATATAAATTTCATATCAAGTGCTGTGAGTTGACGATGATTGCATGAACATTAAATTGCTAACATTCACTAAGATACTTTTAGAGAGCACGAGGAATCAATCTTCTGTACTTTGATCACAAACATACACAATTTTTGGATAGTGGAGGCGAGCCTTAGCTAGATGTTCACTGTAAACGACCTACTACTACTAGTACTACCACCACCACCAGTGTATTGCGTTTGATGGTAAGTTATGCTGCTTTTTAAAACACGCAATCCAGGTGTAGTGCGACGCAAGGCTCAGTGAGGATCTAGGCCCTGTGCAACACATGCACATGAATGAGTCATTCACATAAATGCACGTGAACATTTACATGATTTATAAGGACATAAAAAGTGTGAATGTGTGTGAATTTTAATTATGGTCTTTGTAACATGATATTGTGTCTTGGCTTGAAGTATGGTGGATTCTAGTGAATGCATTGGAAATTATTTGTTAAGAACAAGTCATATTTTCTTGTAAATTTTAGGAAGTGCTCATGCTTAATATATATGCTTGAGCAAGATTCTCGTTTTTTCTTTCAATTTTGTGGTTCTTGATATTTGTTCTTTTGCATCATATACAGTTCCACTATTAGTAAAGTTACTTGTATAAATTAGCTTTTTAACTAATTGATCTTTGCCTTTGTCATCACAATGTTTGTTAGGGTTGGCTTCAATTCGGTGTACCATCTGACTGATTTGCCATCTTTCGTTAGTGACAAATATGTGGTGCTGTTTGATCCTCAGGGTGATTACCTTCCAAATGTTTCCACATTAAATCCCGGAAAGAGAATCGAATATGTCAGTTCATCAGCCATCTATAGATACCAAGATCAGCTTTCTCCATACCGTGCCTTTGGTTGTGACATGGAAAGTTCGTTCCCTGGGACTATATTTCGTTTCCCTCTGAGGAATGAGGAGCAAGCCGGAAGGAGTAAGCTCTCAAAGCAAGCCTATTTGGCAGACGATATTTCTTCAATGTTTTCTCAGCTATACGAGGAAGGAGTTTTTACACTTCTATTTCTGAAAAGTGTACTTTCTATCGAAATGTATGTATGGGATACCGGGATGATTGACCCTAGAAAAATTTACTCCTGCTCTATTGGCTTGGCAGATAATGACACAGTTTGGCATCGCCAGACACTTCTGAGATTATCAAAGTCTATTACTTCTTCAGATAATAACGTGGATGGATTTTCGTTGGATTTCTTGAGTGAACATATAAGTGGGGACCAGTCTCTGAAGAAGGTGGAAACCTTCTATATCGTGCAGACAATGGCATCAGCATCCAGCAGAATAGGTTCATTTGCTGCAAGCATGTCGAAAGATTATGACATTCACCTACTACCGTGGGCAGCAGTTGCAGCATGCATCTCTGACAATTCTTCCAGAGTAATATACACGTTATAGTATTATACTATAGCTTAATTGATGGTTATGTTGTTTTATCTTCATGTCTTCTAAAGTCCTTGCACATTTTTTTGTGCACATTAAGTCCATAAACTTTACTTTTTGGTTCCAATTATGTGAAATTTAGTTGATTTAAGTTTTGGATTAGTGATGTTTTATGAGCAACCAGATATCTCAAATGTCCTTTAAAAGTCTCTAAATTTCACATGGCTGAAACGAAAAAGGAAAGGTTTAGGGACTTGTAGACTGTAGTTGTGTTCCAAAGAAAGTGTAAGGACTTTTATGGGGACACTTGAGATAAGTTAGTTGCTGAAAAACAACATTAACCCTTTAGACTTCACACCCGAATTGTTTGTTTGAACCAACTTTCAAAATGTCGGTTTTGACTCCCCTGATTTTCTATTCTTTTTTTAGTTTCTTTCATTTTACATGTTATGAGGCGTATACAATTTGTTTGTAGGAATCAACTGTACTGGAACACACACACACACACACACACATGTATGTATGTATATGTAGGATATGGGTCTTACGAGGAATTAAATATTCGTGAGATATGTTAGAAACATTTCTAACCATAAAATATTGGACCCCACCATATTTTATTATTTTTTTGGTGGGCCCCCAGGATCATTCGTTCTTTGACGATGCACTTACTATTGAATAATGAAATAGAACGTTGATTCAACATATTTGCTTTTTGATTTAACATTTCTCATGAATATCTGGTTTCCTATTTGATCCCACATTCCCACTTCTCTCTACACACACATACACATATAGAATATGGTTCATGTGAGTAACAAAGTTTGCAATGTATTGTGCGTACCATGTGAACATATGAGTTTCGATTGCGAACATGCTGCAACAAAGGTTTTTTTTTTTCATATTCATGTAGATACAAATAATATAGGGCTATCTGTAAAATATTACACACATACACACCTTCTAGCTTCTTAAAATTCATGTGAATTTGAAAAAGTACCGTGATTGTGAATGGGACCCACAATAGTTAGTTGAGGGAAGCGGGGTCCATAGACATGTATGTGAGAGTACTCATTGTACTTAATGATATTTGTTTACTTGAAGATCCACACACACAATATATATATGTATGTGTGTGTGTGTACACACACACACACACTCAAGTTCCATGGAGTCTCATATTAGAGTGGAGTCATGGAGTCCCATATTAGATATTAGACAGTTATGTAATTATCTATATTAGAGGGATTAGAGTGTAAATATATCCTCTATATAATCCTCTTGTAATCAGTGTTTTATACACACAAATAATACACAACCATCACTGATTACTAGGTTTAACTTGGTATCAGAGCCTAGGTTCTCTAACCCTAGCAGCCGTCGGCTTCTACCAGGCACAACCCTAGGAGCCGCCTCTCCCACCCCTGCTACAGCAGCCAGCGCCGCCAGCCTTACCCTCACCAGAACTCTCCCACCATCATCCCCTGCGCCAGATACCTCTCCTTGAAATCACAGCAGCAAACAATCCCTAAAATTCCAGCCACCTGTTACTGCCGTCACCACCAAAACCCTAAATTCGCAGCCCCCTGTTACTGCCGCCACCACCAAACTCTTACCAGATACTTCTCCCTGAAATCGCAGCCAGCAACCAATTTCTGTCCACCATCTGTTCGCCGCCCCCCACCCCCTCCTCAAACCCCTAGCCGCCGCCCAACAGCCCCACACCCTACTGCTGTCACCAGTAGCCCCAAACCCTACTGCTGTCACCAGTAGCCCCAAACCCTCCTGCTGCCTGCTCACCATCAGTTGCAGCAGCCCACCCATTGCCATCATGAACTCTATTGTTCCATTCACCCTAGCAGAGAAAACCGGACATAATTCTCACAAATTTGGCTTTACCCTCTCCCCAACCAACTATGGATACTGGAAAACAATGATCCAGCCGTTTCTTATCACAAACAATTTGTTCGGCTATGTTGATGGCACTATATCTTGCCCTCCAATGACCATAGCCTCCCCATCCCCATCCGACAAAGACGGTCCCACAGTACCCCCACCTCAATTAAACCCTGATTACACAGCCTGGGTCTCCAATGATGCTCACGTTCGCATGCTCATTCTCTCCACCATCTCTGAGGCATCCTTCCAGCATGTTCAAGGTCTCACCTCCCACGATTTGTGGCTGTCCCTTGAACGTGCCTATGCCCCTCACACTTCCTCCAGAGAATATACTCTCAAAACCCAGCTTCTCAAACTCCAGATGCACCCTGACGAAACTGCTACTGCTTACTTGACTCGAGCACAAGAATACTCTTTTGCCTTAGCCAATATTGGCGAACCCCCAAAAGAAAAGGACTTAGTCATGTTGGTTATCTCAGGTCTTCGAGAAGAATACAACGGTCTGAAGTCTACTCTCATCGGCCGACAATTCCCTGTTGCCTTTTCAGAACTTCACGGTTTACTCTCTGATCACGACTACATGATCAAGAAGTCTACACCCGATGTTTCCTCAACTCAGGCTTTCCTCGCCACTGTTCAGACTCCCGCAATCCCCGCCGCCACTCCGACTCCCGATCAACTTCACGCTCTCCGGCAGGCTTTATCCCACCTTGGTCTTCAGGTTCAACCACTTACTGCTCAGCCTGCACAAGCTCACTACACAACTCGATCAGGTAATTCTCGAGGTCGTGGCCGTGACTCCCGTCGTGGTCGTGGAAATCATAACAATCGAACTCAAGGTAGTACTCGCGAGCAGTTCAGCTGGGCCTCTACTCAGAATACAGTCTTTGGTACATGCAACAGATGTGGAATTGGTCATATTCCATCACAGTGCCCCAATCGTGACCCAGCTACTATACGGCCCCGACAGCCTCCTTTAGCCAATTTCACAAACTCCCGTGCCACCTCATCAACTTCTTGGCTTCCGGATACTGGTTCTAATCATCATGTCACACCGGATCTCTCTAGCTTCGATCACTCTGAGACATACTACGGTACCGATAATCTACATGTTGGCAACGGTAAGGGCTTACCCATCCTCCATATTGGTTCCACAAATTTTCACTCACCCAACAAAACTTTCTCCCTTCAAAACATTCTCCATGTGCCTGAAATTAAACAAAATCTTCTTTCTGTTCAACAATTCTGTCTTGACAATAATGTATTCTTTGAATTTCACTCTTCTTTCTTTGTTGTGAAGGACAAGTCTACACACACTATCCTCCTCACGGGTCCAAGTAATGGCGGTCTCTACTCCTTTAGCCTTCCTCGAAGTCAACCGATTCCTAAAGTCGGTTTCTCCGCTACTCGTACTTCCTCCACAATTTGGCATCATCGCCTCGGACACCCTCATCCACAGCTTTTTAATTCGATGGTTTCTAAGTATAGTTTACCTTTGGTCAATAAAAGTTCTAGTACTTTTTCGTGTGATTCATGTTTAGTAGGCAAGTCGTCTAAACTTCATTTGTTACCATCTACTTATAAAAGTTCTCATATTCTGGATTTAGTATTTTGTGATGTTTGGGGGCCTGCTCCTGTTACTTCTTTTGATGGCCACACCTATTTCTTATTATGTGTTGATCATTATTCTCGCTTCATGTGGATTTTTCCTTTAAAACTAAAATCTGATGTGTATGCTACCTTTAAAAGTTTTCTTGCCATGGTTGAACGCCAATTTCAAACCAAACTCAAAACCGTCCAAACTGATTGGGGTGGGGAATTCCGGAATCTTTCCAACTTTTTCACCTCACTCGGCATCCTTCACCGTCTTTCCTGTCCTCACACGAGTGAACAAAATGGTCTTGTTGAACGCCGTCACCGTCATGTTGTCGAAACAGGTCTCACCCTTCTCGCCGCGTCTCATGTCCCTCAACGTTTTTGGCACTTTGCCTTTGACACCGCTGTATACCTCATCAACCGCATGCCGTCTAGGACAAACTCCAATGTCTCTCCGTTTGAACTCTTGTTCAAACATCCACCAGATTTCTCCTTCCTTCGAGTCTTTGGGTGTCAGTGCTTCCCTCATCTTCGTCCTTACAACAATCACAAAATGGACTTCCGTTCTACTTCCTGTGTCTTCCTTGGCTACAGTCCAACCCATCATGGCTACCGTTGTTTGGACACACAGTCCGATCGACTTTACATAGCCCGTCATGTTCGCTTTAATGAGCATTCCTTTCCTTTTCACCAAACCTCCACCGATCCCTCTCCTACACCTCCTCCTGACCCATACACTTCTAGCTACCCTGATCCACACCCCACTTTCCTCACCCCTCCCACCACCACACCCACTAACCTACCTTCACCCTCCAACCCGCCTACCCCCCCTACTCCTACACCTACACCTACGCCTACAGAACCACCTCCCCTTATTCACACCTATCACCGTCGCCCCAGATCTACCCAACCACCCACTCCTACTACTACTGCCCCTCCCACTCCCCGTACTCGTCCAGCCAACTTACGTCCCAACCCCAAGCAAACCAAACCCTATAATGCCTCCTCCTTTCTTACAACCCACACTGACATCGAACCACGCCTTTTTTCCGTTGCTAACAAAGATCCTCGGTGGCGTCATGCTATGTCTGAAGAGTACTCGGCCCTATTACGAAATGGTACGTGGTCACTAGTTCCCCGTCCGAAGTCTAACGTTGTTGACTGTAAGTGGGTTTACCGGCTAAAGAAGGACCAAACTGGTAAGATCCAACGCTACAAGGCCCGCTTAGTCGCCAAAGGTTTTCGGCAGCAACCCGGCATTGATTATCAGGAAACATTCAGCCCGGTCGTCAAGGCCACCACTATCCGTGTTGTTCTCTCCCTTGCTGTTACCCAAGGCTGGTCTCTCCGGCAGCTCGATGTTCAGAACGCATTTCTCCATGGAACCCTTACAGAGACTGTCTATTTGGAACAACCTCCGGGCTTCATTGACCAGACAAAACCAGATCATGTGTGCCTCCTTCACAAGTCCTTATATGGCTTAAAGCAGGCTCCACGCGCCTGGTTTCATCGCCTTTCTACGGTTCTTCGCTCGCTTGGTTTTCAGGGATCCGAAAACGGATCCCTCCTTATTTATTTATTCTCACCACAGCACCCTACTATACATGCTTGTCTACGTTGATGACATTGTCTTGACAGGTAACAACCAGCAGGCAATTGACACAGTGGTCCACAGTCTCAGCCAATCCTTTCCTATTCAGGATCTGGGATCCCTTTCATACTTTCTCGGTATTGAAGTCACCAGCGTGGGTACAGATATGCTTCTTTCTCAGCAGAAGTACACTCTTGAGCTTCTCCAACGCGCCGGTCTTTCTCAGTCCAAACCGGTTCCTTCTCCCATGACTACGACTGCTAATCTTGCTCTTGGTGATAGTGCTACGTTTTCCGACCCGGTCAAGTATCGCCAGATTGTGGGTGCTCTACAGTATGTCACCTTAACTCGTCCGGATATTACTTTTGCCGTCAACAAAGTTGCTCAGTTTATGCACTGCCCTACAGAAAATCAATGGTCGGCTGTTAAACGGATTCTCCGCTATCTGCAAGGCACCTCTACTTTCGGCTTATGGCTTCGGCGTGACTCTAGCACTCTCCTTCACGCCTACACTGATTCTGCCTATAACGCTCTTACAGGGTTCTCAGATGCTGATTGGGCTGGTTGCCCAGATGACCGTCGATCCACCGGAGGGTATGCTATCTACCTAGGTTTAAACCTAGTCTCCTGGTCTGCACAGAAACAGAAGACTGTCTCTCGGTCATCAACAGAATCGGAATACAAGGCTCTAGCTAATACAGTCGCTGAGCTAACTTGGCTTGAAACACTGTTGCGCGAACTTCAAGTCCCTCTCAAGAAGACCCCTACACTATGGTGTGATAATCTCGGCGCTACCTATCTTTCTGCTAACCCTGTGTTCCATGCCCGGACTAAGCACGTAGAGGTTGACTTTCACTTTGTTCGAGAAAAGGTTGCGGATAAACAGCTTTCGGTTCAGTTCATAACCACCGATGATCAGATTGCAGATATCTTCACCAAGCCGCTTCTTTCGCAGCGTTTTATGTTTTTACGATCCAAGCTACAGGTCGTTCCCCGGCCTTAGCTTGCGGGGGAATATTAGACAGTTATGTAATTATCTATATTAGAGGGATTAGAGTGTAAATATATCCTCTATATAATCCTCTTGTAATCAGTGTTTTATACACACAAATAATACACAACCATCACTGATTACTAGGTTTAACTTTAGATATACATATTCATTATGCTAAAAAGTTATTTTCATGCAAAAATACAATATACACATGTTAAAAAGTGTATTATGATTGACCAATCCACATAATTTGAAGTTCATTACTATGAAATATTATATGTAATGTAAAATTGCATTTTGCACATGTTTAGAAGTGCATTACAAGTTCACATCATTTGAACGTATGCATATTTTTTAATATTGCATTTTTACGTGAAATAATTTTTTTTTTTGTCGTAATGAGCTTCAAATGATGTGAAAGATGCATTTTTGAACATGTGTATATTGTATTTTTGCATGAAATTGAACATTTTACCGTAATGTACATGTACATTTATTATGGGACTCTAGGACTCCACTCTAATATTGGACTACATGGAACTCCGCCCTATATATATACACATATATATTGAGGATCGGGTGAAGATGATATTATATTGAGGATGAATGAGAACGGAAGATTTTGAATCATAATTGTCAGTTGAATCCTTAATCTATGATTAGTGATTCATTTTTAACATTATTGAATCAAAACCATTGATTATTTTGAAGCATATTACAAAAAAACGATAAAGGATTTGATAATTTATATGGATAAATGTATCATCGGTTGACATTTGATTTGTCTTTTTAGACCACAAATGCAATCAAATAATGATTCAAAGCATTATGTAATGCTGATAATGAATCAATGGTTCAATCGACAATTATGATTCAAAATTCTACTTTCTCACTCATCCTCATATATGTAAGTAGGAATTAAAAAGGAACTACCACTTTCATGAGGAACCATTATGAATGTACGAAGTAAACCTTTTGATTATATTTGTTCTAATTATAGTGAATCGAGAAATAGTATTAACATTGATTCTTAATTATGGTGAGTGTTACCATTCGAATTGGAACATTCACTAGATAATTTGCACGTTCACAGTGGTGTTAATGTGTACAACTGTACATACACACTACTATGCATTTACATCTTTAGAATCACATGACAAATGCAATTCTGAACATTCAAAGTGTTAATTTGTACGTTGACATGCAATTAAGTGAGTTACCTTTTTTGTTAATAGGTACATTCACAATGGTCCTCTGGTTCTCCGTGAAAGTGGTGGTTGTTATTTAATGTAATCTTGATTTGTTAAGATTACAGTTCATACTAGAACGAGTTTGGCAGTGCAGAGTGCACACTTGTATAAGTAGTGTCGTAGTCTAGATCCAGGTGTAATGGTGGGTTAAGGCCTTAAGGGGGCTGTGCTTCTGTGCGGGGTCCTAGGGGCAGCGTCTCTAGCGAGGTCCAGCGGTGGTTCCGCTAACTATGCTGATGCAGAAGTTTTTCAGCATGGCTTAAACGCTGACGCTGAAGCATTTTTAGCGGGTAACATCTAGTAGCGGTTATTTTGGTGGTTAACAAGTTCCTGGATTATCACTTTAGAAAATGTATTGAAAACCTATATATACAAGCAAATTCTATCAATCCGTAACTAGTGTAAAATCTTAAAACAAAATTTGGCATCCCGGTTGGGACAATTGTTGTTTATGAAGAGAGGGTATTTACACAATCTCATGATATCCAAGTCCATTGTGATTCCTAATTTCGTACACTGTAATCTGGTTCCTTCTTGATCCTGACATGCTCTCTCTCTCTCTCTCTCTCTCTCTCTCTACATATATATATATATATGTGTGTGTGTGTGTGTGTTTATCTAATGGGTTTATATTGTTAAAAAGCCTGAAATTTTCATCTGGCTGGGTCCTTTATAGTTGTTTTTTCCAATTATAATTTTTTATAACTTATAACCGGTTGATCATGTTAAAATATGACATGGCATTTTAGTTTAAAATTTATGTTAAAAGAACCATCGTATTTTCACAATTTATTGGTTTGGTCCGTCTGACTTTTGTATAAATTCTAAACCCTTATTTAATCAATGTGTTTAAGCAACCAATTAGATGATGATTAGTAAATCTTTTTGATAAAATGGTGAAAACATGTTGGTTTTTTTTAAAACATCAGCCTTATGCTATAATGTCACAACATTTTTTCCATGGTTACTGGTTACGAGTTTTACGATTTGAACAAGACAAAACAACATAAGGACTATAATGAGAAAAAGTAACACCAGCAAAAGTGTAAAAACATGTTGGTTTTTATAATATAAACCCTTATCTAATTATATTTATGTTTGATTCGTTTCCTAATTTATTTAAGAGTTTAACTTAGTTTCCATATGAGTATTAGATAAGTATTTTATGTTTTAGATAGGACTTGGATAGGTTTGCGGTTTTGTATTCTATTTCTTTTGTGTATGCATACATGATTGATCTTTAATATTAATAAGAGAGAAGAGTATATTTTTCTTCTATGTTCATATCTCCTACAATATGTGTGTGTTTGTCTACGCATTGTCATCAGAATATTACTTATTATTATTATTATTTTTTTTAATGACGAACAGGGTGATGTCCTTAAAGATGGTCGGGCATTTTGTTTCCTGCCCTTGCCAGTAAAAACTGGAATGAATGTCCAAATTAATGGATACTTTGAGGTGTCATCAAATCGCCGTGGCATCTGGTATGGAGCTGATATGGACAGGAGTGGGAGAATACGCTCTCTCTGGAACAGGCTTCTATTAGAGGATGTTGTTGCTTCTTCTTTTGTTGAATTGCTGCTTCAAGTGCAACCTATCATGGGTCCCACCGAATCGTATTATTGTTTGTGGCCTACTGGCTCTTTTGAGGAGCCATGGAACATTTTGGTGGAACATATTTACAAGAGCATTGGTGATTCGCGCGTCTTGTATTCTGATCTCGATGGAGGGAAGTGGGTTTCTGTAGCGGAAGCTTTTCTTCATGATAACGAGTTCTGTAAAAGTGATGACCTTAGTAAAGCTCTTGTACAGATGGGATTGCCCATTGTTCATTTACCTATCGCCTTGCGAGATATGCTTTTGAAATTTGCATCTAGTGTGCGGCTGACAGTAGTCACTCCTGATTCAGTAAGGAATTTTCTTCGGAAATCTAAGGGTATTAACAGTATATGCAGATCTTTGAAAATCGTCTTGTTGGAGTATTGTCTCGAAGATTTGATTGATGATGATGTTGTTACATATGCATATGACCTTCCTTTGGTTCCTTTAGCAAATGGCGACTTTGGGTCATTTTCTGAAGCTTCTAAAGGAGTATCGTATTTTGTCTGTAATGAATTGGAGTACATGCTTTTACAAAAGATACCTGATAGAGTAGTAGATCGAAATACACCTCACAACATATTAAGCAGACTTTCATCTATTGCCAAGATCTCCTCGACCAACATTTTTATTTTCGATGTTAATTGCTTTCTTCAGTTGTTCCCGAAGATTTTGCCTGCTGATTGGGAATATAAAACAGTGGTTTTCTGGGATCCAGTGTTAAATTCTAATCATCCTAGTTCATCATGGTTTCATCTATTCTGGAAATATCTTCGTGGTAATTGTGAAAGTTTGTCAATGTTTGGTGATTGGCCTATCTTGCCATCTGTTGCTGGTCATCTGTACCGGCCATCCCGACAGCTGAAATTGCTGAACGTGGATAAATTGTCCGACCAGATGCGGTATCTTCTCGGTAAAGTGGGGTGCAAGATTCTTGATAGTAGACATGGTGTTGAACACCCCGATTTGCACAGTTATGTATATGATGCTGACGGTACTGGCGTCTTAAAGTCTATTTTCGATGTCGTCTCTTCAAATGATGGCATTAAAGAGACTTTTCTTCGAACCCTAGAAGCTGCCGAGAGGGATGAGCTTCGCCAGTTTTTACTCGATCCCAAATGGTATATTGGCAACAATATGTCTGATTCTGATAGAAGGATATGCATGCAGCTACCAATCTTTAGAGTGCATGGTGGGGAATCTATGGAAAACTTTCAGTACTCTGATTTGGAAGACCGGAAGTTTTTGCCCCCATCTGATTGTCCTGCAACATTATTTTCTGATGATTTTGTTAAGAGTTCATCTGATGCTGAAGGTGAAATTTTGAATAAATATTATGGCATCGAGAGGATGGGGAAGGCCAGATTTTATAAGCAATTTATGTTTAATAGGGTTAAAGAGTTGCTGCCTGAGTTTCGTGACAGCGTCATGCTGTCTGTTTTGCAGGAGTTACCACATTTGTCTGCTGAAGACCCAATGTTCAGGGGACATGTAGCAAATTTGGAATTTGTTCCAACTGCCAGTGGTTTATTGAAATGCCCAACAATGCTCTATGATCCGCGGAATGAAGAATTATATGCTTTGTTGGAAGACTCGGATAGTTTTCCTGCTGGTGTTTTTGAGGAATCTAGCATTTTAGACATGCTACAGAGTTTGGGATTAAGAACAAACGTGTCTCCTGAGGCTGTCATACAAAGTGCTCGACAGGTGGAACGGTTAATGCATGATGATGAACAAAGGGCTCACTTTCGAGGAAAAGTGCTTCTTTCTTATCTGGAAGTTAATGCTATGAAATGGTTACCTGATGTGCCGAAGGATGAGCAAGGAACAATGAATAGGATGTTTTCACGGGCTGCCAGTGCATTTAGGTCTCGAAATCTGAAATCTGACTTGGAGAAGTTCTGGAATGATCTACGATTGATATCGTGGTGCCCGGTTCTTGTATCACCTCCATTTCAATCATTACCATGGCCAGTTGTGTCATCAATGGTTGCTCCTCCAAAACTCGTCAGACTTTATTCTGACTTGTGGCTTGTGTCTGCCAGCGTGCGGATATTGGATGGAGAATGTTCTTCGACATCCTTGTCTTATTACCTCGGGTGGTCATCTCCCCCTGGCGGAAGTGTTATTGCTGCTCAACTTCTTGAGCTTGGAAAAAATAACGAGACTGTAACCGATCCAGTGCTTCGCCAGGAATTGGCATTGGCCATGCCTAGAATATATGCCATACTGATGAACATGCTAAATTCAGATGAGATGGACGTTGTAAAGGCTGTTCTAGAAGGGTGTCGATGGATTTGGGTAGGAGATGGATTTGCAACACCCGAGGAAGTTGTCATTAATGGTTCTATTCATTTGGCTCCTTATATACGTGCCATACCTGTTGATTTAGCAGTTTTTAGAGCGTTATTTGTGGAGCTTGGCATTAGGGAGTTCTTAAAGCCTACAGATTACGCTAAAATTTTGGCCAGAATGGCTAGAATTAAAGGTTCAACTCCTTTGAACGCACACGAGCTGCGGGCAGCTTTACTAACTGCACAACATCTGGCTGAAGTTCAGTTGTATGAAGAGCAAATTAAGATCTACTTGCCAGATGTTTCATGCATTCTGGTTGATGCCACGGATTTAGTTTATAATGATGCTCCTTGGTTGCTTGGTTCAGAAGATTCTGAGAGCTCGTTTGGTAATGCACCTAATGTGGCCTTCAGTATGAAAAAAACAGTGCAGAAATTTGTGCATGGCAACATCTCCAATGATGTCGCGGAGAAGCTTGGGGTTCGTTCACTTCGCCGGATGTTGCTTGCCGAGAGTGCTGATTCTATGAATTTGAGTTTATCTGGAGCTGCAGAAGCATTTGGACAGCATGAAGCTTTGACAACTAGACTTAAACATATCCTTGAGATGTATGCAGATGGGCCCGGCACTCTTTTTGAGCTGGTGCAAAATGCGGAAGATGCTAAAGCTTCTGAGGTAACGTTTCTTTTAGATAACACCCAATACGGGACTTCGTCCATCTTGTCCCCTGAAATGGCGGATTGGCAAGGGCCGGCTTTATACTGTTTCAATGACTCCGTCTTCAGTCCACAAGACTTGTATGCAATCTCTCGAATTGGTCAAGAAAGTAAACTAGAGAAGCCATTTGCGATCGGAAGATTTGGTTTAGGATTTAATTGTGTCTACCATTTCACAGACATTCCTACATTTGTTTCCGGGGACAATATCGTATTGTTTGATCCTCATGCATCCAACTTACCTGGAATTTCTCCTTCTCATCCTGGTTTGCGGATTAAATTTGCTGGCAGAAAGATATTGGAACAGTTTCCCGATCAATTTTCTCCATATCTTCACTTCGGCTGTGACATGCAGCAGTCGTTTCCTGGCACACTTTTTCGGTTTCCCCTAAGAAGTGCTAAAGTTGCTTCAAAGAGCCAAATAAAGAAGGAAGCATACTCACCTCAAGATGTCATATCACTCTTATCATCCTTTTCTGAGGTTGTAACCGAGACATTGCTTTTTTTGCGCAATGTGAAGACTATCACAATATACATTAAAGAAGGTACTGGTAGTGAGATGCAGCTAGTACGTCGAGTCCATAAGCAAAATATCAGTGAGCCTGAAGCTGAAAATAGCACATTTCATCTTATGATTAATTTTATGCATGAACATCAGCGAGATGGTTCCGATAAGAATCATTTTTTTGATAAGTTGAGGAGACCTAATGATGCAGGTTTACCTTGGAAAACTCAAAAACTTCTATTGACAGAGAAAAGCTCATCTGAAGAAAGGTCACATGTCTGGTTAACTAGTGAGTGCTTTGATGGTCGTCGTAGCAAAAGGAATTCCGAAGTCAGAGTCAACAAATCTCATAAATTTATTCCATGGGCTTGTGTGGCATCATGCTTAGAAACTGTCGAGTTTGATAGAGAATCGAGCAACATGGAAGTTAAAAAGAATTTCGAGGGCCAGGCATTCTGTTTTTTGCCACTTCCAATAAGCACTGGTCTTCCTGTACATGTTAATGCATACTTTGAATTATCATCTAATCGAAGGGATATATGGTTTGGGAATGACATGGCTGGTGGTGGCAAAAAACGCTCAGAATGGAACACCTACCTCCTTGAAGAAGTTGCTGCACCAGCTTATGGTCACTTGCTTGAGAAACTCACGTCAGAAAGCGAGCACTTCGATTCATTATATTCTTTTTGGCCGACAGCAGCAACATCGGGACCATGGGCATCAATGGTGCAGAACCTTTATAACTTTGTTGTTGATTCTGGTCTTCGTGTATTGTATACTAAAGCAAGAGGTGGTCAATGGATATCAACCAAACAAGCCATATTCCCTGATTTTACTTTTGACAAGGCGAGCTGTCTTGTTGATGCGTTGTCCGATGCTGGCTTACCTATGACAACAATTCCAAAGCCTCATGTGGAGAAATTTATGGAGTTCTGCCCATCGTTGCATTTTCTCACACCTCAGTTACTAAGAACCTTGTTAGTTCGCCGAAAACGTGAATTCAGGGACAGGAATGGAATGATCTTGGCACTTGAATATTGTTTGCTTGATTTAGAAAATCCAATTCAATATGATGGTTTTTACGGTTTGCCTCTGCTGCCTCTTTCCAATGGTTTGTTTACAATATTTGAGAAGAGAGGGTTAGGTGATCGGGTTTATATAGCACGTGGAGACGCATATAATCTTTTAAAGGACTCTGTTGCGAACCAACTTGTGGATTCCGAAATTTCTGACTCCATTTACGGGAAATTATGCGACATAGCCAGAAGCGAAAGTTTCAATGTTTCATTTTTGACTTGTCATTTGCTTGAGAAGCTCTTTCTGAGATTACTTCCAGCAGAATGGATGCACGCGAAACAGGTCACTTGGATCCCGGGTCATCAAGGTCAACCTACTGTGGAATGGATACGGCTGTTATGGAATTACCTGAATGCAAACTGTGATGATCTTTCAGCATTTTCAAAGTGGCCGATTTTACCGGTTGGAAACAACAATCTCTTGCAACTTGTTGAGAATTCATATGTCATTGAAGACGATGGGTGGAGTGAGAACATGTCGTCGTTGTTGCTAAAAGTAGGGTGTTTATTATTGAGGCACGACCTGCAATTAGAACATCCGTATTTGAATAAATATGTGCAGTCTCCAACGGCAAGTGGCGTTCTAAATGCATTATCAGCAGTTGCTTGCGAAAGAGGGAATGTAGAAAGTCTTTTTGTTGATGCATCAGAGGGTGAGCTGCATGAGCTTAGGAGTTTCATTCTTCAATCCAAGTGGTTCACTGGAGGCCTACTTAATGGAGCACATATCAGCCTCATCAAACAAATTCCGATGTTTGAGTCATTTAGGAGTAGAAAGTTGGTTTCTTTAACCAAACCTACGAAGTGGCTGAAACCAGATGGTGTTTTAGAGGATCTTTTGAATGATGACTTTGTTCGTATCGACTCAGAGAAAGAAGGAAAATTACTGAAAAAATATTTAGATATCAGGGAACCATCTCGAGTGCAATTTTATAAAGGTTATGTATTCAGTCGCATGCCGGAACTTGTCTTGCAGCAGGGGGTTCTCATGGCTATTCTTGATGAAATCCGTGTTCTGATCAAGGAAGATAGCTCCTTCAAAAAAGAACTTATGGTGACACCCTTCGTCTTGACGAAAGAAGGATCTTTGCAAGAACCACATAGGTATATTCTTAATTTGCTTACTTTACACATTTCATTTACTTGAGATATACATGACATGCCTTTTACTTTTACAGGCTATATGATCCTCGTGTAACTGAGTTACAAAAGTTTCTGCACAAAGAGTCATTCTTCCCTTCTGACAACTTTTCTGACCCGGAAACTTTGGAGATGCTGGTTTCACTTGGACTGAGGCAAACCTTAGGCATGAATGGTTTGCTTGATGCTGCTAGGTCAGTGTCTATGTTGCATGATGAAATGAAACCAGATGCTGTTGTAAATGGGAAGATGTTACTTGGTTGCTTAGATGCATTGGCACTCAAGCTCTCAACCGAGGAAGTTGAATTCAGTTTTAATGAGTTGGGGACCGCAGGGGAGAGTAGCATCAGCTTGCCAGACGATGCAGCAGATAACTATGCAAGAAATACTTCTGAGGTTTTTCACAAAGATTTACTTGGAAAATTAATCGATGAAATGCCCGGAGAAGAGTTTTGGTTGGAACTAAAAGGCATCAGTTGGTGTCCTGTTTATGTTGACCCACCTTTGCAGGGACTTCCATGGTTGGTACCAGCTCAAGAAATTGCAGCCCCTGATACTGTCAGACCGAAATCACAGATGTGGCTCGTTTCAGCTACAATGCACATTCTGGACGGTGAATGTAACTCAATGTATTTACAGCGTAAGCTTGGCTGGACTGATCGCTTACATATAAATACATTGTCTACTCAATTAGTTGCTCTTTCCAAATCCTATGCGCAACTCAATATGCAATCGGAGTTGGATCCTGAGTTTGAAGCTTTCCTACAAGAGCATATGCCTGTACTTTATTCAAATTTGCAAGAATATGTTGGCACTGATGCCTTTGAGCTTCTTAAAGCTTCTCTCAATGGTATTTCTTGGGTTTGGATTGGAGACGATTTTGTAACTGCGGAAGCTCTTGCGTTTGATTCACCTGTAAAATATAGTCCATACTTGTATGTGGTTCCATCTGAATTGTCTGCTTTTCGAGATTTACTTCTGTCTCTGGGAGTTAGGCTTAGTTTTGATGTTTTTGACTATGCAAATGTTCTAATGCGCTTGCAAAATGACGTTGAAGGGTCACCACTTTCAGAAGACCAGTTGAGTTTCGTTGTTTGTGTCCTGGAAGCTGTTTCTGACTGTCTTTTAGATAAAGGAATGTTTGAATCTTCTAATGGCCCATTGTTGGTCCCTGATTCTCTAGGAGTTCTTATGGCTGCACAGGATGTTATGTATAATGATGCACCTTGGATGGACAATAATACCCCTCTGGGAAAACATATCATACACCCTAGTATCAGTCATGATCTGGCAAACAGGCTAGGGATTCAGTCCCTTCGCTCTATCTCTTTAGTCAGTGAGGAAATGACAAAAGATTTGCCTTGTATGGACTATGCAAAAATCTGTGATCTTCTTGAGTTGTATGGAAGCAAAGACTTCCTCTTATTTGATCTTATTGAGCTGGCAGATTGCTGTAAAGCCAAAAAGCTTCACATAATTTTTGACAAGCGTGAACATCCATGCCAGTCATTGTTGCAGCAAAATTTAGGTATTATTTGAATTTAAGTTTAAAGCAATATCAGTTTATAGGAAATTGATGTGAACTTTATGCTTTATGAAATTACTCTTTTTTTACTATGATAAGATACGTCGAACACATGTTCGAGGTTTAGTGTCATTTTAAATGAATGATAGATTCTTTTTTAATAAATGTTCAGGTTTTAAAGCATGTTCTTTTCTTGATCTAAAAGTTATGCCGATAATTTTTTTTATAGGAGCCTTTCAAGGGCCTGCTCTTATTGCTGTCCTGGAAGGAGCCAGCTTGAGTAGGGAGGAAATATCTAGCCTCCAGTTTCTTCCTCCGTGGGGTTTGAGGGGTGACATGCTTAATTATGGCTTAGGATTGATGAGTTGTTATTCTATAACCAATCTTCCTTCTGTTGTCTCTGGTGGCTATTTATATATGTTTGATCCTCGTGGTATGGCTTTTTCTCTACCCTCAAGTCATTCTCCAGCCGCAAAGATGTTTACTTTGACAGGTATTGGTTTACAGTTATGTTTCTGTTAATTAGGATACTTTATTATCTATCTTGCCTTCTTGCCAGTCATATACCAATTATTCTTTTATTCTGCAGGTACCAATTTGACTGAGCGATTTCGTGATCAGTTTAGTCCTATGTTTATTGGTCAAAAAGTTCCATGGTCGTCAGATTCTACGGTTATACGAATGCCTATTTTGTCAAAGTTCATTGAAGATGGGACTGAATCTGAGTGGACAGGAATAAGACTGATGTTTGAAAATTTCATAAAGCAGGCTTCTAGAACACTTGTATTTCTGAAGTCAGTTTCAGAGGTAACAATAATGTTTTTTTACCTTGATATTTCAGGCATGCAGCTATTGCTTATAAGATTAAGGTGTTCTTGTGCATTAATTGCTAGGCATAAATGGGCTAGATAGTTGCTGATTTGCTGTGACGAATGTATGATATTCTTTACTCCCAACCTATTTTCTTTCAGGTGTCGTTATCAACATGGGAGGAAAAAGACCCACAACCTAATCAAGATTTTCTAATTTATGTGGATCCGTTGCATGCGGCAGCAAGGAATCCATTCTCAGAAAAGAAGTGGAAGAAGTTCCAGATATCAAATTTATTTGGTAGCTCAAGTTCTGCAATCAAATTGCATGTGGTAGATATTAATTTGCACCAAAGGGGAACGATGGTTGTGGATCGATGGCTTGTTGTACTTAGCTTGGGTTCTGGACAAACAAGAAACATGGCTCTTGATAGGTATTCTGTTGCAATAAATGAATTGTTTACACATCCTCATTATGCATTATTCTTTTAGACTGTTTCTCATATCAGTTTTCTAGAATCACGGTGTAATCACCCAGTTGCAATTAATTCTATCAGAATTTTGAAATAACTTGAGCTGTTATTCATTAACTGTCATCTTTCATTCAAGGCGATATCTAGCTTATAACCTGACACCTGTTGCTGGAGTGGCTGTACACATCTTACGAAACGGACATCTTGCCGAGGCCCGTTCAATGTGCTCCATCTTGTCTCCTCTTCCTTTATCCGACTGTATTAGCATGCCTGCTACAGTTATTGGTTGTTTCCTTGTGCGTCACAATCGAGGCCGCTACCTTTTTATGTACCAAGATAGTGAATCTTTGGCCAAGGCACAACCCGATGCAGGAAATCAGTTGATTGAAGCCTGGAATCGAGAACTCATGTCTTGTGTGCGGGATTCATACCTAAGATTGGTGTTGGAAATGTTTAAGATAAGAAGAGATCCATCAACTTCGACACTGGAGTCAAGAGCAACCATTGCCATTAACATGGCACTGAATGCATGTGGGAGTCAGATATATTCCTTCTGGCCCACATCGAGTGGGAAAGCAATACTTACTGTTACTGAAGATGTGCATAATTTTGTTCCAAAGACGAACCTCAAAGCTGACTGGAACTGTTTAGTTGAACAAGTCATCAGACCGTTCTATTCTCGTCTTGTTGGCCTTCCTGTTTGGCAGCTGTACTCAGGAAACTTGGTCAAAGCGGACGAGGGCATGTTTCTTTCGCAGCCTGGAAGTAGAATTGGCGGAAGTGTGCTACCAGCCACAGTTTGTGCTTTTGTTAAGGAGCATTATCCAGTATTTTCAGTACCTTGGGAATTGGTGTCTGAAATCCAGGAAATTGGGTTCAGTATACGAGAAATCAAACCGAAGATGGTCCGTGACCTTCTTAGAATTTCTCCGATGCCACTTGTTATTCCATCGATTGATACATATGTGGACGTCCTTGAGTATTGTTTATCAGATATTCAGCTTGAGGAGCCATCTAATGTTGACGAGTCTAGTACATCTAGAGGAAGTAATGATGCAGACAGAAATTCTGTACTGCCACCAGACCCCAATAGGCCTCCTGGATCATCAACCCTTACTTCACCAGGTCCAGGAGATCCGATAGAAATGGTGGCTAGTATAGGCAAAGCTCTGTTTGATTTTGGACGCGGAGTTGTTGAAGACATAGGTAGGGGAGGAGGTGAAAGGTACAATGTGTCAGGTTTTGGCCTCGATGGTCGCAGCAGAAGTATGGACCGCAAGCTTCTTAAAGTAGCCACCGATCTTAAAGGCTTACCGTGTCCCACTGCCACAAGTTATCTTACTAAGTTGGGGATAACTGAACTTTGGGTCGGAAACAAGCAGCAGCAATCACTCATGATATCTTTGGCTGCAAAGTTTGTCCATCCAACAATATTGGAGAGACCAATTTTGGCCCAGATCTTTACCAATGATGATTTATTATCACTGCTCAAACTGCATATTTTTTCTCCTCGTTTGCTTGCTGATCATATGAGATCTCTGTTTCATGAAAATTGGGTGAACCATGTGATTAACTTGAGTGCCGCTCCCTGGTTCTCATGGGAAAATAATTCTGGTTGTGAGGGTGGACCTTCTGCAGAATGGACAAGACTGTTTTGGGAAAGTTTCAGTGGCTCAGAAGATCTACCTCTCTTCTCTGAATGGCCACTAGTTCCTGCTTTTCTTGGTAGACCTGTTTTATGCCGTGTAAAGCATTCTAATCTCATCTTCATTCCACCCCAGTTAACTGATTCAGACCCGGAAAATGCTGTTACCGAGTGGGGTCTTGCAGACGATGACATTGGTGGTTTGGATTCTTTACCTGAAGAGGTTCAGCCCTATATGTTAGCCTTTAAAGTTACTGGTAAAAAATACCCGTGGTTGTACTCATTGCTTAACCAATGCAACATTCCTGTACTTGATTCTCCTTTCATGGACTGTGCTCCGCCACGGAACTTTTTTCCCACACTTGGCCAATCCTTGGGGCAAGTCATAGCAACCAAGCTTGTTGCAGTGAAAAACGCTGGTTATTTACCTGATCTAACTGTGTTTCCAGCTTCAGATTGTGACGGACTGTTTTCCCTTTTGGCTTCTGATTTTTCATCTAATGGCTCTGAGTACAGACAAGAAGATCTCGAAGTGTTGCGTGATCTACCAATTTACAAAACAGTTACCGGAACATACAAAAAGCTGCACATTCAGGATACATGTATGATTGCATCAAATACATTCCTCAAGCCATACAACGAGCAGTGTCTTGCTTACAGCTCAGAGTCCATCGAGAGTCAACTGCTTAGAGCGCTTGGGGTCTCTGAGTTGCAAGATAAACAAATATTGGTTCGGTTTGCGTTGCCTGGGTTTGAAGAAAAGGTTCAGTCAGAACAGGAGGACATATTGATATATCTTTATATGAACTGGCAGGATCTTCAACAAGATTCTTTAGTCATCAGTGCATTAAAGGAGACAAAATTTGTAAGAAGTGCTGATGAACGATTGGGAGATTTATATAAACCCAAAGACTTATTTGATCCTGGTGATTCACTATTAACATCGGTTTTCTCTGGTGAGGTTCAAAAGTTTCCTGGGGAACGGTTTGTTTCTGATGGATGGCTTAACATACTACGGAAAATTGGCCTTCAGAACACAAGTGATGCGGATATTGTACTTGAATGTGCCAGAAGAGTAGAGTTTCTTGGAGCTGAAAGTATGAAACCTTCAGGGTTTATTGATGATTTCGAGGAAGACTTTTCAAATTCGAGAACTGAAGTTCCTTTAGAAATTTGGTCCTTAGCCGAAACACTTATCACTGCGATCTTTGCAAATTTTGCTGTTCTTTATGGCAACACTTTCTGCAATATCCTTGGCAAGATTGTCTGCGTTCCTGCAGAAAAAGGCTTCCCGTCTGTAAGTGGAAAGAAAGGCGGTAAAAGAGTGCTTTGTTCGTACAGTGAAGCTATTTTATTGAAAGATTGGCCCCTTGCATGGAGTGTTGCTCCCATCATATCCAGACAAAACATGGTGCCACCGGAGTATTCGTGGGGATCTCTACAACTGAGGAGCCCTCCTCCATTTACTATAGTTCTTAAGCATTTGCAGGTTATGAATATGTTCTTTCTTTCCAATATTAAAGGCTCTAGACCTTAAAGGTGGTAAAATAGGCAGGTTTGGAAATGAGATAAAATGGGTTTGTTTTCAGACGGGCAAATTTTAGTGCGGGTTAAATTGGCATGGGTTAGGTTGAACCATGGACACTTTTTGTTTCTTTATGTATACATATGATTACAAAAAACTATATTAGTAAATTAATGATTAAATCTTTATAAATAAAACGAGTTTCAACTTAGAAGGCTGTTTACGTTAACCATTTCACTCGTTAGAATATATTATAACCAAATTGATCTATTTTAGGTAGAAGGATTGAAATTCCCACTTCTAATTCTAAACTATTAATGCCATGGGTTGATTGCAGGCTATTGGAAGAAATTTCGGTGAAGACACGCTGGCTCATTGGCCTGCTGAGTCAGGCTTAGTAACTGTTGAGGAAGCTTCTTTTGAGATATTTAAGTATCTGGACAAAATTTGGGGTACACTATCTTCCTCAGGTAATTTTCATTTTTATTTTTTTTCTTTTCCAATTGATCATTACTGTTGTAACATCTTACATGCATGTTAGGCCAATTACACTATTATCTTTCTTTGTTTTCAGATGTCTCGGAGTTGCAGCAAGTGGCATTCATTCCAGCTGCTAACGGGACACGCTTAGTGACTTCCAGTTCTCTTTTTGCTCGTCTGACGATAAATCTTTCCCCATTTGCATTCGAACTTCCTTCACGTTACCTACCATTTGTGAAGATTCTTAATGAACTCGGGCTCCAAGACACTCTATCCATTGCTTGTGCAATGGATCTTCTTTCAAGTCTTCAGAAATCTTGTGGGTATCAACGTCTTAATCCAAATGAACTCCGTGCAGTGATGGAAATTCTACATTTTATCTGTAATGAAACCATAGAGCAACAAAAATCAGATAGATCCAACTGGGAATCAGATCTGATTGTTCCTGATGATGGCTGCAGACTTGTTCATGCGAATTCATGTGTGTATATTGATCCCTATGGGTCCCGGTATGTGAAGTATATCGATTCTTCAAGACTGAGGTTTGTTCATCACGATGTTTCAGAGAAATTGTGTTTGACCTTCGGCATAAAAAAGCTGTCTGACGTTGTGGTGGAGGTACTGTACCAAATTAACCGATACTCTCACTCTCTCTTTTAGAATCTCGTTCTTTAACATATGATCTCACACGTCAATTATTTTCCAGGAGCTTGATCGTGTTGAAAATCTCCAGACTCTCGAAGAAGTAGGGTCAATTTCGTTGGCAGCACTCAGGCTAAAGTTGTTGAGTAGGTCATTTCAGGTTGCTGTTTCAAGTGTTCTCAACAGCATGCCTAGTGGTGTATCTGGATCTAAAAATCCCACTTTTCAGACACTACAAAGATCACTTGAATCCGTTGCTCAAAGATTGCAGTTCGTGCAGTCCCTCTACACCCGGTTTTGGCTCCTCCCAAAGTCTGTAGACATCACTCGTGCATCAAAAGATTCCATTATCCCTGAATGGGAAAGTGGATCCAGTCATCGATCGTTATACTATGTTGATCGTCAAAATACTCGTATGTTGATTGCTGAACCACCAAGTTACGTATCGATTCTTGATCTCGTTGCAATTGTTGTGAGCCATGTTTTGGGTTCCCCAGTCCCACTACCCATTAGTTCGTTATTTATTTGTCCTGAAGACTCCGAAAGTGCACTCGTTAACATTCTGAAACTTTCTTCCGACGAAAGATCAGTAGATGGCATGGGTAGCGGAAGTGGTTTTCTTGGCAGGGACATACTACCGCAGGATGCTATGCAAGTACAACTTCACCCTTTAAGACCATTCTATAAAGGAGAGATAGTGGCATGGCGAAGTCAAAACGGAGAGAAGTTGAAATATGGTAGAATTCCGGAGGATGTAAGGCCATCAGCCGGGCAAGCACTTTATAGGTTTAATCTTGAAATTTCTCCAGGGAAGAGTGAAACTATTCTTTCTTCACATGTTTTGTCGTTTAGAAGTTTATCGATAGGAAGCGAGTCTTCCTCACATACAACGCCCGAGGACAGTGATAACATAGATAACATGACGCAAGTTGAGCAACCAGAAGGGTCTGGAGTATTGAAGTTGAGCAATCAGGTTTGCATACAATATCTTCAAAAATCTAGCCTGTGCTTTCGATATGTACCTATGTTAATCACACATAGTTTGTTAATCGATATTTCATTCTGATAGCGACAACCGATCAAAGAACTTCAGCATGGCCGTGTATCGGCTGAGGAGTTGGTTCAAGCAGTTCAAGAGATGCTGTCTGCTGCTGGAATCAGAATGGACGCCGAGAAGCAGTCTCTCCTTCAAACGACATTGTCTCTGCAAGAACGATTGAAGGAATCTCAGGCAGCACTTCTGCTTGAACAGGTCTGTATCAATGAGTATAACTTCACATGGTGGCGACTCTGCCTCATTCATGCAAACGGGCTGATGCTTTAAAAAAAAAACGAAACTTGTTTAAATAATCTAATAATATAGTAATAATGATGGGTAGAAATAGACATTTATGGGGTGAGAATAGTAGCACCCGGGTCAAAATTGCCTGTCTGCCATCACTTACACACATAATTTATATCCGAACACTGATTCATTGTATTTTTTCGGTGTATTTCCAGGAAAGGTCAGAAATGGCAGCAAAAGAGGCCGACACAGCAAAAGCAGCATGGCTATGCCGAATCTGTTTGACCAATGAAATAGATATCACCATAGTTCCCTGTGGTCATGTGCTATGTCGTCGATGCTCGTCTGCTGTTTCCCGCTGTCCATTCTGTCGACTCCAAGTCTCTAAAACAATCAAAATATACCGGCCTTGATTGGTAAAGATGCTTCTGTATTACTTTGCAACATTTCGGCTAAGAGAGCAAGTACATAATTCAATTACTTCTTAATTGTTAGGTCATTCATACCACAACGTTACGCCTTCTGCGTAGCAAAACTGTATCATGTAAGCAAACAATTACATACAGAAATTTGTATAGCGGGGTAATCGATCTATTTATCATTTGTTCACGAAAAACTAGTATTTTTACATGTGTGTTTGCCGTGTGTCACACAGGGAATCTTTTTGAACACTTTATTCGTTGTGACCATAAAATGACTTTGAATCTTATGAATCTTGTTGCAGATACTACAAACCTTTATGAATCGGATCCTATGAATTTTGTTGAATCCTATTAATTTGTTGGATCTTATAAATCTTGTTAATACTATGAATTTTATTGCAAACACTGCTATGAACATTTTGAATGTTATGAATCTTACTGCAGACACTTCTATGAACTCTTAAATGATATGAATTTTTTTTACAAACGCTTTTCAATATAAATGAATACTTATATGTAATGTTCACCACGACACTTTATATATTCTATTACATGTAACTTCTGTGAACTCATTAACTCCTTGCATTCACCTAATATTTTAGATTGTGATTCTTAACTACTTTATTGGATTTCAATTTTGCAATTATAATATTATCTTTGAAAATAGAACTGTAGTAATATTATAAATTCTATATTGTAATCTTGCTTTCTGATACGATCAAGTAGTTTTATATTTATTTTGGTAGGCATAATTTCTTCAAATTCTTATTACTTCATCACAAATAAAATCATAATTAACTTAACTTAAAAAATACATATCCACGTAAGGATGAATGACAAGAAGCCGGTTTTAACATAAGGATTTGTGTCCTTATTCTCGTACCCAACATCAACATTTAGCAGTTAAGCTAATTAAAATTCATTGCAAAGATCATTATTATTCATGGCAATATAAATTTTCTTTGTTAGTATTAGTATCTACAATCAGGGTGACAATTTCGACGAAATGGGTTAAACGGACGAACGATCAGAATGACCTGTAGCAAATAACTAAGGTTGAATATAATTGTTAAAAAAATGATAACTAATTTATCTTCTTTTATTGTTTAAAGTTATCAAGCTTGTTTGTAACAAGAAAATAATTAATTTTTTATTTTTTAATCATTTAAGATGCAATAAAAGAAAAGAACAACTTTTCATCTTTTAATCATTTAACGTAACCAAGATGAATATTAAGAGTACGTCTAACACGACTAGCTATATCTTCAAACTGGGACAGCTGAAACTTTTGGGGCTGTGACTTTTTAAAAGAGCTAGAGTTTTTGTTTTTATAAATGTGGTTTGTAAAAATAGCTGTACTTACAACTTTTAGTATTAAATGACATAAAAAGACATTAATATTAATTAAAACTTATACTTTTTAATTATTTGGAGAAAAAAAAAGATAATTTTGTTTGACCAAAAGCTCCCACTCGGTTTGAAAGCTACTTCTAACCTTTCAACTCCTGATCTTCAAATCCAAATCAAAGAAACCATACCGAGCTTCTGAACATAAGCACGCCTATACCAACCAACAGGCGTGTGAAATGATGAAATTGGTTGGAATCCATTGACAATTGCCAATGCTTTCTTCTTCCTGCTGCCAAAATCAAAAATTGAAATCATATTTCCTTCTCCCGTTTCCCGCCATTAACAGTTCCTCATCTCGACGAATTCCTACCAAAGTTTGTGGCCACAAATTCAAAATGGCCTCCTCTAAGTCCATAACTGATTTCTTCCCACCAGCAAAGCGTTGCAAAGGAGTAGCCGCATCTCCCTCGTCCATCGAACCACCTTCTTTCAAAAGAAACCACCTCTCCGTTTCCAAAAAACCCTCCACCGCCGCCGTTTCATCGGTATCGGTTGATGATGATGATGGAATTCAGCCTTCACCTTCGTCCAATCTTAACGCGGAACAGAAACTTAGGGTTCATTTCAATCAATCTCTAGCGAAAGCCAAACGTAATCTCAGAATATGTGCTGAAAGAGTCTTTAAATCCAGTTCAGGTAATGTTCATTTGTTTCGCATAAGTTTTAGATTACTGTATATTAAACTGAATATATCTTTATCCTATGTGTTTAGCTGAGGGGTTGGGGTCTTTGAAACTGGAACAACTGTTGGTGGAAGAAACATGGTTAGAAGCCCTTCCTGGGGAGTTTCAGAAACCCTATGCCATGAAGTTGTGTGAATTCGTAGAAAGTGAAGTAAATGGCTCCATACCAATCTACCCTCCGCAGCATTTGATCTTCAATGCACTGAATTCTACTCCATTTGACAAGGTTAAAGCTGTCATCATTGGTCAGGTGTTTACTTGAAGCTTCTTTCTTATTGCTTACTAACTTGCTTGGATCCTTTTGAAACTCAATATGCTCGTTAAGATTTTTCAATTTGATTACTTTTTTCTTTTGGAGGGAAAATATTAGTAGGTTTATAATGTTATACTGCACTAGCATAGTTATTAAACAACAATATTAATGGGGTCTTTGTGAGGTTTGAAGTGATTAACTGATTATTGCAACTTGAAGATATAGAACAGGAGCTAAGGATAGTTAAGGTAATTTGGTAGCTATCTCAGTAGGTTTTTTTAGGCAACTCTATACTTCATTATCCAAATCCGATTATTTTGACCTTGAATAATCAGAAAAATAGAATCATAGTCAGTCTACTTAAATGCTTGATGACAATAATCAGGTTAAAACCCCATTCAAATGCTTTCTAACCACAAAAATCAGAGGGGTTACGTCAATCCACATTCTCTCTTTTAAGGTGTGTATCGAATAGAAGCTGTTGTGTACTTGTGTAGGTTGCCTTTTTCTTTAATGTCTTTTTTTGAGTATTTTTTTTTATTTCAATCTTCTATTACTATTCATATCTAATACCAACACGATTGGTTTGATTAATGTGTTTGTATATTAGTAAAATTGCAGCTTTGAGAAACTCTCTTGTGGTCTCCTTGACTTAAATCAAGTGCAAGATCAATCAAGGGAGTGCAAATACCATAACCTATTTTATTCACCATCGGGTATGAAATGTTTTAACATTCTGGAATTTTGTTATTTTAGGATCCATATCATGGACCTGGTCAAGCTATGGGGCTTTCTTTCTCTGTTCCAGAAGGAATAAAAGTACCTTCAAGTTTGATAAACATATACAAAGAACTTAATCAGGACTTGCAGTGTTCAATACCATCTCATGGCAATTTGGAACGATGGGCTGTACAGGTGAAATTTGCTTCTTAAAATGCTGTATATGCACGTTTTCTTCACCGTCCTAAGTAATTCTTACTTACATTATTCTTCACTTTATTTTATGTGTCTTTTTTCTTTTGCTCATGATTCCTTTTGTTTGGGACTTTGGTCTGATTCTGGTTGATCTGGGCTCTGAAAATAATGTATCTATTGGTTTGACTGGATGATTAAGTGACTAACTGGCTATCTATTCAACAGTTTTTAGCGTTATGATCAAACTTTCCAGACATAATTGAAAACCTTCAGTATTGTTTGATAACGATTAAGCCTCATTCCTTTGCTAAAAGAAGTTTATCTGACACCATCACCATTTCATGCAGGGCGTCCTGTTGCTCAATGCTGTTCTCACTGGTAAGACGCTTCATTTTATGGAATGAATTCTTTGCAGTACAAATATGCTTGAACTTTGTATTCTAAATAGGTGTTTTTACCTGTGCGTTGAGGCGGGACTACACCAATTGAAAATAGATATATTTATAATCACATACACTTCTTAATATGAAATTGTCACATACTCGCATTAGAAAATTTTGCAAACTAATGATATTTAATTAGATATGTTTCTTTTAATTAATTTGCAATCAAAGTAAATAACAATATCATTAAAAATTACAAATAAACAAAGACAATATTATAAAATCTGATACAAGAAAACATAAAATTTAACATAAAAATAGGAAAACTTTTGTTTTTGTAAACAAAACATAAAATTAAGTAGATATAAAAAGAACTAAAAGAACCCAATAAAAAGCCACCAACTGAGCTGCAGCATATAGGAATCGACATATACCATTACTGTTAGACTTACTTACGAGAACTGAGGTAACCAACTGAGCTGGCATATTATTTTGTAACAATGTAGACATTTATATTTATAAAGAAAATGATATTCACATGTGTGGCCTGATTGGTTCATAAGTGCAGCAAATGTGAACGCAACATGTTGGTAATTGTATGTATGTATAATGAGATTGTTGTTTCTTAATTTCCCTCCATCCACCAACTCTGCACCATTCTGATATTGTGTTTCAGTTAGACAGCATCAGGCAAATTCTCATGCAAAGAAAGGGTGGGAAGAATTCACTGATTCTATAATTGAGACAATTTCAAAAAAGAAAAAAGGGATTGTTTTTCTTCTCTGGGGAAACTATGCTCAAGCAAAATCAAGGTACTTCCACTCATACATTCACAAAATCCCCATGTTCTTGGCTTTTGTGGTCCTACATATTGTATCTGATTCCTAATATATCATGACCATATATGTATTTCTATATACAATATTTATTATTAAGCTTAAGGAAACCATCATATTCTTTTAAAGAATTAGTATCAGTGTCTTGGTGAAAAAATTATTTCTTTTGACGTCAAAATTCAAAGCCCTATCTCGTATAGAACAAGACTCAAGACAGTATATAGTTTGTCACAATCTGGTTAGGATAAGATTTTATTTAACTTATTGTATATTGTGGAAACATTCTGCAGGTTAATTGATGAAAGGAAGCATCATGTTCTTAAGGCAGCACATCCTTCTGGTTTATCTGCCCATAGGGGATTTTTTGGCTGCAGGTTTGTGCTTTCTGTGACAATTGTAGTAAAATCTTGTTGCTGAATGTTTTAAAGTCATCATTATTAATAGCCCCTCTTCATGAATAAATAAATAAAATAAAGTGATTTTCTTAGATTAGCATGTGTGTTTTTAGCCTTTGATAGTTTGATCCATAATATGAGGTGGCTTCCCAAATGGTTTAAGGATTGCGAATCCTCTTGCCCATAAACCTTTCAACATTCAATCCGTAGTTTTTTGTTTTTTTTTTGTGTAGTTACCCGGGTGAAAGTAAGGTCACCGATCGGTATATGATGCACTGTATAACGTTGTTGCTGAAATCTTGATGTGCAGGCACTTTTCACGTACCAATAGGATCTTGGAGGAAGCAGCTGCTACTCCCATTGATTGGCAACTTTAATCCCAACCTAAACCCATCCAAATGATGTTGCCTACTTGCCTCTCATCGACACTAATTTTGTAAAAACAACTTATCTTTTGCATTGTGTCTTATCGCAACTATCGCAAACTAAGAATTATTACTAAATGATGTTTTATATTTCAATGTTTATGTTAAAAGCCATTACACCAGTAGTTGCCACTCTTCCTCCATCATCAGCCTTTAGTTTCATGACTAATGACATAAAACTTATTTTTTAAACTAAAGGTATATTTGGCACATAGAATTAAAATTGAAATAATGAAACTTATATTATAGTTTTTTTAAGGCGATATACACCCTTTAAATCCTCTTTTTGAATTTACATTTGTTTGCTCATTATGAAACTCGAACCCCTTGCCTGTAAGATAGACTAACACCTTAATATTTCAGTTATTAACCATTTTGAGGAGTGGAATTAGGATGATGCGTTGGCTAGAGGTATGCATTATTATAAAATATGGAGTGTTGAATCTAAATTTCAAATTAAAATATTTATGAGAATATGAAAAACTGGAAAGAAATAACATGTATTATAATATATAGTGTATAATTTTTATAAAGATTTCTAGTCCTTTTTGTATATTCTTTTTACGTGATGAGTGTTGGGATGATGACAGGGGTTTAGCGTGGAAGGCATCACCGCATCACGTGTATATAAATAATTATTAACGACATAGTCCATTTGCAACGGGATCATAAATTATGTTTTTATAAATATATTAATTTAAAGTTGTAACATACAAAGAAAACAGTTATATACAATATAATGATATTTAATATAAAATATTTTGTTGTTATAAAAATAGTTTGGACAATGATTTATTTTATACCGTATGGTAGATAAAAATAATGTGGTTACAATGAGGTATTTGAGCTATACAAAACAACATATGTTAACGGTTATATAAAAAAAATATAATTATCTTCGAATATACATAAAACAGAATATATTGAAGATTATAATCTTTAAAACAGTTATATGTAGCATAAATTTTTTTGATATCATAAAGAATAGTTTTATAGTTTATACGGAAGTATAAATTGTATATACAATGTTAATAAAAAGAATACGATTATAATAATATAGCATGGTTAAAGTTTTATAAGTTTAAATATATTAAAGGTTATAAAAGAAAAAAACAAATCAGTTATATATTATATATAAAAACATTAGCTACCGGTCATAATCCTTATCTGATGATCACTCTATGCTTTCGGTTTGAGTTTATAAATGAAATGAATGTGATCGATTAGCTAAATAAACAATAAAAATTTTGTATTTTTAAAAATAGTTTGAACGAAAAAAATTGATATCGAAATGTATATAAAATAATGTGATCATAATGATATATTTATAAAGTATAATATATCAAAGGTTATAACAGAAAAATAAAATAGGTCATATATTATATATAAAATTAAATAATAAGTCAGCTGCATAGTTGTCTGTTTAATGAAAATAAATCCTATGATAATAAGTCTAAATTTGATATCGGAATGTAGATAAACAAAATGTGATCATAAGGGCATGAGGAGTACTCACCCCGCGGTAAAGCGGGGTTGCCACATTGGCTGCCACCCCGGCGGCTACACCGCCCCCACCTTGCGGCCCCGCGCTTTTCCGATCCCGCCCGGCCTCCCTTCCCCGCTCCACCCCGCTCCTCCTTCTTCTTCCCCCTTCTTTTCCTTTTTTTTTTGTAGAACTTCTATTCTTTTTTTTATTTTGTATGTATATATATATATATAATTTTACTTTTATAATTTTATAATGTTATTTTTTGTTTTTTAATCATAGTTTCATAAATGTTTGTATTTTTTTATTTTAGTTTCGTAATTGTTGTTTCGTTCGTATAGTTTCGTATTTTATTTTCTTAACCAGGAAACACACAATAACCTTCATTCACATCTCATGAAACGTATTGCACTTGCCCAAATACCAAATTTAGACGGCTAGTTTGTAATTTTTTTAATGTTCATTCGTAATTTTAATTTTTATTTATTGTTATGTATTTTTTTTATTTTAATTCGGTAATTTTTAATTTTTAGTTTATGTAATAGTTTTTAAATATTTTATGAAATTAATTATTTTAATTCTAGTATTTGTTTTGTTAGTTAAAATTAATTAAAATGTTAAAAAAAATTAAGAAAGATGGAAAGGTTAAGAAATGTGGGTATTTCCTAGTTAGAAAGGTGGGGAAATGTGGAGAGAGAAAAGCTGATGTGGCGCTGACGTGTACAGAAAGGTGGGTTTGGGAAAGGTGGGTACTCCCCACACTCTAATGATATATTCACATTATTATAAAAAATAATAGAAAAACAAAAATGTTATATATTATATATAAAGTAATAAAATAAGTATGTTGCTTCTCTGTCTGTTTGAGCTGGCTGTTAATACAAAATATTTTGTTATTATAGGAATACTTTGAACAACAATTGATTTTATAACGATACTATTATTCTTATAAAACTGATTAAGAAAAATATATAAGATTTTATACGGTTCTTATAAATAATTATTTTGTTATTTTGTTATTCTTATAATTTCTTTTTAGTAGTAATGTTAAAAACTGATAGAAGAAAAATATAACTTCAAACTTTTACGAAAATTCACTTTGGATATAAAAGATATAAATTACAACAAGGATTATTTTTATTGTTAAATAACATTTTGGCTTTATATGTTAAAAATGTAATAACTTAAAATCACTTATATAATTTAAATTGAAAACCTACTTGTAAATTGTAACAACGAAAATTGAACAAAATAAAGTCCAATACAATTTCGGTAATTTTGCATCGTAATGTAGTTTTCTAATTAAAAGTTATTATCTACAATTAAATATTTTTAATGATTTCTGTAAATCTTTATACATTGGTTTTGTTAAGGAGAATTTAAACATTTTAGATCTTAATTAAATAGTTTAATCAAATCATATGTCAAGTTGACTAGGGATGGTAAAAAAAAACCGAAACCGACGGGGAAAACCGAAAACCGACGTAAACGGGTCGGGTTCGGGGAAAACCGCTAGGATTTTAACGGGGATGGTGCCGGGGCCGGTATTAGGTAAATAACCGATTACCTGGCCTGATTAACCGTTTAAGAGGCCCGCTTAAAAAACCGATTATTTTATATATATATATATATACATATATATATATATATATATACATACATATATATATATATATATTATATATATATATATATATATATATATATATATATATATATATATATATATATATATATATATATATATATATATATATATATATATATATATATATATATATATATATATATATATATATATATATATATATATATATATATAGAATATGGTTCGAGAGAGTACCACCCTTATGCAGCGCACCGGAAGGTACCAGCTTTAAAAAAACTTTTTTTACAATTTTTTTTCATAAACATGTTTTAATTAACATTATGAAGAACATATATAAATTTCACATACATTCACATCTCCTAGCTCCTAAAAAATGATGTGAACACACACTTACATATTTTGAATGTATGTGAACGTGCATTTATGTGGTGCGTGTTTTCATGCACTTAGAGTGTTCGGATTTGCGTGAAATTCACATATGATCTGTGTAATGTTAATTAGAACATGTTCATGAAAAAAAATTTCATAAAAATTACTTTTAAGGGTGGTACCTTCTGGTGCGCTGCATCAGAGGTGGTACTCACTTGAACCTAAATCTATATATATATATATATATATATATATATATATATATATATATATATATATATATATATATATATATATATATATATATATATATATATATATATATATATATATATATATATATATAGACTTAGGATCTTTTGTGAACACTTTATTCGTTGTGAACAACCATAAAATAGCTTTTGAATATTATGAATCTTGTTGAAAATACTACCGAACCCTTCTATTAACTCATTAATCTTATTGGATCCTATGAATTTTATTGAATCCAATTAATTTGTCGAATCTCATGAATCTTGTTGAATCTTATGCATCTTGTGCATCTTGTTATAAAAAACTACGTACTATGAACCTTTTGAATGTTCTGAATCTTAAATAGACACTTCTATGAACCTTTTGAATCATATGAATCATATTACAAACACTTGTTGATATATATGAATGATTATATGTATTTTTTTTATTTGTTCACAACGTTCACAACGAATAACTTGTATATATATAAAAGAAAACCTAAATGTAAAGTCACAAACCCTTCTTCTTCCTCAGCCAGTAAGCCGTTTTTCCTCTTCTCTGTATGATTCCGATGATGGCAATGAGGTAACATATATATGTTAATATTTGTCTTTCGCTTTGCTTATTTATTATTACTAATGAGATATTGATTCTTAATTCCTTGTAATGTTGTATTGTAGCAATCTGGTGTTACTAATGTTTGAAAGTGATGGCTTCATGGAACCGCCAAACCGGTGATGATGTTTGAAATAAACCGGTGATGATGATCGTTGAAACGACTACGGATCATTTGGAACTTTATTTTCTTTTCATAAACTTTATTTTGTGGTTTGTAACCGTATTGTTGGTTGGAACATTTCGTAGTGTCGTCTTGCGAACATTGTAATCCTAGTTTATGCATCTTTTAATTGTCGCCGTAACAAGATTTAATTGTTCTCATTAAATGGGGATTTTTGCGGTGAAAATTAACCGTTTACATTAAATGGTGAAAACCGAATCCCCGACGGGGATCACCGTATAAATCCCCGCGGTTTTCAAACGGGGATGGTATGCGGTTTCTTAAACGGGGACGGGGACGGGGGGACTGATCCCCGGCCCGAAACCAGCCTGTTGCCATCCCTAAAGTTGACAGACATGATCTATTTATTAGAAAGATAGAGTGGGGGAGAGGGATTGATAATAGGAGGAAACTCATTTTATAAGGTGGATTTCACACCTGTCAAATTAAAGAATATATGATGATTATTTTAATATATAAAATAGGGTTTAGGATTGGGTTCACATAAGAACCCCTCTATTTCGTGAGAACCACTCTAAAATTTATGCATCTACTATATAAAATTGTGCATTTGATACTAAAATTAAATGTTTTCGATAAATTTATGCATTTCATGTAAAAATTTACGCATCTCATGCTATAATTTATCCATTTTATGTACGAATTGTGCATTTAAAAAAATTTGTGCATTTGATGTTCAAATTTGTGCATTTAGTTTATAATTTAATAAATATAATTTTTGAATGTAATTTTAGTGTTACATTATGCTATTTATTAATATTTAAGATTAATAATGGTTTTAAGTAAAACTTTTAATTTTTAAATTGTGCATTTGATGTACAAATTTGTGCATTTTGGAGTGGTTCTCACGTTCTCACGGTAACGAGGGTTCTTACCGGAACCTAACCCATAGGGTTTATTATTAAAAAAACCAACATGTTTTATTATTTTTTGCGTTTTCGTCCTTCTATGTTATTTTTTTTCCACAAAAGTTCTCAAATTAATTTTTTATTTTTGGTTTAGTGAAATTTAGACAATATAACCAAGTTTTTCAGTTTTTAACCGGGGTCTAATGTCCAAATTTTACTAACCCAAAAAGAATAAATTAACTTGAGGTTTTTTATGAAAAAATAACGCGGGGTGAAGAAACACAAAAAACATGAAAACATGTTGGTTTTTTTCGTAATAAACCCTATAAAATATAATAAAATATATAGTATTGTGAGTAAGTATTCATAAAATGAGGTTTGTTTAATAATACCATTTATAGGGAGTAGCAGCGATTAGTAAAAAATATCAAATCATAAAAATGATACACATCGCATTTGATTGAATGGTTTTGAATAAGAATATGTAATGTTCCTTTATGCATTTATATCTTTTTAAAAGCAAGTTAACTCCAAAATCAAAATTTGTAAGAGTTAAAAGCAAGTTAAACTCTAAGATTTCATTTGAAGGATCCTAATTATACATTAATATTACTTTATCTTAAAAAGCTCAACTTTATTTGCAAACACAATATCTATATCTATATCTATATCTATATCTATATTTATATCTATATCTATATCTACAGGCCCGGCTCTTGGCATGTTCAATGTAGACTTTCGCACAGGGCCCCCATTCTTTTAGGGCCTAAAAAAATCTGATTGATTTATTTAGTTTAGATTTTAGAAGCTCAAATTCTCTTTTGTATTTGCCATTGGAATTGCAACTGCCCAGCGGCACTTTGTTGGGAGAGGAAGCGACTATTATAATCACATTGAGTTGTAGGTATTAAAACAGTGATATACTTTGGTGTTTTTTTTGTTTTTACATTTTCTTTGCATAGTCGTTGACTGTTGTTACTTGGAAATGGAAAATTACTATGTGTTCATCGGTTGAGAGTTGGAATAAAAGTAAGTTGTATTTGCTATTTTCTATTTTGTATAAATGTTTTGAAATTTTTGTAATCAAATGATCTCTTTGTGATTTTTGCACAGGGCCCATGAAATCCATGGCACGGCCCTGTTATCTATATCTATATATTCTATTATAAAAGTAACTAGATGCCACATGACACCTAGATAGAGCGTCACTTGGCTTCACCTGAGATTGTCACGTGTACCTTACAATTTTGGCGTTTAACTTTTTTTAAAATTTGATTTTAAAACTTGATTTTCCAATCTATAAATAATAATAACAGAGTATCTATAATATTCTTGTGAAGCCACGTGTCATTACCATGAGAATCGACACGTGATATTTATAGGTTTTAAAAATAATAAAAAATTTAAATTATATCCATCCAAATCTAATATAATCTATTTTTAAATTCAAATCAGATCAAACAAAATCTAATATTCTACTAACTTATTAATTATCATAATATAATATAATAAATGTTTATCATTCTTATTTACTTTTGTTTAAAAAAATAATATTTATACATTTACCTTTTAATTTAATATGTTTTATATATATTGAAAATATCCGCGTAATACGCGGGTAATAAACTAGTATAGTACAAAAAGGACAAAAGTCGATAAAAAGTCGAAAAGAATATATAAATATTTTAGGTTCAAGGTAGAATCATTATTTATTACTAAAATAAAAATTAATTTTATTTTTTTCTATTTTTTTCTTTTCATTTCCATGTTTAAATAAATATTATAAGACTATTTAAAAAACACATTTACATGATTTCGAGTTTGTAAGACCTTTAAAGAGATGTGAATGTACGAATGTATTGTGAATGTGAATATAAGTTTCAACGTACATTTACAACTTGAAATCATGTGGATTTTTAAATATATACTTTTAATGTTAGTTAAAACAAATTCACAAAATTTTTTTTTTTTTGAAAGAAGTAATTTTAGTTTTGGTTCAATCAATAAATGTGGTTTTACCGTGAAATATATGTGTGTGTTATATCTAAGTTTTGATCTGCTAATCCACAGGATTTGATCTATAAGTACATTTATTTAGATCGGATAAAATGTATCTATTATCTAATAATTTAATTAGATTCAAATAAAAAAATTCAAAATATTATTTGTTGATAACGGACATCTAAAAAATTCCAAATAACTATATTTATTCATAACGTTAAATAGTAGTTACGTTTAAACAAAATTCAAATATAGGAAACCAACATTATAATCTTGATTTTAACATCACGTCTTTTCTATTTTGGTCTTATTGAATAAAATATTTAATATTATTAAATAAAAAATATTATATTATATCAAAAAAGATAATTAAACAGATATTATTTTTAATATATATTGCTTTGAGATCTCCCCCACTTTTGTTGTATATGATGGCCGATGTGGGCACCCGTGGGTCCTAGTGTTCTGTGTTCTACTTCTATATGCAAATGCTACTCTAGATTCATTGGCAAAATTATTTAATAATAATAATAATGATAAAAGCTTTATATATATATATATATATATATATATATATATATATATATATATATATATATATATATATATATATATATATATATATATACACACACACACGTGTGTGGGGTTCAATGAAGAAACATTCATGCATTGAAAAATCTTGAAGAACCTCCATGCAACACCACAGATACATCACAATTCCCCCATGATGCATCACTATTTCCACGTGATGCATCAAATTCCTGCGTGATGCATCAACTGCATTACGATATTCTAGCGATGCATTGTGGTTCTTCAAGGTTTTTCGATGCATAGAGGTTCTCTATTGAACCCACCCCTATATATATATATACATCGAAAAACTTGGAGAGCGGCAATGCATCGCTAGAAAATCATAATGCATCACACGAGATTTTGATGTATCACATGGAAATAGTGATGCATCACGCGAGAATTGTGATGCATTTATGGCGGTGGGTCACACACACGTATGTATGTATATATGAGATATACAAATTGAATGTGTTGGGTTTAGTCGATAAATAACTGATAAATTTATAGTATAAGTTATATTGGATTGTCTGCGTTTCACGGAGAGAATAGAAAAGACAAGAAACATGGATAAAATATTTGGTTTTTTAAATCATGAAACTTGAAAATATAATAATCTTATAATTGTTGTATGTTTTTTTTTCTAATCTTAGCTTCTATTTAATTCTTCCAATACTAAAGAAATGAGAAAATTATCTATTAAACTATTTATTGATACAATTTGAGAATTTATAGAAGATTGATATAATAATTCGAGACCTCTAATTAATAATTTTTCTTCAGTTCTTTTCTGTTTATTCTCTCTATCAAACACATCCATTAGAATTATTTCTGTCTTGTTCGGTAAGCAAGCCAAGTTTTCGCCTATTACAAACATGTGATAATATTTTTAGAGGAGAAAATTTGTGTATTGTATTTTTTTCCTTTAAGAAAAATTATTAAGAAATGTAACATATAAAATAAAATGTGACAATAAAAATATGAAAATTTTTAAACCATGATATTCTATTTTTATTGATTAAGGATATAAATTTAATTTTTTAGACCAAGAAAGAATCAAGAGATTTACTGTGAAAAAAATCACGAAATTTATTTACATTCTTAACTGGTTACTGATACCATTTTTGTAAAAATTGAATATTATGAACCTTTTTTGTCATCAATAATTTTAGGTTATCTTTATTTTATATTATATTTTTTGACAATTTATATTAAACTTTATATAACATTTTAGACATATTATTTCTATATTATATTTTCTCCTTAAAAATATTCACATCCCAAGTAAAATGTTGTAAGGATAGAATACAAAATAAAACGTTGACGATATTCTACCTGTTAAAAGCACTTGGAATTGGAAGTTGAAACTTTCTTTTTGATAGTTTCAAAATATATTCACGTGACAAGTCATGAATATTTCAAATAAATTAATACTTTCTTCTTCTTCTTTTTTTTTTTAAAAAACTATTTAAAAGGTTTTAATTTGTTTTGTTAAAAAGTTGTTTTTTCTAGATTAACCTGAGTGTTCGATCTTTTTCAGACCGACTAATCCCAAGACGACAATCCACTTTACGGATAGTCCGGAGTTATGACAAATGAACCTCTGTGGCCATAGGATGGTAAACTTTTATCTCCCAAGGTTCGAATTAGGATTAAAAAGATGTTTAGATATCTTTGGAAGGGAATTTGAGACATCGAACTTAAAATAATATTTTTTTTCTTTATTTTAAATTAGCATTTTAAGTTTATATGTGAATCAATTGCATATGTTTTCAAATTTCGTAAGGTAACTACAATGTCATGTCAATTTGTGAACATTTTTACATACTTTAAAACTCGAAAAATATATTTTTATATATAAACTTTTAATGTTAATTTATACATTAAAATAAATTAAGCTTGTATCATCAAGTTATGTTGATCGATACATGTTTTCATATTTTATAATAGCTGAAAAAGTATAAATGTGAACATAAATAATGAAGTTTAAGAATTTTATTAAGATAATGATAAATTTATTTTTAAGAATAATAATATAAGATGATATTGTAAATCAATTTATTTGATTGAAAATGATGGCATATATAAATACAAAATGTTACTATCAATGAATCTTATACAAAGACAAAGGCAAAATGCTATCTTCAATCCATATTAAAAAATTGTTTAATCATGTTGAACCAAATAAACCATTTAATTTGATGAAAAAAAAGGTTTGATTACTATACATGTTTTAATAGCAATAACATAGACATAAGTAGGTCATAACATAATAATGAAATTCACAATCCTAGTTGAAAATTTTCGCTTTTAATAACGGGAAAATTATACAAAAAACCAACGCACTTTTGATATTTTTCAATAAAGTTCATATATCAAAAACGTTTCCATAAAAGTCCTTCAACTTGAAATTTTTTACGAATTATGTTGTTTTATATTATTTTTTTAAGGATTTTTCAGATGTTTTTCTTAAAATTTCGTTAAATTAAAGAATTTTTATAGAAACATTTTATCTGCAATGATTTGATAGAAATAGGTGGCCGGGTTCTTTTCCTACGGCCCTTTTGATAGGGTAGGCCCGGCCCCAGGCTTTTCGAAAACGTTTTTAAGTTAAGAGACTTTTATGGAAACGTTTTTGGTGCAATGAGTTATTCGAAAAATACTGAAAGTACATTGTCGTTTCTTCATGATACCATACGTAAATTAAATTTAAATGTTATATTATTAACATATATATATATATATATATATATATATATATATATATATATATATATATATATATATATATATATATATATAAAAGTTAAAAAATATTTTATATGTTTATCTTTCTTATCATCAATTCAATCTAAGTTGAATTTAAATTTCTTATCTATACATATCTATAGATCTAATTAAAAGATTTTTATATTTCACATTGATGTTGTTAATTTTATACATATTTTTCTTGGCATATCTCCCTCATTTAAGTGTGTTTTGATAGCTAAACTTTCAAATTCGATACTGAAATGAAATAATTTTGTTTCCGAAGGTTTGTAGCAGACATTTGCGAATTAAGGAAAACGAATGATGCAATGTCAAGATTTATTGATAAACTATCAAACTATTGGATACAAAGAAGAACATTCCATGACCATGGAATTTAGACAAGCCATGGATTTGAAGATAACGCCCGCCTGTTGCATATGAAAGACAATCCATGGCCATGGATTTGTAGATAAGAGCGCTGCTGCATAAAGGAAAACATGGCCATGGAAATGAAACCTGGAGCGCACACCAATAAAGGGAAGTAGGGGGAAATTTGTAAAAAGAAGGAGGAGGGCAACGCAAAGGGAAGAGGACGATTCCAAGCATCAAGATACGATTTTTGTGAAGAACAATTGAAGAATCTTACGAATCCGACTTCTCCATTCATCATTCTAACATTGGTTTGGTATCTTTCATGGATTCTTTTGTTAGTATTTTGATTGAGATGATGGTAACCCTAACCATGGGGTGATTTTCTTTTGCATTTACTTAGATGATTGAACCCTAGTTTAGATGATAACGTTATTCGATTGAATCATTATTTTGATTTCATTGTTTTATTTGGTTACATTTGTTTGGTAAAAACTTGGGATTTCATTAATATTCAATAGATAGTCAATTCAATTTGTGGCGAAAGCCTTTTGTTTTGAATATTTATTTCGACTAATTGTTTTACCAGTTAATCGTTTCTTGAAACCGGAACCGGTAAAAAGAAGTTGTTATGGTTTTTCAAGTTTATGACTTTACAAGTGAAGTTACATTGAGATGAACCATCTTGCGTAACTTGGATTATTCTTAATCAAATAACTTCAATAATCAAAGTGGTTGTGTTTTAATTGCATGTTTTGAGGTGGATATAGTGAAGAACTTCACGTGTCTTTCCAATAATCATAAAGTTAAATAACCTGACCAGGAAGTTTAATTGGCTTAAGAATCACATGAGTAAAATTCAATATCGGGCTTAAATGCTATCATCGAGACTAGGGGGATTGATTCTAAGTGAATGCAATGTTTTGACACTAAATTGTCCACTGCTTTTGTTTGTTCTGCTTCATAGTCTAAGCTAGTTCATTTGTTTCATTATAATAGTTATTTAGAATCAACTACTTATTGTCCATGATTAATTAGTAACCAAAGACTTATTATCATCATTCTACATCGTTTCCCTGAGATCGATACTCGGTTCTTACCTAAACTATTCTACTATACGATATGTTACACTTGCCTATTGTCTGTATCCATCTAATTTTAAAAATGTTTATCTTTCTTATTTTTTTTAATCAATAATGTATCTATGGATCTAATTAATAAATATTTTATTAATTTAAGTTAATATTTATAACACAAAGTTCTTAAGTTATATCAACTAAAAGAAAATATTAAAATAAATACAGATTATATTTAGAATAAAAAATATTACAATGTTAGTAAAGAAGATATCTTATGATATTTTGTTTCTAGTAATCTTATACTAGGTTATTACCCATGTCTTACATGGGTTAATTTTAGAAATTGATATTTATATATATGTATAAAATAATAATTATATGAATAATAAAGTTTGCTTAATTTTCGTTAGTTAGTTATAAAAATAATCCATATTAGATTTACAATGATTTGATTTGTTTTAAAATATAAAAATAAAATCAATATATGACGTGGCAAAATGAAAGAGCGACATGTGGCAAAGTAAATGAGAGCATGTCATGTGTCATTTAGTTACTCTTTTAATAGTATAGATAGATAATAAATGAGAACGTTTTGCGTCTTTATGATTCAACATAAAAAATAAATATAAATTTTTTATTTTTAAAATAAAAAGATAATCATAACTTATTATTTTGTAATTTAAAAATGAAAATAAAAAATGTAACCAAAACAAAATATCATAAAATTAAATACAAATCAAATCGAAATAATTTTATCTATATATTCAGTTAGAAACTAAGTTTAGTTAAAATATTTTAATACTAAATCTAAAACCTTATCTTATCTATAGTCTATATATCTAATTAAAAAATATTTTATATGTTTATAAATTTATTAATATCAAATTATATCAATTAAATTATATAAATTTAAATATATTTATTTTATGTAATCAATTTTTTATCGTATTACCTAGGTCAATAAACTAAAATTGTCATACCACATATTTATTTACAAACTAATATTACAAGAATATAATTACTCTAAATCTTATTTTATATTTATTTCTTATTAAAATATTATTTATATGATTATATGTTTGTTACAATATCTTAAAATAAATACATATTTTATAAAAATATTAAACTTTTGACAAGTAAAAAAATATTAATAAAACATATTTCATAATATTTGTATCTATTGTAATAAATATATAAACATTATGTTATATATAAATTAAGATCTCAAAAATATATAAACTAAAATATATAAATTTATAAATAATAAAGTAGCTAATACTCATATTTAACTAATAAAAATAAAAAATAATTATTATTACAATTAATAATATTATTTTATATTTTTAAAATAATTAATATTTTTATGTTTTTACTTTTAGTATCTATAAATTTTATGAAAATCACTTATGTAAAAAAATATTCGCATAGTACATAGATCAATATAACAATAACAACTTCAACAATAAAATAATAATAATAATGATAATAATAATTTAAAAATAATATATTTTAGGCATTTAGCCAATTAAATTAATGACACGTTAATACTGAATGAAGAACGTGATGGACAGCCCATTCAAATCAAAATTGGGTTGCTTGGATGGGATCTCTCTCACTTTGGGACTGTTGGTTTTGGACCCACTCACATGTGTTTGTGTGGTAGGTAGCTAACTTGCCTTGGATAAAAATGATTTTTCCTTTTCTTTTTCTAAATATTATATTATTATAAATAAACATATTCCACCAATATAATTATACAATTTGTTTTTCATAAAACATTATGTTTTTACTTAAAAACCCTATATAATTGTACAATGTGTATATGAGTGTGAGAGAGATACTCTTAATGGGGTAGTCTATTTACGCCCCATGATATGATACAAAAATGCTTAGATTGACCTTGAAAAGTGAAATGGTAATAGTTGTCATTTTTATATTGGCTAATTAATTATAAAAAACTGATTTCTAATAATAGAGTAATAATTATGGGATAGAAATAGACATCTATGGGGTGATAATAGTAGCACCCACTCTTAATTTGTAAAAGTGAAAGATTATATATAGAATTGAGAAATAAGTTGCTACTATTAGATAAGATAAATGCATAACTAAGAATAAAATGTCATTTTTCAAAATAATTTTACTCATATTTTTTAAGCACAATGAATCAAAAGTCTTGTTATATGGAACTAAATATAAAAAACAATCAATATTTTGTCATACAATAATTGTGTACTTTTTTAAATAGACTCTATAATACATGTATTTTTTTTAATTATCTATATTATGCATGTACTTTCTGAATCGTTCAAATATGATACCTAGGGTTACCAGTTACTTGCTATACCAATTAAAAATATTAGGTGGACAAGGTTTTCCTTTTCAGGATATGAGTTGCCAAAACAAATCTGATGTTGATTTTAAAATTACTTGTAAATCGTATGTCATTTGAGTTGACAATTTCTGTGATATGCAAGCTTAGTAATTGAGAATACTAAGTTACAAACACAAACACAAATCAGAGGTAGTCGACTGGAAATCTAACTGACGAAAAAGAAACCCTAGTTGACGAATAAGCACGAGGAAGAGAATGCAAATCAAAGGTAGGTTTTATATGTTTGGTTTATCCTCTTAAGCATTCGTATGAATGTATGTTCTAATTACTGTTTGTTTTGATTGCCACAGACAATGGTAAACCAATAGTACTTGAATGTAGTTGTATATTATGAACGATGTTTCGTTCCCAACCCATTAAGTTATCAAGCCGGTGATGCTAATACGATTACTGATATGGATTTACTCGAATGTTTTTTGAAGAGTTCGCAGGATTTATTCGAAGGTTTATAACACTCCCTCTTGCTAAATTATTCTATGTTGTACCTGGTGTTAACCTAACTAAAGGGATCAGGGAAATGACACTACAACAAAATGAACCTAAAGCAACATGGGAAAAGTGTTGTGTTAGGCCTTAAAAGTGTTGCTATAGGCCTAATGCGACACTTTATGTAGTGCCACCTTAGCCAACGTCGCCTTAGGTCTAAAGCGACACTTTCACTAGATAATGCAACACTTTTCAAAAGTGTTGCGATTTTTTTATAATTGCAACACTTTTTAGATGCAACACTTTTTATATTCTAAAGCAACACTTTTAATGTGTTGCCATTATTTTATAAATGCAACACTTTTTAAATGCAACATTTTTTATACTCTAAAGCAACACTTTTAATTTGTTGTTACCAACTTATAGCAACACTTAATTTATCAAATGCAACACTTATCAAATGTTGTCATTATGTAAATGCAACACCATTATCAATCTATTGCAACACTTTATTATTGTTTTAAATTACATAAATGCAATAATTTCTAGACAAAAGAAACACATTCATTATTAATTAAATTTAATGCAAATACAAAAAGTATTTCAAGTATATAACAAACGTCTACAACCATAATAAGAATCATCAAATGTATAAGTGATACAACAAAAAAGTAAATTACAATCTCGGGAATGCATATTCAATTCCTCTTCTTGTAATTTCTTTCATACGAAACCGACACTTATCATCCACAACTCTCCTTCTTCCATATGAAACCGACGCTTTTCACGCACAACTCTCCTTCTCTCCTTCTGTCGATCAAAGAAATAACAACGCAACAATTAGTTAAATAGCCAAAGGATGCTTAAACCACATGGATGCAACTACTAACAGTTTCTATATGAAGTTAACCATGAGAAAATAAGGTTAAGTGATTGTTGAGATCAACTCCATAAGCCTCAATATCCATTACAAAATTATACAAATAATCACATATATTGAAGTTATAATAATAAGAATAATTTAATAACGTGATAATAGGAACACATTTTGTCAATAATAATGGTATAAAGTCATCCGTTAACAATCTTATATAAAACTTGATTAGTAAATATGAAGCTGTTTGTTCTCATGTAACCCATCCAAATACAAGGTAAGTAGGTGTCATATGGTCAACTCTTATTTAAGATACCCTAGTAATTATACACAATTTCGACTAAGTTTATCAAAAATTATCATAGTTGGGAAATGCGAAATAATCCAGAATTAGATGAGTTACCTGCCTTTCTGTAGAAAAAAAAATAATTTGATGATGATGCAGTTACGCAGAGCCTTGCGAGTTGCACCCTTGTTGCCTTGGTTTTATATGTACTTTATACCTTCAGCATCTGCAATCTCATTAGCCACCATTGCCCATGAACAATCATTGTCCCCGTCTGAGATTATAGAAATTGGTTCATTCTGAAGTAACTGAATTGAATAACAGTTAGGTTGTTCCACAACAATACTACAATTTGTTGTACATTAAATGAAATCGATGAGTGAAATTTAGATGATAAAATACATCAGACAATACAAGTCATTGGGTGCAGTGTGTTACCTTTCTGTCAGTGGCAACTTTAGAGGACATAGGAATAGAAGGATTGAAACTTTCTCCAGGGCAGAGATTATATTTATAGATAAAATGACAATGAATCAACAATCAGATAATCGAAATGGCCTAAACGTAGAGTGTTTGTATGTGGGTAGAGAAGATTCTGTAATGCATTTATAGAAAACAAGCACATACTACAAGGTTGCAGCTGCTAGAGTTACTTTCAAAAGTTTTGCATCAGGAAAATTGAAAAGCTTTATACCTTTAATTTAGCAATCGCAACTGAAATGGCCCTCCCTGGTGCTTGAAGAGCTCTTCCGTAAAACTATGGCCCAATAACATGACCAACATACAAAGTGAGCATAATAAAATGAAGTTCAAACTGGTAAAGAAATACGCATAAGTACGGAATGTATGTACCTGTATATAAAGTAAAGAAACAACTTTAGGCAGAATGGTGACCGGATCAGTTTCAGAAGAAACTTGAGCTGATAAATCCTGAAAATATTTTTAAATGACATGTCATGTAACACTTACACAGTGGCAAACATGACATAATTAGTAACAATCTCGTCCAACGATGTAGTAAACATCTTGGCTTAAAAGCTCCAAGGAAGAGATACCTTGCGATACGAATGGAGAAGAGTTCTTTCCAATTTCTTGTCAAGCTTTTTCACAGTTAACCCGCTACAAATATAAAAAAAGATGAACAAAATTAAACTGTCCAGTTTGATGATACTTGAAAGATCTATTTGGGACATTTTTGAGTACACCATGAAAGATCTATTTGGGACAAATAAACTGCATTATTGATATGGTTATTTACAATGCATTAAATAAATTTCTAACTAAAAAGGTTGCTGCAATCAGCAAGCCCCGACTGGCTTTCCGGATTTAACAATTTCAAAAGTTTTTATGTCATCATTCATCAAGCAACAAAAAGCATTGATCACATGTAAAACAAGCAAAGCAAATTAACAAGGAAAGCACCAATAAAGTCACCTGTGTTATTGCTGATGGTTGTGTGGGATGGGCCATACGAGTCGCAAAGAATATGGGAATTAGACAAGCAGTCTTCTGGCCTGCATCTATCGCTTCACTGGCATCTTCATACAGAATGTATTGTATGTAACTCCACTGATGAGCTGGAGCCTGCAGCCTTTAGCATGTATCCAAAAATGTTGCCAATAGGCCCACTGTTGGCAAGCAACAAACTTGCTGCTCAAGTAGGCCACCTCTGGCAAGAAGATTTCACGAGCTTGACATGGCTTGATCAAAATCCAGCATGCTCTACCAAAAGGCCTTTGGCCTGGCGGTAAGAGTGGGGAGTTGTAAGCGAGAGGTCACGGGTTCGATCCCCGTCGGAGGCAAGTTGATATTTAGGTGGAGTAAGTGAGTCTGGTGTTAAAGGAGTAGTTTAAGATTAGGAGTAGGATAGTTTGCCGTTCAAAAAAAAAAAATCTATTTGCGACATCTGGAAAAACTGCCTTAGGTTTAACAAAGATAAGGAAGGCATTATAACAAGGGAAGAAATCATAAGCAAACTGGAACAACTACTCAGTAACAAAGCATTCAAAGCGAAGGCCTTGGATTTAAAAGAAAAGGCTTCAAGCAACATTCTAAAATCTTATTGTTAGAAACCGATATCAAAATTTAATAATCAAAACACAAAATCAAAGTTATAACTTATAAAGCCTATAATAATTAAGCAAGCCAGTAACCGGTACTTGTAAAGCTAGATGAACTTCACATACAAACACAACTATCAGAAATGTGCAACCTAAATTGGTAATTCCTAGCATATTAAAACAACAATAAAAAATCAAATGTTTTAATGAAGATCATTCCTGAAAGCTCAATCTTTTAATAATCAACAGTTGGACTAGTTAATAACATCAATGAATAGACAATCTTCATCCAATAGGTTAAAAAACTGGTCAATACACTGCACTGATGTTGCTGCTGCTGAATTTAATTAAAGTTACTGATGTTGTTGCTGCTGTATTTAGTTACTCTTATGCACAAACACAAGATGGGAAGCGAATAACCATTCGATTAACTAAAATTCAAAATAATATAGCTTCAAACCATACTCTATGATATCTCTTTAATATTATGGGCTCAAATCATAGCCTCAACATATGAATGCAATTCATCAACCATTAAAGTTTAAGATTATCAATCTAAAGTAAATACGAATAAACCTGAGACAATTAGCAAAGCATCCGAACCATGGTCGAAGTAGTAGTGCAGAAGATAACAAGATACCTGTGAATGGTACTGGCTTTTGGAGTGTAACGAAGATGGAGACCAGATGCTAAGGTTTGAACGGCGGAGATGGTTGCGACTTTGTGAACGGCGGCGCTGCACCAGGGGCGGCCGCAATGGCCCTGGTTAGTGGTGGTTGCGGTAGCCGAGAGGGAGAGAGATGTAGGCGAGGTGAGCGTCGAGGGAGGCGCAGCAGTGAGGAGAGATGGCAACGATGGTATTTAGGGGCGGCGGCGGCGGCGCTAGGGTTAGGCCGCTGCCGTTGTTGTTTGCGAGAATGAGAGAGGGAGAGTGAGCGATACAAAGACGAGAGGGAGATGGAGAGTCAGGAAGGCGGCTGGTCGTTGTGGTGTTCGCCGGCGTTGGAGGCGATGGCAGCAGCTGTCGGCCGGAGGAGACAGAGAGCTCAGAGAGAGCGAGATCTCCGAGAGACGGGAAAGTCCCTTTCCTCCTCAAAGAAGTCCAAGCCATCAATAATTAAAATTATAGTATTATATTTCTTTTAGGAACAAATTTTCTTTTAGAGTAAATTACAAAAAAAATGTATATGGTTTGCTTAAAATTTTGGATTTATTGACATTTTTGTAATTTACTTCTTTTTTTTTAGTTCAAAGTTATAGTAAACTATTTGATTATAAATCTTAAAGGTTACACTAAATGTATCATCAAATCTTCTATTTTGTTAATCCTAAGAAATCAGGCATTGAATTTTTATTTGTATTTTTTAATCAAAATTACAAAACAAGAAAAAATAGTATTAACACTTAAAAACACGTCATATTTTTTTCATTATAAATGCAACACTCAAAAAAATATTTTTTTTTAAAATGTGTTGCATTTTTTTTCATTATAGATGCAACACTCTAAAATGTGTTGCATTTTTTTCATTATACATGCAACACTCTAAAAATGTGTTGCTTTTTTTTCATTACAAATGTAACACTCTAAAAATGTGTTGCATTTTTTATTGAAATATGCAACACTTTAAACAAATGTTGCAATTTTTAGTAAAAATTGCAACACTTTAGAAAAAAGTTGCATTTTTTTTAGTAAAAATGGCAACACTTTAAAAAAAGTGTTGCATTAAATCATTATATGCAACATTTTTTGCCAATGTGTTGCTTTAGAGCGAACTTAAATAAAAAAGCAACAGTTTTTAAATGTGTTGCATCAAAAGTGTTGCCTTAGCTTCAAAATGTAGTAGTGTGAACACTATAGGATACTATGTTCACTTTCTTCAAATAGGTAATGAGAATTGTAATATGACTGAAATGTATGTTGAGCATCATTGTTACATTTTTGTCATAATCCCTGCTTTTTGTTAACAAATAAATCATATTTAGCCAACAATTTGGGCAATAAAAATGAAAACTGATGAAACGAATACATACCAACGAATTTGGGCAAGTGAGGAATCTTCATCTGGGTTGAGTGTAGTCCAAGATACTGAACATTTCATCTATAATCCACAATCGCAAAGCCTTGTTTATCAGAATTTTGAGGGATCATTGGAGTGCTAGAAAATGACGACATGAATAACGATTTAGGGTTAGGGTTTCTGTGAAATGTTTACCTCGTTTGTTTCTCCTCTTATTTAAAGGGTTAATTTACAAGAAAGCAACATTAAATTAAATTTTAATTGCCAGATCAGATAATCATATGCCATAGCTTGTATTATAAAATAGCCAATCATAAAACAAGTATAAGTATCATATTTGAATGATTCAGATTGTACACGTATAATATAGATAATTAAAAAAGTACACGTACCATATCAGTGTCTTTTGAAAAGTACACATCTATTGTACGATTTTAACACTAGTTTAAATGAAAATACAATCAGTATAAAAAATATTTAATTATTTTTGTGTTGAAATATCGATTAAAATAGTTTTTATAAATAAAATTGAGAAATGATTTAAATTTGATAGTATTATTATCAATAAATAATCCACCCATTTTGTATTTTATTTGGCATGTAATAAGGTGTTAGTCATCCTATCACAAATATTTTGTAACATATCAATTTGTCATCTTTTCTGCTACTTGCATAACTTGCACCATAAGCCATAATATATTTTGCTTGTATTTTGCGTAACTTGCGCCACAATATATTTTGCATGTATTTATTTTTATCGTTTTGGACGTAAATACTAACGTATTTTTTTTTTTAAATTCATTGATATGATACATGGATCTTTTTCCTTACACATATGATACATGAACTTTACTTTTACTTATCAATATGACAACCAGTAGGGATGAGCTTTTTATACCGAAAACCGGTACCGAACCGGGACAGTACCGGTACTTTCGGTCCGATATTCGGTTTATATAATTGCTATATTTCGGGATCGGTACTACCCGGTTTCGGTACCACTTAAAAATTGGTATTACCGGTACCGATAAATTTTGACTCAAGTCAAACAAGTTTTCTTTATGTCTTCTTTTAATATTCATGTCTTCTTCATCACCAATAAACTTTGATAATGATTTATTTTGTATGAATTGGTTTATTTGGAATCATAAACTAAAAATATTTTTATTGTTATGTGAGAATTGAATGAATTGTTACAACAAGTTGCTAAGTAAATTTGAAATGGTTTTTTATGTTTAATTTCTTGAATTTTCGGTATCTAATTTGGTATAGTACCGTAAAATCAGTACCGATCAATTGATGAGCTGTAATGAAAGGTTAATCCACATAAGCAATATTGAATCCGTCATACTGATATCATTATTGTTAATGAGTAACTGGTCATATCATATTAACAGATGATTTTTAAGTGCATGTATCGTATGATAATTAAATATTATATTAAATATTATATATATGTAAAATATAATACAAAATACATCCTTACAATATATAAAATGAGTTAAATATTGAACGTTATTTATATAATATTATATTAAAAATAGTTTAAGATATATATTAAATATTATGTTCCTATATAAAAATGCTTTAAGTATACTGTAAGCATACTATAATAATAACAACATGGTTTTTGATATGATGCAACTATAGAGAATGAAATCATTTAAATTTATAAGTTTTTTTAACCAATGATATTCATATATTATTGAAAATTGTCACAACAAATAAAAAAACTACAAAAACTTTATTATTATTATTTTTTTTTTGTAATGTTCTAGATATCTTCAGGTTTATAATATTACGAGAGAGATAAAATTTAGGGAGAGTTTCATATATAATTTTGTAAACCTTCATTATTACATATATATCCTTACAAAATTTCTTATTACATATATATCCTTACAAACATTTAAAAATCACTAATATATTCAAATATCTAATTTATAATTATTAAATTATTTTTAAAATATCAAAAAAAAGTATTTTGTAATTAATTTATTTAAAATCCCCTAAATACCACTCCATTTGTTGAATAGGAAACAAAATCTGAACTAAAATTGCAGAGGATCCTATTCTAACTGTACAATCTTACATATAAGTGGTCTATACTACAATCGACATTGATTTAGGAGTGAAGTAGTCCATTGGCAAGAGGAATCGCTCTTGCCTTAAAACAACCACAGATGAATCAAATCTCTATATTAACATCCTCGAATCAATTAAGTACTGCAGATCAATTACCAGCCTTGAACCAACAGCACCACAAGTAAATTCATTATTAGCCTCGAACCAGCATCCTTATCTGAGGATCAATCTGAGCATACTGAGGGTCACTTTCTTCACGCCTGCAGCACCATGAAGCACTTTGCTTCTGGATGATGTTTTTACAACCCCGAATCAATTAACTTTGCAAATGAATTAATAACCTCAAACCAATAGCACCATGAGCAAACCGATTAAAACCTCATATTGGGAAAATGTAATTGCAATGGAATAAACGATGTTTACCCCCGATTGGAGTTGCTTAATGGATGAGGCTTGAGATTTTTCAAAATGAGGTCGTGTTCTACTCCTGCAGGCTTCAACACTGTTGTAAAAAAAACGAAACCATGTTGTTATATGTTTTAAACAACTTTTCCAGCTGATAAAAAAAATTCAAAAATTTAATTTCCAATCCATGTGGATGTCCCTGAAAAAATGCAAAGTTGTTTTTTTTGTTTTGGTAGTTTTGCCAATCTTTCCGTAATTTACTAATCTAAGATCACTTATTTGTTCAGAGTACTCAATATGACAAATTGTTGATGCTAATTGATTTTGTTTATTCGAATTCCTTTCCTTTATCATCATTCGTGGCTATTTTAGACAATTGGTTAATGCTTGTTATGAATCACTACTGTATAGTTAAAAGTTATCAAATGGCATGGGAAACTGTTGTTTGCTTTGTGGGTGCTTAATAGGATTAAAGTGACCGTTCTAATATGGATATGTAGTAATTTGTTTTTAATGATTGTAGATTCATGGTTTCAAGTCGGTTTTGTTCTTACAACTGGTATCAACAGCGCTTATGTGCAGTGCTGAGGTATTGAGGTGCTATCATGGTTCCTCTTGGTTGGGTCGGTGGAGTAATCGGTTTACTCTTAGCTACAGCGATACCACTCTATGCAAATGCCCTCATTGCGAAGCTCTACGAGTTCGGTGGAAGAGGCATCTTAGATATAGAGACCTTGAAGGATTTATATAGGGTAATGATCAAAGAATTGAATAGTCTTGCTCTTACATCGTGTGTGTGTGTCTGTCTGTGTGTGTGAGTTGGTAGTTACTAAATCTAGAAAATAATTCAGAATTTTTGGACTAGCACAGGCCCATCAGAATTCTCTTACATGGGTTTTGAATTCTGACGGGTCTGCACTAGTCCAAAATTTTGAATTATTTTTCTAGATTTAGTAACTACCAACTCACACACACACAGACAGACACACACACACACATGATGTAAGAGTAAGACTATTCAATTCTTTGATCATTACCATATATAAATCCTGCAAGGTCTCTATATCTAATATGCCTCTTCCACCGAACTCGTGGAGCTTCGCAATGAGGGCATTTGCATAGAGTGATATCGTCGTAGCTAAGAGTAAACCGATTATTCCACCGACCCAACCAAGAGGAACCATGACAACACCTGAATACCTCAACACTGCACATAAGCGCTGTTGATGCCAGTTGTAAGAACAAAACCGACTTGAAACCATGAATCTACAATCATTGAAAACAAGTTACTACATATCCATATTAGAACGGTCACTTTAATCCTATTAAGCACCCACAAAGCAAACAACAGTTTCCCATGCCATTTGATAACTTTTAACTATACAGTAGTGATTCATAACAAGCATTAACCAATTGTCTAAAATAGCCACGAATGATGATAAAGGAAAGGAATTCGAATAAACAAAATCAATTAGCATCAACAATTTGTCATATTGAGTACTCTGAACAAATAAGTGATCTTAGATTAGTAAATTACGGAAAGATTGGCAAAACTACCAAAACAAAAAAAACAACTTTGCATTTTTTCAGGGACATCCACATGGAAATTAAATTTTTGAATTTTTTTTATCAGCTGGAAAAGTTGTTCAAAACATATAACAACATGGTTTCATTTTTTTTACAACAGTGTTGAAACCTGCAGGAGTAGAACACGACCTCATTTTGAAAAATCCCAAGCCTCATCCATTAAGCAACCCTATCAGGGTGAACATCGTTTATTCCATTGCAAATACATTTTCCCAGTACGGGGTTTTAATCGGTTTGCTCATGGTGATGTTAATTTGAGGTTATTAATTCATTTGCAAAAGTTAATTGATTCGGGGTTGTAAAATCATCATCCAGAAGCAAAGTGCTTCATGGTGCTTCAGGCGTGAAGAAAGTGACCCTCGATATGCTCAGATTGATCCTCAGATAAAGATGCTGGTTCGAGGCTATTAATGGATTTACTTGTGGTGCTGTTGGTTCAAGGCTGGTAATTGATCTGCAGTACTTAATTGATTCGGGGCTGTTTATATAGAGATTTGATTCATCTGTGGTTGTTTTAAAGTGATTCCTCTCGCCAATGGACTAGTTCAATCCTAAATCAATGTCGATTGTAGTATAGAGCACATATCTGTAAGATTGTACAGTTAGAATAGGGCCCTCTGCAATTTCAATTCAGATTTTGTTTCCTATTCAACAAGTGGGGGATATTTATGGAATTTTGAATAAATTAATTACAAAAATAGTTTTTTGATATTTTAAAAATAATTAATAATTATAAATTAGATATTTGGATATATTATTGAGTTTTAAATGTTTGTAAGAATATATATGTAATAAGGAATTTTGTAAGGATATATATATGTATGTAAGTAATAATGGAGGTTTACAAAGATGTACATGAAATTTTCCCTAAAATTTATACGCATCTCAAATCTTCAATTTTCTTTGTTGGAAATTAAGTATCTCGTCAGATGATATAAATATTTGTAAATTTCATGTGATTTCATAATGTTCATTCTATCATACCAAAGTTTTCAACTAATTGGCGTTATCCGCCTTCAAAAAAACATACCGAACGAGATAACATTACAAAGTAATATGTATTATAAGTTAAAATGATTTTGCTATTAGAAATGCCAGGGTATGAGATTGGAATCACAGACCTTGGATGTTTTTGAGTTCATTTGCAAAACATTTGTCGTAAACATTTATTTGGCACTCAACGGGTTCACCATATATTATTACGAGATTATACAAAAAAATACATTAGTTCCATATTGATGTTTTCATTTGTATATACATATGTTCCATATGAATTTTAAGTGGATAACATTAGTTTAAATTTCAAGATAATCGTTAAGTGGCATTTGAAACAGTTGAAATCTGTCACGAATGATTACTCATCGGCATTAGCATCAAAGCAACACTTTGGTTGCATTGCACCAGTCAATCAGCATCAGCAAATGCTTATACACGGCGATTAAGCCATTGTCAGGAGCTCTGCCCTATGATCCGCAAAAGGATTGCATTAAAGTCTAAGTATTGACTTTGTCCAAACTTATATGGTTCTGGGCACATTCATATTTATTTTAGTTTTAAATAAAATCAATCGAAACAAGTTAAAAAGTTACATTAAAATAATAATAATTTTACAATCGTTACGTTTTAATTTATTTGGTAACGTGAGAATCCGCCCACCAAACTTAAAAAAAAAAAAGAAAAAATTGGCCTATAAAATTCCATTGTCTTCTTCATAGACGCTCCTGCTTCACTTGCTGCTTTCAGCAGTGAAAACCTCTTTCTTCTCCTATCCATCCGTATCCCCACAATATTTGACCCGATACTTCTCGGATCCATACTGCATATCCGAATCATCCTTTCAGCTCGCTCGGTAATCACCTCTCTCTATCTATCTGATGGTTCGATTTGTGATTTTATTCAAATGCACAAATTTACATCAAGATCTTTAAATTCCAGGCTTTGTTTAAATCGTCTATGACCCTAGATTTCGTGTTTTTTGGATGTGAATGTTAATAGATTGTAGCGTAATGCTGTTCCGAAATTTGTGTTTATGGGTGTTCGATCCATTTACATGGTTAGTTTTACTATGTTTGTAGATCTATTGTGCATGCATTGGTTTCGAAATGCTTCTGTTTGCGTTAGGAGTTTCGTAGATATCGATCAAGTGAATTCTAAAAAATCGAAAGAGAGTATTAAAATGTATCACTCCATTCAAAAACTTTGTGGAAGACTAAAAAAAAGTAAAATTCTTTTAGGGTTAGGGTTTATGTGTTTTAAGCCTAGCATGAACCTTAAATGTATCTTTCCCAACCATGAATGTGATTATTAAGCTGCATTAAAGGGTTGTGACTTGTGAGCTACTAATAACTTCTTATCATGATTTTAGCTGATCTAAAGTTTCTGGGTTACTCTCAACTTTTAGGGGTGTTACAGATGGCTTCCGGCCATGATTTTAGTTGATTTTGAAAATTATTGAGCTGAAATAGGGACATATGAAAGGGGTGGGGATGAATGCCAACCCTAGATGGGGACCCTAGAGGCCTAGAGGTACCATGATTATGAGAAGGTAAACCAAATATATCTGCCTGGAAGTATTGCCCTTACCTACATAGGGGACTCAAAGGGAACAGACAAAGATCTTTTGAGCTTGCTTGTAAAATGAATAACTCACCTGCTTCTCACTCTGTGTCTGTGGTCCATATATCTGAATTTAATGCCTTTCATATTTATTATGGCTGGAATCACATTTATTTTGGAAGTAGTGGTGTCACGATTTGTGATTGGTTGATTGAGATCCCCTTGAAATACCTTAAACAAGTCATTTTCGGACAGTATTTATTGTTCCAACTTATTTTGAATTACTTGTTATTTGATTTTTATTGCTATCCTTCTTTGTATCTGTTACTGATACATAATATATAGTTAGATAGCTTGTTCTTGGATTTTTTATAATATGCTTCAATTCTTGGATCTTGTATTCGCATGTTATAGATCGTATTTATCCTGAAATGGCGGATCTTGAGGCCCCGTTAGTGCGCCCGAAGAGGAAGAAGGTGTGGGTGGACTATTTTGTCAAGTTTAGATGGATTATCGTTATCTTTGTCGTGCTTCCCATCTCTTTCACTCTATACTTCCTCACGTATCTTGGGGATGTTAGATCTGAGTGGAAGTCATACAAGCAACGACAAAAGGAACATGATGAAAATGTCAAGAAAGTTGTGAAACGTCTTAAGGAAAGGAACCCATCAAAGGATGGTCTTGTTTGTACAGCCCGAAAGCCCTGGATTGCAGTTGGGATGAGGAATGTCGACTACAAGCGGGCTAGACATTTTGAAGTTGACCTTTCGGCTTTTCGTAACATTCTTGAAATAGACCAAGAGAGAATGATCGCGAAATGTGAGCCTTTGGTCAACATGGGACAAATTACGAGGACTACCGTCCCTATGAATCTATCTCTTGCTGTTGTTGCTGAGCTCGATGATCTTACTGTTGGTGGGCTCATAAATGGCTATGGAATCGAGGGAAGCTCCCATTTGTATGGTCTTTTCTCCGATACTGTCGTGGCATATGAGATCGTTCTTGCGGATGGTCAAGTGGTTCGAGCTACAAAAGACAATGAGTATTCTGACCTGTTCTATGCGATCCCATGGTCTCAAGGTACTCTCGGGTTGCTCGTGTCTGCAGAAATTAAGCTTATACCGATCAAAGAATACATGAAATTGACATACAAACCCGTCAGAGGCAATGTAAGAGATCTTGCACAAGGCTATATTGACTCTTTTGCCCCTGGATTTGGGGACGAGGACAATGAAAAGGTTCCTGACTTTGTGGAAACTATGATCTATAATCCTCATGAAGGTGTTTGCATGACGGGGAAGTACGCATCCAAGGAAGAGGCGAAAAAGAAAGGGAATACGACCAACAGTGTAGGTTGGTGGTTCAAGCCATGGTTCTACCAGCACGCTCAAACGGCACTGAAGAAAGGCGAGTTTGTGGAATACATTCCAACTAGAGAGTATTACCACAGACACACTCGGTGTTTGTATTGGGAGGGGAAGCTCATCCTTCCTTTCGCTGATCAATGGTGGTTCAGATTTCTACTCGGTTGGTTGATGCCACCAAAGGTTTCTCTTCTTAAAGCCACACAAGGTGAATCCATTCGAAACTATTATCATGAGATGCATGTCATCCAAGACATGCTCGTCCCTCTTTACAAGGTTCCAGATGCACTTGCGTGGGTTGATCGTGAGATGGAGGTACACAAACACTTGCAAAATGAATATTTTAATATGTAAAAATAGCGGGTTTCTGATGATTATATAAATTTTACAGGTATATCCTCTTTGGCTTTGCCCACACAGACTTTACAAGCTGCCACATAAGACGATGATATATCCTGAGCCAGGGTTCGAGCAAGAGTGCAGGCAAGGTGACACCCCATACGCGCAGATGTACACAGATGTCGGAGTCTACTATGCACCAGGACCAGTGCTTAGGGGTGAAGTGTTTGATGGGTCTGATGCAGTTCGTCGAATGGAGAGTTGGTTGATCGAGAACCATGGTTTCCAGCCACAATATGCTGTTTCGGAACTTGATGAGAAGAAGTTCTGGAGGATGTTTGATGCAGGGCTTTATGAGCAGTGTAGGAACAAGTATGGAGCTGTGGGGACTTTTATGAATGTGTACTACAAGTGTAAGAAAGGTAGGAAGACCGAGAAGGAGGTTCAGGAAGCCGAGAAGGCCCAATTTGAGTCTGCGTACGCAGAAGCTGACCAGGCAGAATAGATTAGGTTCTGAGGGGAGGTTTATGGCATTGTTTCAATGTTGCTTTAGATTTTCGTTTGGCATGTAGTTGTTGCTCCTTGTTTGTTGTCTCATTTTAGGCGTTGATTTCATGTGGACCTTCACATAATTTGGTTTCTTTAGCATCAGAAATAGACATCGGGTTCACGTAGCTATTTGGTTCATTTCTGGTTTAGACCATGCCAGTTAATTTAAGGGTGACAATTGTAGTGCAAACCCATGCAAATCGGCTAAACCTGGCTCAAATTAAAAGAATTCGAGTTTATGTATCGATTTTAAGATAACTCACTTTTAATTTATCATATTCTAATAGGAAGAATTGCTCAAAATAGCAAGCAACTTTTTTCTTTTTTCTTATTATAGCAACCTCGTAAATCTTGTTTCAAATAATGGAACCAACTTTTGGTTTACTTTTGATTATAGCATTTAACTTGTAAACAACAAGTTGTTATTTCAAACAATATATTAAATGGTAAAAAATAAAACTTACTCATAATAAGAAAAAAAATAAAAAGTAGGTTGTTATTTCAAATAATAAATCCTATATATATATAACCATTTTTACTGGTTAACTTTTATTGTTTACTGGTTATATGTTATAATCGGAAATGAACAAAGAGTTGGTTTCTTTATTTGGCATGGTTTGGTTACACTTTTCTATATAAAAATTGGGACTTACACCAGTTACATGTGTTTTGTTTGAAAAAATGGGTTGGTTCTGGTCCTGGATTACACTTCATGAAAGCAACAAACCCTTGAGGTTCTAAATCAAACTTTTAATCACAAACTGACAACTTGAGTTGTCTGTTCATTTCTGATTACTTTTTTACCCAGAACAAAACCATCTCTCTCTAAGTTTGGCCTCTAAACGACTTGAGTTGTCTAGTTCCCTAGGACTTTCTGCCGTTAAATCTACTATGCTTAAAGTGTACCCTATACTCAAGAGTGACCACGTCACGTAGGAAGCCTTTAACAAGGCACCGTGCTGTCCTGTCGATGAGTACTTCCAAATATCTTACAGTACCAAGTGAAAGCCCCAAAACCACGCTTCTCGAGAACCTTGGAGGTTCGACGAATTTCCTGATCCCTGATGGGTATATACGCATTTCACACAATTTGATAGATAACACAGAGTCGTAACAATCTGAACGTATAATACAATGGCCAAATGACTGACTTACAGTACATTAGCAACAAAAACCTATATTACATTCTTTCTATTACTTGGAACTTTCTTGCTTTTTTTACAACAGAAAAAAGTGTCCTCATGGCAACCTACTCAGTATACATTAGTTAAGGTATGACAGGGATATATCAAGAGATGGCAGACCAGGCCCGAAAAAATAATACGGTTCACTTCTTGTGGATCTTTCTAGAATTCCAAAAACCTAGCAGACATCTGGTTGCTGAATAGGGACACCCAAAAAATCGAACAAAATTTTGGCAGTCTTTTTTGCTGGCACGGTTGGTCCCACGAGAACTCAAGTGACTTAGATATGTCTTTCCTTGGTATATGTAGGACAGTTGCTGCCACAAAAGCACACCTAATCCAATTTCCACCGAAACGCTTGCAATGAACAAGTAAACGAGAACGTAACCTCTTATGGATAGAGACTCTACGGATGTAAAGAACGAGAGTGCAATTTCCCTGAGGAATCCGAAAACCAACATGTAGTCGGTGGGCCCACTCAAGACTGCGATAGGAATGTGTCTGGCGGGTGGCCAGATATGAAATGCTGTGAATGAAGATACGAGTGAAACATAGAAGTTACTTATCACTGATGAGATGAGGAAAAGAATGAAGACTCGATGATTTGCAGCACCAACACAATTCCCAATCTGCATATAGACAATAAGAAAGCAACGTTCAATATCAACTAGAAATCCACCTTAAAGTGAATGCATATGCAAAAGCACATGCCTCTGTGTGTGTGTTTGTGTATAGTTATATGTATACATACATGTGTGTATATGTACACACACAAATGTGTTACGTTAGTATATGACATACACACACACACACATAAATTCCAGTAAAAATGCAACAGTATAACATCAAAGGTGAGAAGTTGAAGGCTTACAAAGGGGCAATGATGATCCATGTCCAATACACACATTCCACATGAACGACAATGATGACTATTAGGTGACTTTGGCTTTGAACAGTAGTTACAAAAGGTATAACCTTCAAGACCACCCTTTCCAACCGCTGGGTAACTACCCCAGGGTATGAGTGGGGGTGCCCCAGGAGACCGGAATGCCACAAGGATGTAAGTAGAAAATGTAGTTATTGACAGTATGATCGAGATTGTCATATGGAATATGCCACAAAAATAACTTATGGAAAAGACGATCGGATAAATAGCCCAGATTCCACCACCTGCATGCTCAATTGGCAAATCAACCAATCAGATCCAGAATCATCATCCGAGCATAAAACTGGAATTCATGGTTAGCCAGTAAGTGAGTTGGATATATCAATTAGAAGTCAAAAAGTATGATCCTATTGAATAAAATTCAAATATTAGCAAGAAAGATTTCCTGGAGCCAATAAAACACTACAACAAAGAAGTATAAATTCCATAATCATACGAATACGCAACAAACCTAATGCATGTACCATGGGTGTGCCTGGATGGTTTGGACAAGTATAAATTCCATAATCATATGGAACATGCAACAAACTACTAGCCATTTGGATGAAGCACTCCATGACATTAGTAATCTCTTGTGGCTTCTGTCAAATACTAACATACTTGGCGATAAGCCTCTCATCACTTAATGGGAAATATTGCTCCTAGAATAACTCAGGAAAATCATTGTTTGCAAGAGCATCCAAATATCAATCACCAATCTGCCATCTACAACTCTACAAGGCCTACCCACTAAATCATTGTTTGTTACTTTGTTATGCCCCTGTTCTAGTAGATGCCATGAACTCAATTGTGCACCGGAGACAACATGTGAGGTTATGGAGTGCACCAAGATTAAAAAAAGTGTTTTGCAGATCAAGGGGGGATGCTCGGAGTTGGTGGGAAGGTTTTGGTGATGGTTACGGGTGATGGGTATTTGAATGCTCTTGCATGAAGCGAGTTTCGCAAGAATTTACCAACAATAGTTTTTGTAGTTGATAAAAAGCTTTACAGCAAGAGTGTGTTACTATCCGACAGAAAATAAGGGATCTATGCTGGTATTGTAGATTCTATGCTGGGATGATACTTGGTAGAGGCGCAGGCTCTGAATTTCATGTATATTGAGATCAGGGAATATCTTATCAATACTAAGTTTGCCAACATATCTAATGTGCAAATGCACTGAAGATCTGGAAATGGCACAAGTTCTTTTTTATTCATCGAGACTCGACAGAAGCAGGAAGAGACGCAGAAATTGCTAGAAAGATTTGAGCTGATTGGAAAGGTCTGGTTAGGGCAACAACGTGGTTACGGCCTTACGGGGCGTTTCCCCGGTGTCCAGTCAATGATCATATCAGCTATGCAGTTAATAGCGTCTCGCGGTCCAATAGCGGTCAAGACCGCTATTTGCTATCGCGGTTATTGCGGTGATATATCGGTATATTATATATATATATATATATATATATATATATATATATATATATATATATATATATATATATGTATGTATATATATGTATGTATATATATGTATGTATAATCATAATCATAGACATAAAGAACATAATATGAAGAACTAAAATCCTAAAGAACATAAACATAAAGAACAAAAGTCATAAAGAACTAAAATCATAGAGGTCATAGAATCGAACAACACATTAAACAAACAAAGATAAACAAGATATAGCATTACTTTATAAAGTATTAAAGATTTAACAAAATATAGCTTAAAGAATGATCGATCTGGACCCCCATTGCGTGCTTGTTGCGTCTTGTGTTGGCTATGGAGCTAACCATCCAGGTACCCCTTGTTATCGGGCTACATGAGCATCATGTGGCCAGATGTGACATGGAGCCAGGATTGCACAATGCAGGCAAAACTAATGGAGTTATGGATGTGCTATGTGAAAAGGAGGTGGTCGGGTGTTCGCACCATTAGCGTCTTAGTATCACAGATTTACTGATAAGTAGGGTCTATCTTATTGTATTTACTTTTTTCCTGGCTCAAGGCCTGAAAAGTACTCTATATATGGGATTTTCCCTTTAGAATAATACATAAACAATTTCTCCCAAAAACTCATCACAAGCATGAATATATTTCTGGGTGGCTTGCTTCAGGATGCATAAATGAATCATTCAGAGTTTAGGCAGGAGTACCCAAAGTTAGTGTCTAACCATTGACAACTAGGAACTTATAGTCATTCAATTCCATATAACGTCACTCAACCTCTTAACAAATAGATTTATGATTCCCCCTTCTATAAATCAATCTATATCTTCCCCAAGATCAACCTTCAAAACTTATTGAATAGCGTTATCAATACACAGATTATATTACATGAATTTCAACAGCGCTTCATATTCATCAATGTAGGATTTAAGGGAGTCTTTGGCACGAAGGAAACATGGAAAACGAAAACGAGATGAAAAAATCCTAAAAATTTAGCTATTTATTTTATTGATTCTCCCATCAATTCCATAGAGTAATAGTTTTTCCGTTTCTCTAATATATAGTGGAAGAAAAGCCTAAAAATTGGGAAAGAGAATTGAAACTATTTATATGTTGTATTTTAGTGTTTCTTAGTCTAAAAAGGTCGCTCATTTTGCTTCATTTTCATTCTCCACATTTCCTTTGTGCGAAACACTCCCTAAGTTTATGTTTCCCTGAGTGTATAACGAGTGTAAGTTCTTAAAATTCTAACTTGCTATCTATCTCCAACACTTCAGATATTTTCAAAACTCCATAGACATGTGGATGAGAAATGCCATCCCACCAGGACCAAGACAAAACTTGTACTTGTAATATATTTAGGTGAAACATGTGGAGGCTTTAACATCTTCTGAATTATTGTAGCATTACTGCATCAGAAACTTCTAGCCAATAATCCTGTCGTTTGTAGTTAATATACCACAAAGAAAATTTAAGTTCTGTGTGTAGTTCAAAATCGTAAGTTGTGAAAGTACTTGAAGAAAAAAGGTTAAAAGAGATATTAGCATTGCTTCTTAAATACTTGGAATGTTAAGTTAAAACTCTCAAGTCCCTGAAAATTATCAAGATTTTGCATATGGCCTGCTTTGTGAAGCCAAATCTTACCAAACTGTAAACTTCTTTGTCACAGCATCCACACATTGCTATATAGAACAAAAGATCAAATGCAGTACAAGTAGTTGTGTAATGGAAGATCACAAAGTAATGTTTCCACGATTAAGAAAAAAATGATTCCATCAAAGACATGCATGGAGAGAGGGGAAAGTAGTTTGAGATACCAGGGAAATATGATAAGGGTACAAATTCATACCTATAATGAACAGCATAAATAGTAGGAGAACACAGACAAAGCACCTGTCTCGTAAACGCCTCCACCAAAAGTACTTGTTACCATTTTTAAGTGCATTATGGTTAGTTATGGCTCCACACCAACCACACTTGAAAATTGGGGTATAAGGTGACAGAATAAGGCACAATCCACAGCCCCAGCAGGTAACCTCATGCTCTTCTGTTATGGATGCTACATAATGATCTTCCTACAAAAGTTGGACATTGCCAGTAGCGTAAGTCAAGATTCAGGATTTTATTTTATTTTATTTTTTTGCAGGGAGGAAAAACGGAAAGCATGTTGAATTCTGAATATCTTAAGTGATTGAAAAGGATCTAGTAGCATCACCAAATGCGTTTTATCATGAAAAACAGTAAAACACTGCTCTGCTTAACCTCACATCAAATACTCCCTAATGCATTCATTTTTTTCTCCTGATTATGTATTCTTCGAGTCATGAAGAGAATACAGTCACCTATATTCTGCCTTATTGATAGTAAAGGCCGGTGCAGATCAAGAGTAATCACATCATATACATGATCGGTAACTGTGGGAAGAAAACCCAAATCACAACTCAAGATTAAACATTGAAGTTTTACATGTAGTCAAGCACAAATTGAGATAAAACGAACAAGTATACAACTACTAATTAGTAATCACAGGCAATTGACAAAGAGCAAAAGCAGATTAGGCAACTGAGCAAGCAGCTAGATAAATGAAGAACAAACTCACAATACAACTCTAGAAATTAACGGTCTAAGATTCGTTACGGATCATCAAAATTTTGTTTTTCGAAGAAAAAAAAAATACACAGAAGATAACAATGTTCTTAATTCATATTGCACAACTTTCTTCTTCACCAACACATACGAGCAATTTATAGAAGTTATGGCTGAAGACGCGCCTAGAATATAGAAAAACACAAGAAGATCATTGGATATGTAACTCTCGTTAAAATTTCCTAATGATGAGCGAAATCAAATTATTGATTTTTGGGCAGAATTGGAATCGTATGAGGCGGAGAGTACCTGAGAGGAAGTATGAGAGAGAAGAGGGGCGGATTCAGAGGAGGAAGAAGATGGCGGTGGAAGAGTGGCGGTGGAGGTGGTGGTGGTGGCAGAATCCGTGAAATCCATCAGATAAATTCCCAATTTGAGGAGATTCCCCTTGTACGGATTGAGTTTGAGATCATCAGGACAGAGAAATCTCCGGCTCCCTCCCTCTGATCATATGAAGTATGAGAAATTAAACCTAAATTCTGTTGAAATCTGCATTGATTCAACGGCTTGCCAACAATCATAAAGAACCATTTAAAGCTCCAACTCCAAGGCCAAGGGGGTTGTTTTTTTTGTTAATATAAGTTATGAATGTTGAATTGTTGATGACAAATTTCTGTATTTTTCCTAGCCAAAATAGCAAACTCTTATAATAATCCTTGTATTTTCATTTTGTTAATTTTCATCAATTATATACTTATATTTCAATAGAAATAAATACTTTAATTTTAAATAAATTATTTACAAGCAAAGTCATGACTATCTAAATTTAAGGTATAAACGAGTCGAATCAAGTAGACTACTCGACTTCAACTTATCTATATAAGATATAATCTCCACTAGATTCCTAAAAGATTTTTATATGATTAAGTTGAGGTTAGTCGTGGTTCATTTATTATATATGATAATTAAAATGTATTAATTTTATTATTCATTTTCAGTAGTTATAATTTATAAAAACAAACAACACGTTTTTATAGTTTTGCGTTTTTGTCTTTCAATTTTTTTCTTAGAAAAGTTCACATGTTAATTTTTTTTCTAGAAAACTCATTAAGTTAAATTTTTTTTTTTAGTTTTGTGAAATTTGACTATTAATTACCTATTATAATTGATAAAACAATTTTTTTGAAAACTAGAAATTTGGGATTTAATAGCCAATTACACTAAACCAAAAATAAAAAATTAACTTGAGGAAAATTATTCTGGAAAAAATAACACAAAGGGACAAAAACATATAAAACGTAAAAAGCATATTGATTTTTTAATAATAAGCCCTATTTATATTTAAATGAGTTTCAATTTAAGATTTTTAGCTCAAACTTTTAATGAAATTTTTTAGCTCAAACATGACAAATTAAGATAAAATTCAAGACCAACTCGCTAGTATTCATCCGAATTTGAATTCGTCATTGGATGTTTGGTTGTCAAATATAAAAGAACTAAAATCCTTCAAATTTGAGAATCACAGGAATTCATACTATTTCCCATTAACCAGATATGTTATTAATTTTGATATTTCAAACTCAAATCTTCTAGATTCCAGTTCATTTAATTCAAAATGTTAAGGCAAATTTTATTCCTTTTCAAAACAATGATCTAGTTACTAAAAAAAACCATATGGTATGGATCCACCACATGGGAGAAATTACATGAAAATACAACGTACTTCGTAAAATAAAATATAAAAGATATGAAAATTCTTATTAACGAGTTACCGAGCACCCGCGCGTTGCTGCGGGGTTTAAAATATTAATTACAAAAATAAAAGAATAAAAATAGTTTTCAAACAATTCAAATAACGAAACACAACACAACCATTATCAAAGAGTGAACTTAGAAAGTTGATAATTTAACTGTTAGTTGGTTCTTATCATTATTTTTTAGATTTTGCAATGTTAAAATTACAAACAATATCTTATTAGATCGGATCGGAACCAGAATTAATTATTTATTTATTCATAACCATGTTTTGAAAATTTGACATTGATTAGGTTTAATCGTCGATTTAATATGTTGGTTACAATGAAATCAAATAAATTTATGACGGTAATGTCTCTAATACAGCGATTAGGGTTTGTCAACGTTATAATAGTAATGTTCAATGTTATACATGATCATAGTTAATAAAAATCTAAAAATTTCAATAGTTACATTTTATTTATAAAACACTTTGATTAAAAATTTGTATTGTGTATTTGAATAATAAAGTCTATTTCATACAATTAAACATAACATAATAGTTTCAAAAAACAATCTCAAATATAAGTATAACTAAAATCATAATTTTAAGTGTGTAAAAATTGTTGTAATAATAGAAATGTTCAATGTTTACATGATCATGTTTAATTAAAAAGATATAAATATTAAATGATTACATTTTAATTATAAAACAATTTCATTAGTATTTTTATTGTGCATTGAATAATAAAAACATTTTTCATAAAATTAAACATAATATAATAGTTTCAAAAGACAACTCCAAATATAAGTATAACTATAATCATAATATTAAGTGGGTAACAAAATGTTGTAATAATAAATGTTAAAAGATGACTAAATAGAAATTTATTAAAACTAAAAGGGCTAAATAAAAGATAATACTAAGATAAGGGTGTATTTTAAAATTTTAAAATTTAAATTTAAAAAAAGAAAAAGAAAAAAGCAATTGCAAGATGGAAGAACGTCATTGGTAGGGTGGATTTGATAAATGTATATATATATATATATATATATATATATATATATATATATATATATATATATATATATATATATATATATATATATATATATATATATATATATATATATATATATATATATATATATAATGTATTTATAACCTCACATTACAAAGAGAAAAAGCTAAACTTCATTTTATTTTTACCAAAATCTAAATCGAATAAATTTGTTACTCGTAACTATCTTTAAAATAATTTAAATTTCAATACTTCACGATCTACGTCTAGTCACACCGGCTCATACCACCTCACAAAGCATACAAGAAAACTTTATTTAAATTTCATTCCGTAACCCAAACACAACTAACAATATTTATTTTGCAACGTTGTACTTTAAAACGTACCTACATTCAAGGGATCTTACTAAAATTTGTACTATTTAAAATCCAAAAGCCAGAGACATAAGTTCAAGGGACCAGGTTTCTCCCTTTTTAAATCTCCAAACCATGTGTCTCTAAACTATGCTTTTAAAACATCTGACCGTACATCAATTTCATGTCATTTGCCATGATTTGAGTTCATTGTGCAAATCATTCTCCGTCTTCAATAGCTTCATCATTTCAACCGGTTCTGATGGTGCTCGAGTTTTAAGAAACAAAACGAAATCCAATTTCTTTTGTTACTATCAAGTCCCGATTCTATAACCATTTGGTTCAAGACTAGGACATTGTTTGTTTACCTCTTAATGGAATCATTAAGAGGTTATTTTACCTTTAAATGACTTCTTAATGATTCCATTAAAAAGTAAACAAACAATCCCCCGGCTTCAAGTTGCATTGATGGTCATCCAAACAATATTAGCAGTATAACGGGTTATGTGTGCGATGTTTGTATCAGTTCAGAGCACAGTTGGTTAAGCAATTAGCAGCCACATGGGGCTTGGTAAGGCCAGGTCTCTATCATTTTACGTAATTTTGATAACATCGGAATGGAGAAAGCATACACACACAGCACAAAATATTTTATATTGAAGCTATATATGTCCACAAAATGAAAGACATGATTGAGATTAGTCTACACTTGATGAATAACTTTTCTGTTAGGGGATTGATGCTTGCTACTCTTTGGATGTAATTACTAGCAGTCCCAGAGCACCTATTAGAATATACTGCATACAAAAAACGTAGCCGATCAGAACAACTTATGATCCAAAAAATAGGTTGTCGCCCCTATCTATCAAGTCTTTCGGAGTAGTGAAAACATGAAAAAGAATCTTACAACAATATGAAAAGGCACAGATAAACATAAAAAATTCCAAACGCATACAGTGATAAAATAATCCTCCGCTTCTATTTGAAAATTTCGCATATTCAAATTTATAAATTTGCCCGCTTATTGTTGTTAGGGGCTTTTTTTTTGTCTTTGTTGATGGGCATTTTGGTATTTGACAAATCAGAATGCAGTTTTCCTAGGGCATAGGGAGTCGGTGATATGGGAAGGGTTACAGTTGGTACGTAAGTTTACTCTACAGATCATGTGATTAAATTGTTATGTGAGAACCCATATGTGGCAACAAGTTAATTCATGAATGCTTGTAAAGTTGTAAGTTGTAACTTGTATATTATGCACCAGTGCTATTTGTGATTGATTATATGATAGAAAAGAAACAAAGAGGATATAAAAAATCAAACCTTGATGATGGGCTGCTCCGTCATTATAATCGTCACCCAGCCAACATAAGGCAAAAATCTGCAGAAAGCACCAGATTCATGTATTTTGTTTGATAGCAGATAAGGTAATTTTATTTTGCATAAACAAACAGTTTGGAAGTCTAATTTACCCAACAGCTCTCCCCATAATATGATGTCGTTGCAACCACATCTGACCTTGAGCATACAAAAGCCTATCATCACCAAAATTGTTGTCTCCTGAAAGAACACAATGACCACTGGATAATCAAGTAACTGAAGATTTAAAATATCAGGCCAAATATGATAACTGTATCTGAAAGGCTTCAGTCTACTCAATACTTGTGGACTTCAGGTTGAACAGGCTTGCATATATTACCTTCCCAAAAAATGTTAATTATTCTCCATACCTCAAACCAGAAAATTGAGCAATTTTGGAACAAATTTTCCACTTACACCAATAAACTACATAGAAAATCAACCAGTGAATCACGATATCATAGTTCTCTCATCTTTGTTTGGTCATATTTTTCTTAAACACCTTCCTGTTTGGAGGAAAAGTAACTGGATGCTTAACACCTTCATTTTGCATTATCGGTTATACAAAATAATTTAACTTACTGCCAAATCACAATGTAAATTTAACTTCTAAATGGTATACAAGCCTACAAGGTACCTTTTGTAAGGACATCAACTTCTCCAGTTTCTTCACGCTCATGAACCTACAAAAAATTAGTCATTTGTATATGAAACTTAAGAATATCAGTGGCGACAACCAATCAGTCTATTGTCCAAATGATAAATACAGCTTTCATTGCTGAGCAAAAAATTAGTGAAGTTATGGTTTTTATAAGATTCGTTCACAATCTGAGAAACAACATTGAAGTACCAAGCATCAAAGTCAAAACCAAAGGGAATCGCTGATAATTGAATAGGTTACTTGAGAAAAATATGATGGCAAGATTTGAAGGAGTCGATGTAAAAAAATCAAAGAGTAGAACAATAATAAACTTATTGTGTATTCAGGAAGTTTATGGATGGTACGGGTACCCAACAAGAAATAACTGCAGTGTGGTACATCAATATGGCAAAGGCCATCTATGATAGAACACTGAATAGTCAAGTCAAAAAGCATCAGAAACTAGCAATTTGTAATATTGTTTGGCTACTTATAGGATTTGCTTCACTCCTTTGTTCTCATTGCCTTGGCTATATATTGTTTGTTTCAATCACCAAAAGTTATACCATTTACTGGTAAGACTAAAAAGTTATACCACTCACATTGGTATGAGAAATACAAATGGAAAAGCAACAAATATGACCAACAATTAAATTCCTTAGAGAGATAATCGCAAGTGCAAGTACAAGAACAAGAACAAGGCACAAAATTGAATAAGAGAACTAAAATTTGCTATGCAGGAAACCATACAAGCATATAGAATTTATTCTATATTTTAAGCAAGCTTGGGTTTCAGGTACAGAAGGATTGATAACAAGCACCAGGACACAGTCCAAGACTGAGCAATATCAAAACATATTAGGCCAACAACCATAGGACCATATAAAAATATACAACACCTCCTTAACAAAAGATCCACACTAAGACACTATATGCTAAGATTGGAGATAAATTGTGAGTAAAAGCAATAAGAGGGTCCGGAAACATATAACCACATGTGTAATAAACCAATACCGATAGCAAAATCACAGTTAGGAAGTCGTACAGTTGATAGAAAACATATAAAGGAAAACTTTGCTCTGGCCTAGTGGCCTTGCTATGGCTAGTAAGTTGAAATAAAAAAACAAATTAGTTGCAGAAAGGATCATTCTATTAATGCAAATCTCTGCACCTTCGCCTCCAAAATCATCTGTATTGCCCAAAATTATCGGATACAACAGACACAAAAAAAAATGAAGAGAAAATAAATGCCTTCTGGACACATATGACATACCTTAATTACTCTATGTACTATTGGAATTTCACGTCCCTGCATACAAACAACAAGAGCAGAAACGTACATTAGGAAAGTTAATTCCAGTAAGCAGTAACAATAATGCATAATTTAGTGATGCTGCCTTCTAAATTATCGATAAGGAGGAAAGAATTAAGGACTCGCAGCTTATATATGAAAAATGGTTATGATCAAAGTATTCCTAGTTTAGTCAGGTTATAAAATAGTGCTACATGTGCATGTAGATACTACTGAATTTGTGATGAAAATAAAATCACTATAATAACACAAGAGAAACATTATGAAGAAGCATACATCAACATTGAACACCACAATTTCTCCAGCCCGAATTGGTTCCTTACTCATGTGCAGAAACAGAATATCACCCTGCAGGAATTCAAAAATGTTAGGAGCAAAACCAATATACATGCCAACAACTTACTATTTCTTTACAGGAATGAAGGTGGGAACCTTGCAGCAAATGACACAACAATTATTATTTAGCCTCAATGGGAAATGCTATGAGGTACATATACAACTTTGTGTCACCAAAAGCAGAAATATTAAATATATCTGCCCCTCAAACTAATCAAACTAATTGATAAGCTAGATAGATATCTGCACATTTACCCTTTTGAAGCCAGGTTCCATACTTCCAGAAAGCACAACAACAACAGGTGATTCACTACCAGTTATGCACATCAGCCCTTTCCATATTATTAATGCTGATGTCACTATCATACCTGGAAAAGAAGCAGTATTCAGAATACCATCCTAATCCAAGAACTAAGAAATACGTCTGCACATTGGTTAACGATTATTACAGCGGCGATAGCGCTAGGTGATCATCAAAGGAAAATCCTTTTGCATTGCAGACAATATAGCAAGAGAAGGGTTACATAGTGACAAATGCTTATAGATTTAAACTTGCTTAAACCATAGCTAGATACGCGTCAAAGAGGAACACGACCTTTCATCACAAACAAATCAAGCTAGAATGTCTAAATGCACACTAATCCAAAGGCGCTTCACAAATCCTGATTCGAACTAATAAATATCTACAAACTGACGTCGAATTTGCGACAACCATATAAACCGAGTAGAAAATTCAGATAACAAAGTGGAACAATCAGCAAGTTAAAGTAATGATCCAACTTCTATCGACAAAAACAAAAAATGTATCTTAGAAAGAAGAATCACAAACCAAGGCTAATGGCTTGAGTGAAGAGTTGTCTGAATTGCATAGATTTCACCGAATCGATTTGCTCCCCGATCCATCCCATCTCTCTCCCGAACTTCTCGCTGTGTGTAGCTTCGATTCAACGGAGGGGCAGGGAGTGTGTGTTCAAGTAAATTTTGCCCTAATCTGCTCAATGCTCATCGGTTACACTAGTAGAATATGTTTAATAAACTATAGAAACAGTCCCTGAACTATTCACAAATTAGACTTTCGTTATTAAACATATTCTACCATATTTTAAAACTAATTTTCAACACAACACGATTAAGAGAGTGTTTGGTTTTGCGTTATGAACCAGATTATCAGCTTATTACGTTACAATAACGCAAATAATTAGTTTAAAGTGTTTGGATTGCATACGTTAATAAGTGATTATTTGCGTTTAGCGTTAATCTTACCACACTTTTTCATAAGTTAAAAATTGTAGCTTATTTGCTTCATAAGTGATTATTTGGTCATTTTACAAGTAAAAACGCAAATCCAAACACTTTAAAAACTGATTATTTGATAATTATGATAGCAAACAGCAGAAGCTAAACCAAACACTACATTTCCTGCAACACTTTTTGTTACAACTATTATCTGATTATTAGTTTCCAAAACGCTACAGCACTTTTTCAAACGCAAATCCAAACACCCTTTAAGTCATGAAAACAGCGATACAAACCCGTTTAATACATCATTGAGAAATAAAATGCTCTCTATAATATTCTAACCAAAAAATTTATATAAATTTGAATTTCATACCTCAAATCTAGCCATCAACTCCAAAATAACAACATATAGAATATTTATTATTTAGAACTCTAACTAAAAAATGTAATCATCTAGAATTCTTCGTCAATCAGTCCTAAAACCAATTTAAACGAGGTAAATCGTGTAACTCATAATTAACATATATGTGTAATGGTTTGATCCTAAACCTCCGATATAGATTCTATGTCTTCAATTAATTTTTGATTGTTGTGTGAACAAACTTTAACTAAACCTCTCAATTTAATGTCTCTGAAGAGGAACTTTATGATATATTTATATTGTCACCAACCTCTTTAGGTTACGTTTGTGACTATTTTTAATTATTAAGGACGGCCGACTTCAATCCCATCTTTAATCTTTCACACATGTTCTTCTTTTCCAACTAATTTTCTATACATCGATCCTAATTTATTTGGAGGTGATAGTTTTGTTTTTGGGATCTTGAAGTACCAAGCCTCATTGTTTATGTTAGAGGTTTTGGGGATTTGATTTCAAGCTCTAGTAGCAATCGTTTTGGGGATCAAGTATTCTAGAAGGTTTAATGGTTGGTTTTATGTCGCGATGACAATAAGGAAGGGTGTTAGCAGGAAATATGTTCTAGCAAACAATAAAGTTGAAGGTTTTTAATTGATGCATTTCAACCAATTGACCAAATTCAACTCTAAATGCAAGATTTTAATATAGGCTGTTTTTTTACATATGTAGGTTGCAAATGCCAAATCTGAACTTGCAACGAAATAACATTAGCATACATATCTTCTGTAATATGGGTTTCAAAAATCATGTTTTCCATCATCTTAGGTTGTATTTGGTAGAAAGAACTGACATAAAAAAAATGAAAACAAATTATCCTACAAGCATGCATAAAGGCTTGTACGATAAAAAAATAACATTAGCATACATAAGGTCATTGTATATTCAATTTCCATGGTCTAATAAACCAAAGATTTTATGCTCGCTTCTTTTCTCTTCAATTCTCTCTACCAAACGTAAACTACAAGTGTTTAATTCCATTTGTGCTCTTGTAAACTACAAGCATTAAAGGCTTGTACAATGAATTTTTTTCTTCAATTTTATACTTAACAATATACATAAAAAAATTATATACTTTATAGTTGATTATTTATATACATAAAAAATAGCATACCATGAATTGAAGGCTTCTTTATTGTTTATTTAATCAAATGATGCTCACTTGTGTTTGTATTTTTCTATATGTTTATTTGTTAATTGTTTTGGAATAGACCAATTAACATCTATCTATATATTTATTAAATAAGAATTAGATAAATTGACTAATGTTCACATGAATACAACTAACTGAATTTCGAAGTCAAATTCTCAATATCCCTTAGAAATGATATCCGAAGTTAGATCATCATAGTATTTGTATCTCTATTTTGTTCTTTTGATTCATGAATTTTGCATTAACATAAAGTTTTTTAATAATATCTAAAACTTGCCTTTACTAGTTAAAATTTTGTCACTAAATTATATAACATAACAAAAAAAATTTATTATATATAACATAACGTTTATTCGTTTAGTAGCAAAAAAGAAAGAAGACATTTATCGTTATTTAAAAAAGTTAAATGTAAGAAGTTAAAACATGAAATATAATGTACTTTAATCTTTGTCACCGGTATATGTAACATGTCTGCTTAAACATTTAAGTGATGGTTTATTATCAAAAAAACCAACATGTTTTTATAGTTTTTGCGTTTTCGTTCATCAATGTTATATTTTTTATAAAAGTCCTTAAGTTAATTATTTTTTCTAGTTTTGTGAAATTTGACTATTAGAACCCGGTTATAATTACTAAACCGAATTTTTATAAACTAAAAAACTGGGTTCTAATAGTCAAATTTCACTAAACCAAAAAGAAAAAAGTAATTTAAGTAATTTTCTGGAAAAAAAAATAACATGGAGCGACGAAAACACAAAAAAAAAAGTAAAAACATGTTGTTTTTTCCATAATAAACCCTTAAAGTAACGATAAAATTTGCAACATTATAGAATCATAATCACGCATTTTATAAATATCTAAGCATAATTTGAGATTGTTAGATAAATTTACGATTTGCTTGAAAACCAGTTTTGCAACAAAAGGACTTCTTTAATTTTAACATTTTCTCATTTGATGGCAAAAGATTATAATCATAATCATAATAATTAAGATCTCCATATTAAACTTATGTCATAATGATTAGTTTTTGCAACAAAATTGAAACATTCTTTAAATATATATGAGTTATGACCGATGAATCTTTATGTTTGAGTATATTACTACAAAAAGATGAAAGAAATACTTCGAAATATTCATATATACGGATCGAATCAGCGACTATTTGGGAATGATTTTGTATTTGTGGTATCTTTTCGAAAGTAAAAGAGGTCCAAGTAGTTGAGTATTAAGTATTAAGGGTGTTGACTAAAATAATATGAATATTGAATGCTAATTGCAAACGTTTGTGTTGGAAAGCCATCATTATAAGCATCTTTTAAATATCTTCCCATTTGTCTACATTCAAATTTCACATTTATACAAATACCTCTTTGGATCCTCCGTTACAATCAACATTGGTTTGATCTTTCCAAAGCAAACCATGGGTAAAAAACTCACTCAACCCTCTCTCAAAATCGCCAAGAAACAAACCACTAGCCATCAATTCAACAGTCTGATAAAAGTTTTAAAACCGAAGGTCTACATAACTGATTCATCAAACTTCAAGACTCTCGTTCAAGAACTCACAGGCAACGAGTCATCATCTTTGGCTATCTCTAATTCATTATCTCCTCCTACTATTATACCTGTTGTATCATCAGAACCAACTAATGTGATCCAGATTGATGATGATGGAAGCCCTGATCCTAGCCTCGATTGTAGCTCTGATCCAAGTTTAGATAACATGTTCATGCCTTTCGATTATAGTTATTGTTCATCTGAAGAGGTAGGGATTACTCAGTGGCCACAAGATCATGTCATCGACTATGTAAACGAGATTGAACTGAGGAACCTTGAGTCTTGGCTCCTAGACTTTGATCCATCGGCTTGCATCCATGATGGACCGTTTGTGCCCATGTATACGTATGGGTATGATTGCAATTTGTCGTCCATCATGTGATCCACGAGCATGTATGTATATATCTTGTCATATTTTTGTATATCTTGTTATTATTAAATACTTGTATATGTTTGTAAATCCTTCTTGTTATTTAACATTTATACTATTGATTCATTTTAAGATACAAAAAACCCATATAATTTATACTTGTAAGCTTTTGGTGTGATCTTTTGTTATTAACCATGTTTGGGTAATGGTATCTATGATTTTATTTGATTTAAGTTTGTGGTTTGATTTAATTATCAACATTCATATTTGAAAGAATATTATATATGAAATATGTACATCGTTTATTAGAATTATTTGATTCAAAAATAAAATATGATGTTATATGAATGACTTGTAACATTAGGGCCCCGTTTGATTCAAGGAATATAATTTTAAGGAATCGATATATTTTACAGTGTGTTTGAACGTTTGAATCACAAAAATAATGAATGAAGTCTTGTTTACATTCCATCAATATCTATGGTTTAATCATTCATGAATTCATAATTCCTATCTATTTGTAATGAAATTTAGATTTTCAACATTGCACAACTCATACATTTTGTTAACATTAAACATCATTTCATACCTCAACCAATAAACATCATATATAATATAATCTAAATTTCGATTTTCTTCAAATTTCATGTTGCGAGACAAACGGGTTCTAAATTAATTGGTAGTTATTTGTAAGTTTATATTTAGATTATAAAACAAGCAAAATTAAGTAGAAAAAATTTCGAATTCGTGTTTTAAATGTATATTTCATATAAGCTAAAATTTAAAAGGTTATTTGCTAAAAATAAGTTAAAGAGTATTTTTTTGTAAATTCTCTCAAATAACTTTAAAGAACTACTAAAAGTGAATTTTTATAAACTGAAAACTCGTTTATAATTAGTAAACCTGGTTTTTAAAAACTGAAAAAACCGGGTTCTAATGTCTAAATTTCATTAAACTAAAAAGAAAAAATAACTTGAGAACTTTTATTAACATAATAATATGAAGGGACGAAATCACAAAAAAAACGTAAATACATGTTGATTTTTTTTATAATAAACCGTTAAAAAATATATATATTCAATAATTACAGGTGAATGTCACTGTAACAACAGCCCATTTAGATGGTTTACCCCATCTGCTATCCTCCAACGATGTCATGTCACAACTGTGTGTGTGGCACTGGCTATTTGGCTCCTAGTTGTCTTTGCATTTTAATGGTGTAAAACGGCGCCGTGACGCTCTGCTTTGCGGCCAAAACCCCTTTCACACAAACTTAAAAGTATTCTCTAACTTGGCCTATTTGAATATATTCTACGATAATGTTTTTTACATAATTATACATGCAATTTAATGTATATAACTTCCTATTAATTAAACCATGACTTTCAATATCAAATTTTAATCATAATTATAATTATTATAAAATACAGTTCAAATTAAAATTTCGTACATGATTATTTTATATATCCTATTATCATGATCTTTAATTTCATGGTTTATATGATTTAATTTTTTTTATACCACTTAACATTAATGTCTTATTATTCTTTTATTATGTTTACATTAATATTTAAAGTTTCTATATATTTTTAAGAAGTATTTATTTATTATTTATTAACATATCCATGTAATACGATAGTCATTAAACTAGCGATACGAAAAAGTTACAAACAAATCGGTAAACGGTAATATAATCATTTAACAAAGATTACTTGAAGTATCGTCAAACTTTCATTACTCACTATTTTAATTAGTTTTTTTTAACGACAAACTAACTTACTTCTACTCCTAAACTACACATTTATCCTAAATGGAGATTTTAGACTTACTTTCACCAACTAAATTCAAAAGTTGTCTCCGACGGAAGTTGAACTCGTGACCTCACACTTAATTATCACCCTAACCCATTTGGTTTTTTTTAAACCTTTTTTTACATCATTTTTTTTTTGGAATTTATCATTGTATATTTGATTCCAATGATCCCACATATTTAATGTCATAAGGCTCATGATCATTTGTTATGTTTTTAACATTTTATTAATTAATGTATAGTTAATTGCCATTTTTTCAAATTACAAAAAAAATGATATCTCTTTATTGATTTTCTTTTCCAAAAACTAATCTTCCCACATTTAGGTATCAATGTCTCTGAGCATGCTCTCAAAGCTTTCTTTAAGAAGAACATGGATGGATTCCAACTTCCAAAAGACCAATTTCATAGACTTATGACATGAGATTGATGCACCATGCATCCCCACCCCTCTTCTTGCTTCTAACTAAAGAAAAGAAGATTATACCCAAAAGATATGCTTTGCTTCAACTTTAACAATCATACTATTTATATACCTATCAACATATCTACAATTCACCATGCATGTTAATCAATTTCTTAATTGTTCAATCGATCCGTCTTTCTAATCGGAAACAACTCACACGAAAAACGAACAATGGGGCTTCTTGCAACGATTGCTAGACATTTAGATACGCTGGTCGGGTATGTGTTCGGAATACTGTTTTAAGGAAAGAATTTGAATTGTATTTCCATTTAATTAATTTGTTTGATTTTGTTAATTCGATCCAGGCCGGGAGTAATGCTTCTTTTCCCCTTGTAAGTTGTTAATTTTCTACTTTATTGTTGTTCATATCATGATTTTTTGAAGCAAAAAATGATTAAACTTAGAGGGTATTTGGATTTGTGTTTGAAAAAGTGTTATAACGTCTTGGAAACTAATAACTATTAATAGCAACAAAAAGTGCTGTCAGAAATGTAGTGTTTGATTTAGCTTCTGCTATTTGCTATCATAATTATCAAATAATCAGTTTTTAAAGTGTTTGGATTTGCGTTTTTTACTTAGAAAATGACCAAATAATCACTTATTAATCAAACAAGCTACATTTTTTAACTTATGAAAAAGTGTGGTAACAATTAATCACTTATTAACGTATACAATCCAAACACTTTAAACCAATTATTTTCGTTATTATAACGTAATAACTAATAATCACGTTCATAATGCAAAACCAAACACCCTCTTACTTTATTATTCATTTTGAGTGTAACTAATGATATCCACGATTGTGGGAAGGTATGCATCGATGCTAGCGATCGAGGGGTCTACATCAGAAGATGATCAACAATGGCTCACCTATTGGGTGATATACTCATTCATAACCCTCTTTGAACTTTCTTTTTGGAAAGTCCTTCAATGGTAATTCATTAAGTTTTACTTATGTAAATTGATGAACACACTATAGGCAACCCGTACAGTTTAAGTTACGGGTTCTTAATGAATGTAACAGTCACCCTTTTTCGCAAAGTATTAATAAATGGTTTATTTATACCTTAAACTTGAAACAGGCTTCCATTTTGGCCCTACTTGAAGTTATTATTTTGTATGTGGTTGGTGTTACCGGGGATCAATGGGGCGGCATACGTGTATGCAAATATAGCAAGAAAATACATCAGAGTCGGTAGCCATGTAAGCTCAAAGTACCCCGAGGGACAAAGAAAAGTCCTCCAAATGATGAGCCTCGATGCAAGAAAGTCTGTTGAGCGTTACATTGAGAAATATGGACCTGAAGCATTTGATCGAGTCGTCAAAGCGGTAAAATCATAATCTCACAACTCTATTTGTATTGCCAGATGAATTCAATGAGATTAGAAAAACATAACTTTTTTTTTGGTTGTTTGCATAGCTTCAAGTTTTGACCATTTAAACAAAGTTATTATTATTACTATTGATTGTAATGGTGGTCACTGGTTTGGTTGCAGGCTGAAAAGGAAGCAAACAGAAAATAAGAAGAAATTTGGGGCTTGTCCTTCCAATATTTGAATACCATGATGGATGTCTTGTAGATGTTCTAATTCTATGGTATTTATGTAAAAGAATTAATTAATATTCTAATTGTTTGGATTTTTTTTTAAATACTATTAATGTCAATGTCCCAATATGGTCTAGTTTCTCTCTTTTTTTTTTCTTTTTTTTTTTTCTAATTTCTATTTTGAATTTTGGTTCCCAAAGTATAGATGTTTATTTAACAAAATCAAGTAAATTGATTTATATTTTATCTAATGAAAAAAAATATATATGCTTATATTTTTTTCTTGATTTACACCTGTTATCAATGTTATAATTATACAAAATGGTAATCATTAGAAATAACAACCTATTTTATTAAAATTTCATGATTATGATAACATACATTCAATTACCAACTTTAGCAATCTACTTTTATTTTTTATCATCATAACAACTAGTCAGTTACTAATATAACATATCAGCTTCTAAACGACATTTACTATAATTAAACAAAGTTATCCATATCATAAAATTATTCATTTCCGTTTAGAGGGATATAATAGTTTTTTATCATGTTAATTTTATGACATGAATAACTCTATCAAATTATATTCCGTATGTATCATATCATTCAACAAGTGACAATATAGGTAACCAAATAACTTTTATAATTGTGAATATTATAAAGTAGATTGTTGTAATATACATCATTTAGGTAATTGTTATGATTGTGAAAAATAAAAAAATGGATTGTTATTATTTATAAAGTTAAAAATAGATTGATATAACCATGAATTTTAACAAAAGTAGGTTGCCATCAGTAATAAATGTGATAGTGTCACTTTGACAGATTCTAAGATGTCGTTTGGTTTGTGGTATAAAATTCGAAGTATTGAAATTTAAATTTAGTTTGTTTGAAACTTTTGATAACAAAGATATAGAGTTCATTACTATTTACTAGGTTATTACCCATGTCTTACATGGGATAATTTTAGAAATTGATATTTATATTTATGTATACTATAATAACTAGATTAATACCCACGTATTACATGGATTGATGTGAAAGATTTGTTATAAATTAAATATTAATAAAAAGGTGGGATTCCTTAAAAACCTTCAATTTTTTTTTAAAATTACGATACAATAAAAACCAATAAAAAGATGTCATATATGCAAAATCATTGAGTCAATGGTAAAAAATGACGACTCTAAGTCAATGTTTAAGTCAAAGAAGACGACTAAAATGTGATTCAAAATATTTGAATTATTAATTTAATGGTAAAAAATGATAACTCTAAGTCAGTCTTTTAATATTTTTTTATTATAAAACTAAATTTTTTTTAAATTATTTACTCTTTAGGACATTTAAACATGAAATTTATTATTTTATTGATTTCTAAAAAAAATTATTTTATCTTGTTAATCTTGAAAACTTTTAATAAATATTAATTGTAGTTTGAATTATTTTAGATGACAAAAATAATAAGTTTCAACAATCAAGTTTAAATTAAATCAATTAAATGATAAGAATATTACTTAAATTAATATTAATTTTTATTTTTGGAAAAAGAGCGGGAAAATAAAAAATGGGATATTAGAATGTTGACACGTGGCAGAATTTGTTCTCAATTATTATAATATATAGATAGATTATATGAAGAATAAAATTTGCTTAATTTTAGTTAGTTAGTTATAAAATTAATCAATATTAGATTTACATAGATTTGATTTGCTTTAAAATTTATAAGTAAAATCAAAAAATGAGGTGGCAAAAGGTAGACCACGCCATGTGGCATTTATTTACTCTTTTAATAATATAGATAGATTTGTCATCAAATTATTTGTTTATTGGAATTTAACATTCTTTTCAACTCATAAATAAGTTGAATAATAACCAATACATAGATTATATTCCAAAATATATTATTAACTAATACTAAAAACTGTATTATCTATCTTATGAATTGATTAAGATGCATATAATCTGAAAATACATCTGCTGTAATAAAAAGAAAACCAAATAACGATAGAGAAGTTATGCAATATACTTCAAAATAAAGCAAACACATGCAATGAAATGTCTAAATTATATGTAGGATCAAGTGTGCACCAAAACTGAGGTCACAAAGTAATGGCGAATTGTGGAGCATGTAAGATGTAGACAACTCTGAAAGAAATTTGCTGTAGAACTAATCATATAACAAGTGCCAAATTTGCTTCTAACATCGTGAAATTTTGTCCAAGACAAACAAACACGTGAGCCCCCTGCGGAAGGAACTTACAAGGCTTGTCCCTTGGTTGCTTTTAACGCATTTTCAGAAAATCTTTTCGGGTTAAACACTTTTGCATCGTTACCCCATAAATAACAATCATGGTGTAAAAGCAACACATTCAATTGGACTAAAAATAAGTATCGGCCTCTCCATTTTTAGAGCGCATTTCAATCGGGTCAAAAGAGTTTCTTTCCATATTTGTCCCTTTTGATCTCCAAGGCCTGTACTGACCTCCGAGGCACTCACCTCGGGTCTCCTAAGCCTTCCTTCTCTAGATGATCTTGACTTAAGAAAGAGCCGTTGCTCACCTTTCCAAACTTAGATCTATGATTAAACATCAGATAGGACCTTTATAGAAGTGGACTTAGGATCGTATTAAGCACCACAAGAGCAATAAAAGCTCGATACCAACACCAACGTGGTTATATAGACGAAAATTTTAAGGAACTCTAATTGGTAGTAGGACGGCCCAAAGCCATAGACATAGGGGTGTTTTGTTTACTTTTTAATACAATCATTAAAAAGTCAGTCACATGTAAAATGACATTTTAATGATTCATTAAGATGTAATGAAACAATATCTGATACTTATTTTGTCTCAAAAATCACAATTCGAGTTTTTCTATTTTATTTGGATTGGGTCGACATTTATTACTATTCAATCACCTATCGGTAGATTTGACGAATAGAACCAGGTTTTTTTTTTTTTTTTTTTTTTTTTTTTTTGGAAATATGTTCATTTATATAAAACAATGAATATACCATATTTCCATTGGGCTTTTCCTTCGCTGCCCCCTTGTGACTTCACAATCTGATTGTTTTGTGATTTGTCCTACACAAATCGAAAAGCAAACCCACAAGCTAACACGAATATGAATACGAAAACGAATCCACTCCCATTGACCGTCCCACGACGCCGATTAAACGACCTTTGACAGTCCCTGCGGGATCTGACTCTCCGATCAATTCTCCCCTTAACCAAAACCACTTCTCGAATGCAAAAAGCACATTTCTTGAAGGTATATGCTTCGATACTTATACACATGCACAACTCTCCAATTGATCCATCCATTAATTAAAATCTAACCACTATTCGTATACTTATAAGGGTTTTAGTTTCGTGTTTGATACCACCATTTAATTACAGATATGTATAATAGGAGTGGTACCAAATGGCAAAAACGATTCACTAAACTGCGGAGCATTCAGCTACCCTTACTGATTACTGTAATGGCTCTAATGTTTGTAATCGTGATTTTTGGAATTGATAAAAAGAAACCCACTTCTCAATTGGCGGCAATAAGTGATATAAAGAGTAGTTCAGACGAATCTAGGATTCAGTTAGATCCAACGGTTGAATTTTTTGATAAGACTGAAGTGATTTGGCAAATACCAGATTCACCAAAATCAGTTCTGTTTTTAGCTCATGGGTGTAATGGTAGAGCTGCTAATTTTTGGGATAAATCTCGAAAATGTGATCATTGTGTTGGTTTGCCTGAGGAAAGGCTTATTGTTCTTGAAGCTCTTGCTCGGAAATTTGCGGTTATCGCAATTTCGAGTAGAGGTAAATGCTGGTCGTTGATGAAAGAAACATTGGTTGTTGAAAGAATTATCAAACAATGGGTTGAGAAACAAAATCTTGAAAAATTGCCACTTGTAGCTTTAGGGGCTTCATCAGGTGGTTATTTTGTTTCAATGCTTGCAAGTAAGATGAAGCTTAGTAGTATCATCGTTATGATTGCTGAAGGGGTTTATGATCGTATTGATATTACAAAGCAGTACCCGCCTACGCTTTTTGTCCACATGCCGAAAGATAATGTTAGGAAGAAGATCATCGATGTAAACATTGAAATTTTCAGGAGGGAAGGTGTAGATGTTGCTGAAATTGAGTGTAAGGAGTTGCCATTAACGCCAAATTTTCTTGCAGAGAGAGTCCCAGGCCTTGACCTTATGATTTCAATAGAACTGTTTAATCTATTCAAGGAGAAGGGATTCATCAACAAAGATGGTTATCTGATAGATGATGGGCGGGTGTTACCTTGGAAAGAGGCCATGAGTGAAAGGAAGATCCATTTACCGAATAAGCTTTTGGTTAATTACATTCAGGAGGAATTGAATCTTGCATTTGCATATCATGAAATGACGAGCTTGCAATCTGAGCAATTCTTTAATTGGTTTGAATCTCATTTGTGACGAACGTTATCTATTCTGACCATGAGTAACATTTTAGGGATTTACTTAAAACTGATGTTGTCTTTGTTGTGTTATAATAATAGAAGTTAGGTTTTCTTATTATGTTGCATAACCAAATGCATGAATTTCTATTCCAATGCATTTTTGTTGATGTCTATTATGTTGGCATTTTACTTCCATTATTCAGATTGATCATGTTCTATTATTATGTCTATCTGTTCTAAAACTTAACTTGATTCACCTGTGTCATCGCTTGGAAGCTGTTGTGCACTCTAGTTATGGTGTTTTCAGCATGATTTACTGATATATGTCAGCAGCCAATCCCTATTACTCAGTTACTCACTTCAAATGATTTGTTTCAACATGCAGGTAATCTTTAAATCTCTCTTTTTTATTTTATTATTTCAGTATTCTATCAAAAAAGTTGCAATGACAGTGTTTTAACTACCAAAAAGTTGCAAGGAAGGGCATTTTTAACGGATTCCGTTAGAAAGTGACGTTAAGTCAAGGGCATTTTAGTCTTTTTAAGGATATAAGGACAATTTTTTGCAATTTTTTCTTATTATTTACATTATTATTATTATTATTATTATTATTAAAACCTAAATATCAAACCAAACCCTACTCTTCAACATTCTTCAATTACTCCACCATTTTCACCCACAACAGCCACCACCCACACCACACCATCACCGACAACCATCACCACCACCGTAGCTCTCCTCCGCACAGCTATAGTAAAAGTTTTATCAGGAATTTAAGAATGTATACATTTTTTTAATTGATGATTCATCCACAAACTCAAGTTAAACTAATTAATCCAGAACTAGCAGTTTTGTTGATATAGAAAGGAAAAAAGAGAAGGATACATGAAACATTAATAATAGGGTGGACAGAACTCATCCACAAGGACCTTTACTCACCTTGGCCGTGATAGAACAGAAGGCAGTAATGGAGTTGAATCTTTCTTATGTTCAACTATGGTTTTGTGCAGTCTTGGATCTGAGAAGTTGTAATCCAGGTTCACGTCAACGGTCATTACTCCCTCTAACACCTTGATCACTGTAGACATCGTAGGCCTTGTTGTGAAATCAGTCTGTAAACACCATGAAGTAACTTTCATCATCTCCACAACTTCTGAACCATGTGCCTGCATATCATCACTGTGTTTGTCTACCAAATCTAACAACTTTCCTTGTTCCCAGCATTGCTGAAAGACCCCAAGTAAGTGCCAGCTTTCTTCTGGCTGACGTCTGTCGAAATTCTTCCTCCCACACAAGATCTCCAAGAGAACGATCCCAAAACTGTATACATCCACTTTTTCGGTGATAATGGAACTCAACCATTCTGGAGCCATGTAACCAGGAGTTCCTCTCATGGTTGTCATCACGTGGCTTTGATTTTTGTCAATGAGCTTAGATAAACCGAAATCAGATACTTTGGCATTGAAATCGTCGTCTAGGAGTATGTTTTGAGGCTTAATATCAAGGTGGATAATCTTTTGGTGACATTCTTCATGTAAATATGCTAAACCTTTGGCTATATCAACTATAATTTTTTTTCTGCACTCCCATTTGAGTACGCGCTCTCGATTTCCTTGGTAGATCCATTGATCTAATGATCCGTTACTCATGAAATCATACACGAGAAGTCTCTGTGACTTCCATGCACAGAATCCTTTGAGTTTAACTAGATCACATGGTGAATGCTGCCAATGGATTGAACTTCAGCTATAAATGATTTTTTAACATGCTCTAGACCTTCAAGAGGTTTCACCGCAACCTTTGAGTCATCTCCCAAAGTTCCTTTGAAAACTGATCCGAATCCTCCTTCACCAAGCTTTAAACTGAAATCTTGTGTGGCAATTTGCAGTTCTTCGTAGGAAAATCGAGTGGGCATTCCTGGTACTTGATCTAAATACTCTTCCTCCATTTCTACATTCCTTTTCCGCTTACGGACTATAAAAGTAATATAAATGACAACCAGAAGGAAGAAGCTTCCAATCGTGGAACCTAAAACTGTTGCAGCTCGATTTTTTCTCTTCTTTGGTAATGGACCAGAGCTTTGGGTTGTAGATCGGCTTGGTTTTTGGACTTTTATGTAAACCCTAGTCTTTCTATTTGCCTCTTTCAATGTAAAAAGATCAGAAGATAAAAAACAATCCCCACTCCTATCATCCGTACCAACGGCAAATATAGCTGCTTTACATGAGCAATTATTCAAGCAGGTTTGTTTGCAAATCTCCACATGTACTGCTTTCATGTCGGCACTAAATGTAAAGTACTCATAGTTCTCTAATGCCACAAAATCTTGATCTTGGGTGGCATTACAGGTGAGAGGATTAATTTCATGGCAACCAAGGTCGGGTTCACGATCATTCACAGCTGTAAAATAATCTCTCATGGGTGATAGAGGACAGGTACATTGTTGATTAAAACCTGAGCAAAGAGCATTTCTCCCACAAGCCAAAGGATAATCACAGCTCTCAAGGTCTTGAGCATAATAAGGGTCAAATGCATAATAATGGCCAAATACATCGTCGACTACTGTCCACCCATCTATCCATTCATACACTTTCAAATGCCCATCTGATGTTAGTTTCATGAACCTAGTTGATGATGATTGTACATTGATAGAAATGGAATGGCTTCGCTTACCCAAATAGAAAAGAGACAAACTGCCATTCACGAACCGTAAATAACTTCTTTCTTTACTTATCCATGTGCCCTTAAAAGATAAATTCCGGTAAGTGTAATGTGTGTAAGGTGGTAGGTTTGATTCAAATTTACCAAACAATTGGTCACGGGTGATGGTAAGAGAATACAGACTTTGTTGAGTTGTCCAATCGATTGATGAAAGCTTCTGTCCTTCAAACAGTTCTTGCCCCGGTAACAAACAATCTGTCGGGTAATCAAAAGATTGCCAAACTGCTGAGTTATAGACATCAAACAACACTAGGTTTCCGGAATGAGTCAGGTTCATCCCTGCAACAGATTTTCCGGTGGTGTTGGTAGTCCAAGCAATGTTACCAGCAAAATCTTGTAGGACCAATTCTCCATCTGCGGTAAGATTTAACGTCGCGCCGAGCCCAATTGGATTGTCTCTATTCATAGACCAGACGACTTCGGGGGATGCAGTAGCAAAGTCGGTCTCATCATCAATATGAACTATGAAAATACCAAAAAGGTACGAGATACATGTACTGTTGCAAAGGAAGCCGCAAACAAATTGGGGTCCGAAAGAAAGATTTCTGAGGAGGATGGATATGACCATGGAACCATCTTTGAAATTAATGGTGTTGGGTGCAGAATCGGCGTTGTTCCATGTGGTGGATAGATTTGCAGTAGGATATTCAAAGCACTCAGCAGTTGGTGAGTTGCAATATAAGACTACAAAGAAGAGAAAGAAAGAACAAGAGACCCATGGCTTCACCATCTCCGATTAAAAGTGACTAGTCTCTGATGATGAAGGGATGATTTAAATGTATAATAATACTGTATTAGTTTTATAAGAAGTCAGATCAAAGTCCATGCTACAGCCGACAAAAAATCAACCCCAACTTCCATCTCTTTTAATGGAGAAAATGGTGTCCTGATTTTGTGGAATCTATCATTATTTTCCAACTTTGACCACTGTTGGCGTAGAGGTGTCTTTTTGGTAAGTTAGGGTGTCTTTTTAGACTTCCCCAAAGGAGGAGTTAAAGAGGCCTGCAATGGCAGGGAATTAAGCGTTTTGATTCTCGATTATGCTGTAAAAAGTCAGTTGAGGGATGATGTTTGATCAACGGAGGTTGAAAAAGGTACAAGAATGGAGTTCGATAAGTGTTGGTTTACGTTGGCCGGGTCAGACTATATATTGAGTGTCGTGAGCTAATGAAATATATATTGAATATATAGTTTGAAAATATAAGTAATTGGACATAAAATGTATCATTGCAAAAATCTCATGAAAATTTTTATTTACAACTTTATTTTACGCATTTTTATGCTCAGTTGCAACGCACATATATATAAATAATTGTCTTACTCAGTAAGTCTTTTTTTTGTAATCGTATTGATATTTAGTTTACCTTGAATATCCTTGCAACATTTGTGCTTTTTGTCCATTAGAAGAATGGTTTTAGGCAAATTTGGAGGTGTCATTAATCAAGGTGGAAAAATTAGAGTATACAGCTGCCAAATTAGAAACTGTTAGTTACTTGTAGGTGCAATCTGTTGACCAAAGTGGAGTGTCAAACATATCCCACCTTATTGACCAGATAACATCAACAGTAGGCCGTAGGGCTACTCTCAAACTCTTGAGGACTTGACTGGTAAACATTTATACAAAGTCGAAAACCAAACCGACCTTAGAGGATAGAAACTCGGTGTGAATGACAAGTCATGGTAACGCCTGTTATTAACACCGTGGGAGCGCCACTATCAAGGCTCACGTACATGATACTTCCAAATGATTACAATACGAGTTTACACAACTTAAAGTAAAGGCATTATTGTTTGGATACATTATTCGTTATTGATGATTCCTACACAAAGTCAAGTAGAATCAATCACCACAAACTAGTAGATCAATATATTGGGAAAATTTCATCCAGAACTAGCAGTTTTGGTGATCTAGGAAGGTAAAAAGAAAAGGAAACGCAAAGTTTAATTAGAAGGGTACATACTACATAGAAGATTAGGGCCTTGTTTGTTTTTCATTAAGAGCCTCTTAAAAGGCTCTGAAGTCTAAAATTCAGATCTATGATTAATTCAGATTGTTTGTTTAGTTTCAGACTTAAATGTTGCAACCTCTGAATTTTACCTTCTAAAATTAAGAGGTAGAGAGTTGTCTGAACTAAAAATATGAGCCTCTTAATTTCAGATCTTAAAGCTTAGGTGGTATTTGCTTTTTAAGAGGTTAAATGTCTGAAGTCTGAAACCCACGTCCGAAATTAAGAGGAGACCTTAAGATCTGAAATTAAGAGGCTCTTAATTTTAATTCAGACAACTCTCATCCTCTTAAAATTAAGAGGAAAATTCAGAGGTTTCAACCTCTTAAGTCTAAATTTAAACAAACAATCTTAATTTATTATAGATCTGAACTTTAGACTTCAGAGGTTTTAACTTTTAAGAGCATCTGAATGAAAAACAAATGAGGCCTTACTCTTAATTTCAGACGTGGTTTTCTGACTTCAGACATTGAACCTTTTAAAAAACAAATAACACCTAGAAGTCATCCACATGGACTTCATGGAAAACCGTCACCTTGGCCGTGATAGAACAGAAGGCAGCAATGCTGTCAACTCCTTGTTCTGTTCTACTATGGTTTTGTGCAGTCTCGGATCTGAGAAGTTGTAATCCAGGTTCACGTCAACGGTCATTACTCCCTCTAACACCTTGATCACTGTAGACATCGTAGGCCTTGTTGTGAAATCAGTCTGTAAACACCATGAAGCAACTTTCATCATCTCCACAACTTCTGAACCATATGCAAGACCTTCAAGACATTTCACCGCAACCTTTGAGTCATCTTCTAAAGTTCCTTCAAAAACTGAACAGAATCCTCCTTCACCAAGCTTCTTACTGAAATCTTGTGTGGCAATTTGCAGTTCTTCATAGGAAAATCGAGTGGGCATTCCTGGTTCTTGATCTAAATACTCTTCCTCCATCTCTACATTCCTTTTCCGCTTAAGGACTATAAAAGTAATAGAACTAACAACAGCAACAACCAGAACAAAGAAACTTCCAATCGATGAAACCTAAAACTGTTGTAACTCTAGTTTTCCTATTTCTTATCGTATCAGAACTTTGAATGTAAATACATCGGCTGCCTCTATCCACCCACCGATCAATTGAAACACTTTCAAATGCCCATCTGACATTAGTTTCATGTACTGAGTCTCAGATGTTCCTGGGATACTTATCAGCTCACTAATCACGTTCGAATAAAACAGGTTCAAACTGCCAATCACAAACCTAGTGTAACTTCTTTCTCCACTTATGTTTGTGCCATTAAACGAAGTTGACCAGTAAGCGTAAGGCGTATAAGGTGGTAGGTTTGATTCAAACTTAGCTAACAAACTGTCGTGGGTGACTGTAAGAGAGTACAAACTTTGTTGATCAGTCGTTGGATTGAGAAATGACGAAATGCTAGTTGTCAGCTTCTGTCCTTCAAACAGTTTTTGCCTTGGTAACAAGCAATCAGTCGGGTGATCAAAAGATTGCCAAACTGCAGAGTTATGGACATCAAACAACACTAGGTTTCCGGAATGAGTCAGGTTCATGCCAGCAACAGATTTTCCGGTAGCGTTGGTGGTAGTCCAAACAACGCTACCATTAAACTCCTGTAGGACTAATTGTCCGTCTGCACTAAAATTTAGTGTTGCACCAAGCCCGACTGGATGGTCTCTGTTTGCAGACCAGACAACGTGTGGAGCATAAAATGGATAATCAATATCACCATCATGAAGTTCACCATCATTAGGTTTAACGATGAAAATACCGAAGAGGTAAGAGATACATGTACCGTTGCAAAGGAAGCCGCAAATGAAATTGGGTCTAAAATAGCCCGGATTATTTCTGACGAGGATGGACGTGACGATTGAGCCGTCTTGGAACTTGATGGTGTTGGGTGCAGATTTAACGACGGTGTTCCATTTGGTGGAAAGGTTTGCAGTAGGATAGTCGTTAATGTCGTTGGCCGTGGCTGAGTTGCAAGATAAGAAGACAAACAAGACGAAGAAAGAAAATAGTGTCAACATTGATATCTGTCACAACTCACAACTCACAAATCTGTGTCGATGAAGACATGATTTTAATGTCTAATGTCTAGTCATTAAGTTTAGTTTGCGGATTTACTCGAATTCACTGAGATTTGCATCTAAAATCATGTGTTTGGTTCACAGATTTTAATAAGGATTTAAAATCTCAGGATTTCATAAATCTCTTCCTTCTTTTTAATTAAAAACCCAGCCTCCCTCTAAGATTTAAATCCCAATTATCTTGCATTTTTTAGATTAGCAAATTTATCTATAAGATAATGCATATTCTTTAACAAAATCCTGACAAATGCAAATGCTGCATAATGCAAATCATTTGAAAAAATGCAAACCCCAAAGAAAAAAAATCTGCAAACCAAACGCCGCCTAAATGATTTGAACAAGTCAAACTAAGTCCACGCTAAAAGTTGACCCCAACTTTCCATCTTTGTTAATGGAGAAAAAGATAAAAGCGTGTTTTGATCATGGTGAAATCCATCATTGTGAGTTTATGACCGACCACCCACTTTGGTTCGATAATTTAATTAATTAAATTGATCGGGTCGGACCAATAATATGCAATGCAAATATACAAATCGTCAAATAAAATATAAGAGCAAATTATAACCCTAAATTCTAAGTCTAACAATCAAATAATTAAAAGATTTGAAGACATAGAAATCTAGAAATTAGTCAAGAAATTAGAAATATACCGAAAAAAGTTGCATGTGAAGGTGAAAAGGAAAAAAAACATTTTAATATTTTTTTTGGACAAAAGGGTTGGATTTTTGGGTTCTTTGTGGCTAATAAAACTTAAAAAGTGGACGAATAATATAGTAAATGATTGTATTTGAGTTTATTTTTAGAATTTACTATTTTAGTTACATTATTTCTAATTAAATAAATATACTACAAATTTAATTATATTGTTAATATTATAAATTTTATTTGTAAACTTATTAAAATTTCCAGGTTTTAAACATAAACTTATTACACACTTCAATTTCGCTGGTTGCATAATCAAAACTTTAAAAAAATTACACTACGTAACGTGATTATTAGCTCGGGGACTGGTTGCCCGTGCTACCGGCCCTGAACACTTGGGTCAGTCCGTGATGGCGGGTCTCTAAGAAAACTGCCAACAAACATGTCCAGTTCCAACCAAAGAAATTGACTACCATTAATGATAGCGTGCATCCCAAGTCGCCTGAGAAGGCAGACATATTGCGTTTGCGAGGTAGCACAAGCAACAAGTTCTCGTGCCAATAACTCCGATTCATAATATATTTTTTTTTAACTATATTGTTTACCCTGATTAGGTTTGCAAAATCTCTTCAAATTCTTGGTGGGATTTCATAACCATAAGTAACTTCAAGATGGCATCAAATGTCAAAACCAAAGGTGAAATTTTCTTCTATTTTCTGTGTTCTTGTGTTGTGTTAACTTCATAGTGAGTAAGTGTATAACAAAAGGTGAAATGGAGGAAGAGTATTTACATCAAGTGCCAGGAATGCCCACTCGGTTTTATTATGTAGAATTGAATACAACCACACGATACTTTAGTAAAAAACTTGGTGAAGGACGATTTGGATCAGTTTTGAAGGGACTCTTGAAGACGGCTTGAAGATTGCAGTAAAATGTCTTGAGGGTCTTGTGCGAGTTAAAAAATCTTTCCTAGCAGAGGTTGAATCCATCGGCAGCATTCACCATGTGAATCTAGTTAGGCCATGTTTGTTTACCTCTTAATGGAATCATTAAGAGGTCATTTTACCTTTAAATGACTTCTTAATGATTACATTAAGAACTAAACAAACAACCCCTTAGACTAAGAAGATTTTGTGCTTGGAAATCATAACTACATGAATTCATGAGTATGGGATCATTAGATCGGTGAATCTGCCATAGAGTTCACGAGCATGTATTCGAATGGGAATGCAGAAAGAAAATTATTCTTAATATAGCCAAAGGTTTAGCATATCTTCATGAAGATTGCAGGCAAAAAAATCATCCACCTCGATTTAAAACCTCAAAACATATTCCTGGACAACCATTTCAATGCCAAAATATCTGATTTCAGGCTTTCTAAACTTCTTGATAGAAATCAAAGCCAAGTGTTGAAGGTGTTAGAGGGAGGAATGAGTGTTGAATTGAACTTGGATTACAATTTCTCAGGCCAAAGACAGCAGAAAACTACAAATGTTCTTGTGTATATTGATAGTTGAGCTGAGCATGAGAGCATCTTATGCATATGCATTTTTGCAATAAATGAACTAGCGTTTTAAATTTATTTCTAAGTCCAAACCTAAAAAAATCCATTTTAAATACCCTTAATTTGGGGGTCTTTTGTCATCCCCATTACTCTGTCACTTGAATCTAAAATTTTTGAACAGATTTACTACCATCCAAACAAAAAATGAAGTTAATTGCCGACCAAACTTGTGACTTATTCCATAGGAATAATTGCGCAAAAAACCATCAACTTTTTAGTTTTTTGTGATTAAAACCCCAAACCATTTTTCGTTGCATAGAAAACTCCGAACTAATTAAAAATCAGTAAATCAAGGTTTTACCAATGAGTAACCCATTGAAATCGGTTATTAATTCTACGTGGACCGGTAAATAACCAACGTGGAATAAGTTATAATTGTTGAAACCGGTTGCCAAGTGTTACACATCATTTAAACCCCCGTTGATAATTTTTAATTGTAATTTTTAAACGGGATTAGATCATCAACGAGTGTTTAAATGATGTGTAACACTTGGCAACCGGTTTCAACAATTATAACTTATTCCACGTTGGTTATTTACCGGTCCACGTAGGATTAATAACCGGTTTCAACTGGACCATTGATAAAACTTTGATTTACTGATTTTTAGTTAGTTCAGAGTATTCAATACAGCGAAAAATGGTTTGAGATTTTAATCACAAAAACCTGACAAGTTAGAGGGTTTTTTTACGCAATTATCCCTATTCTAAATTATATCAAATCTAAATCAAATCCTTTTTGAACAATCTATAAACCAAACACTACTTAGGGAATCCAAATTCATCATCTGTTAAAATTGGTGTCAAAAATAGGCTTGCTGGAAACTCCAGAAAAGAACTAAAAACCAAAATGTAGCCGGTTCAGTTCTCTAATTTAGGACCCATCTTTTCCCACGACCAAGAAAAATGTCTTTAAAATTGTTGTTAGTTACCACTTACCAGGTCCGAACTAACCCACCAATTCTATCACCTCTTGTGTGAGTGCGATTAGCCAATTACTTTGTTAAAGTGGAAATCATTTGTTCATGAGAAAATCAACATTCTACTAGAATTTCTACAACCAAATTGGGACTAAAACTAAAAGGCAACTTGAGTTGTATTATAGTTTTTGTCTTCTGATACTAGCAAAATGTGACTTCTTAGTTTTTGGTCTCAGAGGAGTTGGTACCTCTAAAGTCTCCGAGCACATAAATTCTTCACATTTCAAAAAGAGGATCACTCTTTTACTAGAACTAGGGGTGACAATTTCAGCACCTTCAAGCAGGTCAAACAGGTTGACGACAAAAAGACATAAATTTTATGTAATTTTGAAATTCTTTTCAAAAAACAATTTTTTTAATACACTACTTTATAAATTTTCATTTTTTAAGAAATATTATGTTCTATCTTAGTTTTTTACAATGAATCCATTTGGTCCGTTTAACCCGTTGGGTCAAAATTGCCACCCCTAACTAGGACTCGTGACTCCAATCAACAAGTGCACTTGGTGCATTGTACAGAGTTGGCCACCCCACATGAACAAAGCATATGGTTTCATTTATGAAAAAATAAGGTAACAAAAAGAATCATTGGTGGCCAGCTTGTGCCGCATTAAAATTACTCCAATCCCTCATTTTTTTACAACATTTCTTAAACAGGTGGTAGCTCTTTTACGCAATCCTGTGCATCCGGAAGAAGCTTCTCATTGCCTGGTTTTAACCCCTTCTTCACCCATCGGTTCACGAGGGCCAGTTCGATTTTCCGCACCTGTAAACAGTTGGTTACAACATTTATTGTTTGCTTCTATAGATCAAACACACATAAAATTGCAGCTGAAGTTGGATTAATTTTTTACTTCCCTGTTGAAAAGCATCAGCATATAATGAGCAAAAAGTACTAATAGATTATCAGAGGATCCAATTTGTATAGCCAATTGAAGGAATGTGACATGAATTCAGAAATAGGAATTGATAATAATTAAGCCTAAATGACTTCACTACAAATGTGATAAACATTAGCTTATTACAACCATACAGGGTGTTACCCTCTTCCTTGAAGGTAGATTTTGTTACCCTTGACTTCACCTGGGCAATAAATCTCCTCATTATCAACAATCTGTGTGTATATGTGTGTGTGATAGAGAGAAGGGGGGGGGGGGGGGGGGGAGTGTGTGGGTGGGTGTTCAAATCTTCTTGTCTTTTCCTTCCTGTGTGCGAAGATTATAGTTTATCTTACTGATAATTTCGCATTTTTTTGCAGAGTGATAATTCTGATGATGTGTATACAATGTGTGTTGGGTCGTAAAGACGTAAACACAAAGTACAAATAGATCAACTGCAAAAGAAGCATTAGTAGATGGTTTGATTTCTTTAGATTGGAACTTTTCATGTGCAACATCGTATATTTTCACAGAACCATAAATGAAATTTGCAATGCGATTTTGAGGTTCGTGATTTTGTCCAAACTCGTTACATACTTTCAATAAAACACCTTGGTTTCTGAACTCAGAAGCATATGTCACACTAACTATGCACGACTAAAATTGGGATAATACACTAATCTTCTCTCTCTCCTTGGTAAGACGCACACTTTTATTTAGGGATGGTCCTTCAATAAGAGACATATGATGTTTGACCCTAAACATTCGCACTAAGAAGTTTCCCTAACCTAATGAATGGTAAACCATGACTACTAAAATAAACTCAATATGGACTATAAGAATCATAAAAACAACAGGACAGAACAGTGATAAATAAATGACACCACTCTTATGCAAGTAAGTAAAATTTAATTCTTTTGACATGTAGATTCTAACAAAAATATTTGCAATCTCATGATTCTCATATAACAATACAACCAAACAGTACCAGGATAAAAAAATAAAAGCAAATACCAACACAACAAAACAACCAGAGATCCAGAACAAGAATGTCAAGCTTCAAGCGTTCATATTTGTCTTTCAATTACTTTTTCTCCTACTCCATATTATCTCTAGACTTTCATGAGAAACCCCATGCTTTGCTATTAGGCGAATTACCTTCAGCTCTCTAGATGGTTCTAGATGTAAAAATTGCGCTATCATCTTGGTGATGCTATGGAGTGGCCTTGATGTCATGGTCGTTGCAAAATAGAAAGGCGTCCACTCCCCTTAATGGATTCATTATCTCCTCACAATGGTAGCCTAGGAGTTGGGGACATGGTATCAAATAGACAAATAGTGGAGTTTCAGTAATCAAACCTTGACACATGTCCCTTGACTATGGATTACATAACCTCTTTGGAGGTGGTTGAGTGCTGAATTGGTGATTGACTTGGAAATAAGACCCTCCAAAGAAGGAGTCTCAGGTTCATATCCCATCGGCTTCAACTTTCAAGAGGCCACCGGCCGCTTCAGATTGGTGATTTGTCCAGTCACATGGGTTTGCAGGGTATTTATGGGGCCTCAGGTAGCCTGTCAGGCCAACAAAGTTGGGTCGGTTGCAGTTTCTCTGGTTATCCAAAAAGTTACCCTCTTATAATGGGTTCGTTATTGCCAGCAACTTGTGAAACCCATATACGCCTTGGTTGTTGATTAAAACAGCAAACACATAGTAAAATACATAACAAAAACAAAAAACAAGCCACAGATATATATGGTTTGTTTCAAGAACGACCTATACTCATGGCCACACTAGCGAGTCAATATTATTGATTTCGTATTAGGGTTTACAATTACATATGAAATATGTTTATACGGAAAACCAAGCCAAAAGTTCATAACATGTCTGGCCGAATTATAATTTCCCCAACGAGGCACTCGGACAATTGCTCAGCAACACATCAGACTCCACATCAAGATAGTGCCCGACAAAGGTCTTACAGTGTTTTAATAGGTCCAAATTTAGCATCCAAAATATAAAATTATAAGTTACAAAACATTTTTAACCCAAAAAAAAACATTTAACAGTGATGACTTAGAGTAAAAGTAATTTCATGAAATCAAATGCCCTTAACCAACCAAAAGACGCCCATCTAGATCTACTGAACTGCCATCAATGAAGGAACTTTCAATTAAACACCCTTCTTCTCTCATCGCCTCATAATTTTTTTGTGTTTTCCATTGATCAGCTCATTCTTCTTTTATTCTCTGTCATTGAATAACTTATTGTACTCTCTTCTAATTTCTTTTTGTTGTTAATTCCATTACAATTTCCTCTCTACTGGCTTACAACCATTACCAACTCATCCTTTATGTATATATTAATTTTTATTTATTTATTTAGCAGCAGACAGCTGCAACACTTGCAGCCACTAAAATCAAGTTGGTGGACAATAGATCTAACACTATGTTTGGTACATAGAAATAAAGCTAGGGAAATGGAAATAAGAGGAATTCACATGTTTGTTAACATGGGAATTCCTCTTATTTCCATTTCCCTAGCCTTAAATCTCTGTACCAAACGCACCCTAATAGATTTACTACTATTATATGTATTTATTCATTACTTTATATTAGCATCCATGAATTTGAGTTCTATACTCCTATCATAATTATATTTATCTATTCTCTAAGCTGGTTCAAAAGTAACAGCATAGCACATATGTCAGCATTCAGTCACTTTACAAAGTTACATGATGTAATTAGTGACACTTTGATTCTTATTATAACTTTGAGACATGCTATTATGAGTCATACACATAGTTGTGAAACTCTTACGAGTCGAGTCAATTAATAGCCAAAATGATCTGACTTGTTACTCTAACACGGAAATCATGAGTCATTCTATCATAAGTTTTCAACGGGTAATTGTTGTGGCTCTTTATTGGCCTCCCCAAAACACTCTTTATACGAAAGAGACCTCCCGTCATAGAGCAGAGATCTGAAGTCTGGGTCCCTCTTCAATATTTCAAGAAAAAAGGTACTGAAGTTGGAAAGAGCATCATCTGTCACCATTATGATTGACCCTCTTAATTACTTATTTTTTCATTTATATCGTTCTAGCATTCTTCATACTTCATATGATTGCGATCCTCCCATCAGATGCTTCGTTTGTTTGCATAAATTACTATCTACATTTTCAAGAATCCCTATTTTGGTGTTTTGGTAACCAACTCTTAGTTATTGTGTTTGATATTAAATGCATTAAATACAATATTAAAAGAAAACTTCTCTGCAGTTATTGGTTGTTGGGGTTGAAACCATTATTAATTACAGAAACTTTACTATTAGTTATTTATTATAGTTCTTAATTATTTATAATTATAATTCTTATATGTATATGTATCATGATTCTTACGAGTCGAGTTACGAATCGAGTCACGAGTTAAATTTAGGATTGCGAGTCACGAGTCAAGTTACGAGTTGACAACTATGGTCATACAACATAATCTTTTCAATAGGACCTTCCTAACAGTATTCAATTATAATATAAAAAATTATATTTGATGTTCATATGATGGTATCATGTAAATTATCCATGTAATGAACTATATAAATGCAAATAACACCATGACAATTTTGTTCTTAAGAAAACAAAACCACACTAACACAAAATTCGAAAGAGGTTCAAAATTCATATGCAAAAATCATGACAAGTGGAAAGTTAATTGTTTCTTATTCATGAGACCCCAACTTTTCCTTTTAAGCAGTGTAACTGATCACAAGACTAACATTTTCTCTAACATGATTGACCTAGGGAAAAAGAAGTTGCTATAACCCAGTAAAGAGAACAAAACAATGTGATTTTGAAATTTTATAAAGACAATAACTGGAACACTAACCAGCTTAACAATGAAAGGTTCCTCTGCAAGACTTAGCGGTGCAGTTAATATAGTAAGAAAACCGTTTCTGTTTCCATATACAATGTCAGTGAAAGGACGATCACCCACCTGAAACAAGAGTTTATGGTTTTGTTCAAATTAATTACATGGCATGTTAAACCTTTCCAGAAATACTTGGTACCATTATGAGTTTTGATGAATCACATCCAAAGTGTCTCTCAATTTCATCAGCCGAACCAGCTGGCTTCTTCATCTCTACAGTAAACAAACAAAAGCACAAAGGGGAACACAAAATTAATTATGCCAAAACGAGATACTATTCTGATGATAACTGCAATAAGTAGCACATACAAAACATGTCACCTAAACAGAAATGCAAAGGTATAAAAACCAAGAACGGAGTGTTTTGCATTTATTTTCTATCAGTCAACAAAAAATAGAATTCCAATTAATTCTTAAATCCAAAGATTAGAAAATCAAAAACCCTGCTGCTTTCTTCATTGCTTATTAATCAAATAGCACGGACGAATATGCTGATGCATGATATAGCATATCACCACATGGTGGTTTAAGATAATTTATACTATCTAAAGAAATCAAAACCCTGCTGATTTTCTTCAGTGCTCATTTATCAAATTCCATGGACTAGCTGCCCGCCTGCTGACATAACTTATCACCATGGTGGTTCAAGATAAAGCCATACTGATAGAGATCTACATCAGAATATTCTAGAAGGGGTAACTTAGGAATTATATGTAATAGTTAGTTAGTAAGTGATTCTATAAATAAGAGATGAAGGGAATGAAGTGTGTGTCCAGAACTATTGACAGGAAATTGTTAGGCTTTTAGCTTAGTTGGCTTTGAGAGAGGCTCCAACCATTTGGTTGTGAGAGAGGGGTTTCCCCTGGAACAATCTTCTGATTGTGTTCTATATTTCTGTTTTGCAATTAATTTCAGTAGTTCATCTTAATCAATCTATAGTTTCTTCTTAATTGATTTCACAATCTCTATCATTGGTCCGACCTGCCGCTTTCTGCTCTACCGTGGTCTCTTCTTCTTCTCTGTTATTCTGTTCATTTCGAGATCATGGAATCACGTTCTGTCCTCTCTCGATTGGCACTTCACGAGGAGCAACTTCAACGCCTCCACTCTAATTTTACAGAAATTAAATCAACTTTGACATCCTTAGTAGCCGATCGGATTGAAGAAGCTGCGTTTCGTAAAGTTATGTTGGGATGGATCGTACAGCAAGGTGAGCCACGCAATTCGAGTGGGGGATCAGGATTCAGGATTTTCATCGAATCTGGTGGTAAGAGTGATTGTTCTGGTAGTGGCGTTAATGCTGGTCGAATTCACCGTGATCAGAATCTCTACATTAGTGTCGCCGATCAAGCAGAGATCACTCAAGTGGAGCACATTGTTCCAGGATCTGACTGTGAAGGTGTGCATATTGTGGGTGAAAAAGAAGATGTAGTTATAAGTAGAGTTGCTGCTAACAAGGTGTTTGATGAAATGCCTACAAGAGACTTCGATGAAAATAATTTCAATGAAGTACATGTTGGTGGATTTGCTTCTAAACAAAGTAATAGTGTTGAACACTTGAACTTGTGTTAAACAATGGCAAGAGCATGGGACAACTGAGTGGTGATCCGTCCAAATTCATCATTTTCGACTGGATTTTTAGTTTGCAACGTTGGTCAACTACACTATACAACATGTTGGATTCTTATAGTTTTATGAAGCCAATACCAGGTGCAACATAGTGGGAGCTCTTAAAGGAGTTCGCATTCATGATGCACAGTTGGCTACTTATGGGCAAAAAGGATTGTCGATCAAGAACAAACATGGAGTAGTAACAAAATGGTTTGTGAAGTGGAAGTGGAAGTGGAAGAAGGTTATACACATTCAGCAAGTCTTGAGGTCAAGACTTTCATAAGGAGGGAGTATTGATAGAGATCTACATTAGAATATTCTAGAAGGGGTAAATTAGGAATTATATGTAATAGTTAGTTAGTAAGTGATTCTATAAATAAGGGATGAAGGGAATGAAGGGAATGAAGCGTGTGTCCAGAATTATTGATAGGAAATTGTTAGGCTCTTAGCTTAGTTGGCTTTGAGAGAGGCTCCAACCATTTGGTTGTGAGAGAGGGGTTTCCCCTGGAACAATCTTCTGATTGTGTTCTATGTTTCTGTTTTGCAATTAATTTCAGTAGTTCATCTTAATCAATCTATAGTTTCTTCTTAATTGATTTCACAATCCCTATCACATACTTTCTTAGATCATGGCAACTACATGCCATTTGGCCGGCAAAAGAAAAACATACATGTGGTCTTTCCAGGTCATGGCCCAAAGCTCTTAAGCCATCAAACAAATTATGCCTTAACAAAGCCATAATGTATGGTTATTGAGATTGACATACATATATAGTACAATCCTTAGCAAAGGCTAAATCACCAAAATAATGCAATACAAAATATACATTAATGAATGATGAATCCACTACCTGATAAATCTTTCTCCTAACATAATATCTCCATTTGAATTAAGCTTCAATCCAGTTTCCTTCACCAGGTGCATTTTATCGTGATTCTACATTGCACGTTACTTTACTATAGTAATGTATACAGATTCTAAGTATGTCTTCATCACTTGAGTCAGCTATCACTTTGGGAAAACAGAGTTCTCCTGGCATGTATCTAACTAGTCTGAGGAAAAAGTCATCTTCAACCATGCCATGTACTTCTATTCGAATCCATCAAAACCGATTTCCTGTAATCCTTTTGACTTTTGAACAGGAACGATAATCATAATCCTTAGCGCTTGTTCCCTAAGCCGGTCATGATTGGTACTAGTTCAGCAAGGGCTTGTCTTCCTTCTAAATTCATTCCCCATTTTTTACCTTCGTGGTTTGAATCTCCTAGGGCTTTCTTTGAGCATAAGGGCCTTAAGAATCATAATCCAGACATCTCTACATCACTAAATTTAGCAGTCTGTAAGCTTGTAAAGTTTTCCATCTTCACCGTTTACCGTTGCCTTACGCAAGCCACACATAATTACAGTTAGGGTGTTGCCACCATCACTTTTAGATGGCAACAGTTCACTACATATATCCTTGAACACCTTTCTCCATGTACATCTGGACATAACCTTCACCAATATACTTCCCAGTAACATTTTTCATTTATATATAATAATGCTGATGAAACATACATCATTAGTTCACAGATGCTCTCAAAGAATGTTGGTTCATCTCTTTCAAGAGCTAGAGATTTGCACGTATGAGTTGTTCCAAATTCTGATATAGGTCTTCATTTTAAAAATTATGATGTTTTTTAGGACAAATATTCGACTACTTGCATGTGGTCTTGAGAAAACATGAAAATCATATAAAATTTCTTAGAACTGAACCATAAAGTGAAAGAATTGAATGACTTACTATGCCTAATTACTCGAATTCCAATGACAAACTCGAGTGCTCTGGCTTTCCTGCCATCAGGGTCGTACTCCTGAAGCCCTGATCCCCATAAAAATGGCAAACCGCATCAGACACTATACAAGAACACAGACACACAGACACAAACCATCTATCAACTTGAATAGATTACCAGCAGAATTGCTGAAAACCGCAATGTTGTTCCCAAAAACTGATTTGCAAGACTCCACAGACGACGCAAGTGGCCCGTATAAGGCCAAAGAGTAAGGGACGGTAAGCGTATTGTCCTTATCAAACACAACCCCTTCAAACCCCTTTCTCTTTAAAACGGCCCAATCAATGTACCTTATATCAGGCACAGATACATCAGGAATCACCCAATGTTTGTTTCTAGTAATCACCGAAACCGAAAAAAGCAATCCCTGCAAGTTAAATCGCTGCCCTACCGCTGCTTTTATGTCTGCCCACCGCATGCTTGCGAAAATTCCGCTACTCGATTCACCCCTATCTCTATCTGAAATTTCTTTGTATTCCTTTTTCTCCCGTGTATCATTCAAGTAAATAGGCGACGAGTCGTAAAATCGATTGAAGAAGGCACCATCACCATCCTTATCGTCGCAAATTGGAAGATTTTCTTCGTTGTCTTGATGTTTATCTATGGCGGAAAAAGAGTATAAAATGCCGGTGGTGTAATGGGACGGAGGAATTCGGTTGTTGGAGTGACGAAGACGGAGGTGAAGACGATCAGGTGAATGAAGAAGGTTGATTGGGTTAGTGAGGAAACAGCAATGGGGGATATAGTGTGGATGAACCAAGGTATCGAGCATTTCTAAGCTATTATGAGGCTACAGGACATAGATGTAATGTACCCATAAATAAGTAACCCAATTTTCTAATCTAAATCCTGACATTGTGGAGGAGCCGTTTTGTTTGCGGGTGAGAGACTGACCTTTACAACGATTGTAGCCGTAAGTTATGTTATGTAGCTTCAAATTACCTATACGATTTTTGTTTCCTCTCTTTTCCCTTTTAAATATCAACTCGAAAACATAGCATAAAAAATTAGGGCGTCAACAATTGGTTGAACAAAGAGACTTAGGTTTTAATGGTGACGCCAAGATTGAGGATTCGAAACTCATTGTTAACAAATATGTAAATTTAAAAGTAAGATTATAAAGTGTGTTTGTTCTGTTGTTAAAATAGTCAATGATTGGTTAGTAAACAAGAATTTTCAATTTCAATTCTTTTAATAAAAATGAATACATGATGGCAGTGGCGGATCCAGCCACCGAAGGGACCCGTTACACAAATTTTCATCGCGTTCACGGTTTAAAAATTAAAATGATTATTTTAGTTGAGTCGGGTCAACACATTAATATTTATAATCTAAAATTAAACATATAATCCTAAAACAACAAATTAGATAATACATAAAAATACAATTTATTATCAAATATAAGTTATTAAGTTAAGAATTTACCTCTCATAGTTGCTCTCTTTGACTTTTCATATTTTGGAATCAATCCATTAGAACTTCATTTGTCACCATAGAAAATAATTTTCAACAGTACAAATCAGATGATCGTTCAAAAATTTATGCCCTCACTTCTTGCTTCTTCTGTCTTTTTTCCAAAAGTGAGTTAAGGCTAAAAGGGTTAAAAGAAATGAGCTTGAAAATTAAATTTATTATTGAGTTAGAAAATTGGGTTAAAATATTGGATTTAAAAAGAATATTGGGTTAATGGGTTTAAGAAACACTCCGTTCTAATAACGTGGCGCTTTTACTATAATTCTGCAACATAAACCTCTAAATCCAATATAACAAAATTTATCCAAGTTCAAACCTCCAATTCAGTGCATAATAAACTAAATCATAAACATTCAGAGTACGCTAAAATAAATAATCTAGTTATTACAACCAAATTGAAAGTCTAGGGATCTACCCATCCCAATAACAATTTTAACAATAATAACAGAAAAGCGCGGAAGTCAATCTGATACCACGAGCTCTCAAACCCTTGACCCTGAAGCAGGTGCTTTCCCCTTATCAGCTAAACCTGAAAAATTGCCCCCACAACCAGGGTAAGCCGTCGCCTAGCGAGTAACAGATTTAATAGCGCAAATAAACAAGAATAATATGAATGATACAATTATCGGCACAAATTCAACATGTGTAGCACCCGGCCTTCCCAGCAGTGCGTCCACGAATAGGTAGTTTGTGTAGCATCCGGCCTTCCCAGCAATGCGTACACAGTAACACGGCTTGCGGCACTCCCGACTTACAGTGTATAAAAATAACATGCAGCCACACAGGCATGCAATCATCACATAAATACACAGTATGCATACCGGGGAAATTAAGGGTTATCATGTAACAACTCAGGGTAATGAAATGAATAGCATGTATCAAAGGCAACATGGTAGTGAAATGAATAAGCATGGTAAAAGAAATGAATCAGATAAACAGTACAAACATATCATAAATGATCATTCATGAAATTAAATCAATTACTCACAGTGCTCGCAAATCCGTACTCGCCAAACGACAACTCGATATCCACTGAAAGCACTACCAAGAGCCACACGTCTCAACTGAACTACTAGAGTCCTGATATAAAAATATATTGTCTATTTATCAATATTCTTAACTTTACGATAAAATGTCCAATTTCCAATTCCATTTATTAATTTAATATTTCAGTGATTAATTCTGTGTAATTCTATTTATTAGTTGTTATGTTAACAATCGACATATATAAGTTTCAACTTAATTTAATTTATTGACAGTATAATAATCATTCTATAACAAATTTATAAAAATCCATCGATAAAATTTTATAATTTTACCGATCAATAGATCAATTACCAAATTCATTTAAGTTAATCCAACGAAATCCCATTAATACCCCAATTATTTAAATTATATAGATCCAAAAGGGATACTCCATAACTTAGTCCAAACTAACCTTGAATATCCATTTAAATTAATTAATGTTCTAGCCCAAAACTATTTAATCAAATTCCAAATCATTTTGTATATTATATAACCCAATAAATAAACCAATATGGACCCAATATGAAAGAAACAACAACTCAATTAATTAATTTAAAGTCTAAATCTAGTTTATTATTTTTGCCCAACATCTAATTCAAGAAATCCTAACAACCTATTACTTGAGCCCATTACATATTTAAAAGTGATATTAAAAATAAGCCCAAAACCACTTTTAAACCTTAATTATAATATTCAGCCCAAATCAATTATAATTTGAGAAAGCCCAATAAAAAAAGAATTAAAAGACTAATAAATAAATAAAAGGCCACACAATTTAAAAGAATACCAAAAGAAAAGAAACCCTAAATTTCAACCCTCATCTCTCTCTCTCTCGGTTCACAAGCAGAGAAGCACAGCAGCCGCCGGCCAAGGCGGTTCCGGCACGGTCCGACCACCACCGAACATCTCTCTGCACACACACCTCTCCCACTCTCCCTCTCCCTCTCGGTGGTCTGAAACAGAAAAAAAAGAACCGACCGGGCATGCGCCGCTGCCGCTGCCGCCGCTCGCCGCCGCTGCCGTCTCCGGTCGAATCTCACACTACTCACACAAATCGTTTCCACCCTATATTTGTTATTTTGAACTCATTTTATGTAAGTTTTCAATCAATATGTAAAACCCATGAAATCTCCATTAAAACTCATTTTCCAAACTTTCAATTCAACTAAATGCAAAAGTTGAATCAAGAAATTATTGGTGATTATTTTCAGATTTTATAAATCTCAAACAACATTGTATGAGTTTCAATATTACATACGAGAATTTTAAATTTCTTTGAGTTTATAGATATTACCTCAAGTTTGTGTGTTGGTTTGATGATGAAGATGATGAAATGTTGCTCTAATTTATTTAAATCCAGCCCCAAATTCTTCAATATTTTCAGTATGTGTGTGTGTGTGTTCTTGAGATGAAGAAAATTTGTTATTAGGGTTTTTCATGTATATAGGAATTTATACAGGAGGTTGGATGATTATGATGATGCTTTTGATGCATGTATGCATACATGCATATATTTATCTTCTTCTTATTATTATTATTATTATTATTATTATTATTATTATTATTATCATTATTATTATTATTATTATTTCTACACACTATATTCATTTATACAACTAATAGTTTTATAAGTGTGTGTGCATACATAAGTCAAGAATATGATAATGATTTAAATCATATTTTCTTGAGTTAACAATTAAAATTAAACGACTAAAATTAAATTAATTACCTCAAAATTAGCGGGCGTTACAGTTTAGAATTTAGTATTTGGTATATTGAGTTTTAATTTTTAGTAATATTATTGGATGTTGTTGATTTATTGAATTAATTACTTATTTAGTTATTTAGGTAATCAACTTGTTTTTTGAGTTATCAATTTTTTTTTAAATAGAGTTGCATACATAATTTTTTTTAATGATATAAGTTGCACACATAAAAATTCGTCGGTTGCACATATAAAGTTTTTAAAAAATTTCCACAACGAAACAAAATTATTTGGGAGGGGACCCGTTGCACGGGCTACCTCTCCTTTCAAAGTAAGTCCGCCCCTGCATGATGTTTTAAGAAAACAATTTTTAAAGATAAGAGTGTATTGTATATATTTTATGCCTTGTTTATTTCTTCACTCCTCTATATCACATTTTAAAAATAAGATTGGATGACTAGATTTAAAACAAAAGGTGAAAACCTCAAAATTTAGTTTTCAAGTTTACTTGTAATTTAGAAAACTGAAAATTAAAAACATAAAAAAACAATGGATCTCAACGCGATTTTAGAAAACATTTATTTTCGTCAAAAACAGGTCAACTAAACGGGCTATAAGGGTGTCCAGAATACTCCCCGTGCACCCTCTGCACCGAAGGAATTTTCCACGTGGAAGGGGTTCTGGTTGAGAACACCATCCCACGAAATCGGTACCGAAAAAGCACCCCAATCGGTAGAGTGCTATCGAATGTTTCTTCCTTTCTCCCACACTCAACCTCCTCACACACCCTTTTTTCTCTATCCGGGAATACCATCCCTCGAAATCGGTACCATAAAAAGCATCCCAAACGATAAAGTGCAATTGAATGTTTCTCCCTTTCTTTTGCACTCAACCTTCTCATATTTTCTACTTTCTCTTTCTCATTTATTTCTCTCGTTCTTATTTTTTTGGTAGTATTAGGACGGACCGAAGGAATAAGGAGATGATGTGACGCTAAGATGACAATTAAGAAGTATTAGAGAGGATGGGTACTTTTTACTCCCGTTGTCCTAAAGAATAATAATTGATATTATCATAAATTGATGTTAATTGGTTAAGTGGTAGATATATTTCTAAATTATTATAAATGGTGTTTGGTTGTTGCACAATCATGGGGCTTACCACAACGCCACTTGATTATGTACCCATCTGTTACCATTTGGGTTTCTCGTTTGGCCCAATCCATTTGCTTGAAGCCCTAAAAGCCCATTTGCCAATTGCTTCTAAATACTTATATCTTTTATGAGAGAAAATGACTTTTACCACAGTGTCTATCTTACTCTAAAAGCTCTATCCTAAGTCTCCATCACATTCTACCTGGTGAATGGTAAAGCCCATAGACTATTTACCAGGAGGTTTCACTCCTTCAACAACTAACAACCCTTGTGTCATCCAACAACAGCACCTGGACAACACCATCAACAGTTCCAGGCATTTTTCTACGAGGAGGTTATCCTCCACTTGACAGGAGCTTTTTATGTTCCTCATATGGATCTCTCATTTTCTCACTCACTCACTCACTCACTCACTCTCTCTCTCTCTCTCTCTCTCTCTCTCTCTCTCTCTTTATTCTTTCATAACATAACATATATTGTTACACATGTATATATACATACATTTATTATGATATATTACATCACCAGTCATATTCTAATTTGATCGTCAGAGGTGGCTTTTCGCGGCTCACGCCCTGGGGCCACTTCTAACGGATTCTACATGTTTCAGTCTTGTTTCAAGCTCGAGTTATGATATGGATGAGATGGATAAGGATGTGATGGGTGAGTAGGCATGACAATGGGGCGGGTCAGAGATTTCATTTCTCATTCTCATCACCACTTCTTAATAAACAAGTATTTTGATGGAATATACATAAAATTTAACTTTTTATATATGTAATCTAAAGTTGCAAACAAGCTAATTTAAATTCCATATCCATCAATTTTTGTTCCGCGAGCCAAACACACCCCATTAATGTTTTATACTTTTTATGGGATATGAATTGATTGATCTATAAATGAAGGAGGGTCCTTATTTGGTTTGTATACCTTTTATCATATTACCTAAATGATCCGAAAGATTGAAACTGAACAAACACATTTGAGTTATTTAAGTTTGTTATTTTAAAATGGCTTATGTTGACTCGATTAGAAACAAGAGAGTTTTTTTAATCAATTTGAGCGATTGTCAATTTTAAAAGAAATCCAAACTTGAGCTAGTGATACGATTACATATACCAATACTAAAAACATATAATAAAACTAAATTTAATATATATTTTGTGTTTTAAACTTGTTTTTAAATCATTCACATCTTCATTTAAGGAAAACAATTATTATTAAATAAATAAATATAACTCTTTTTTGTAAAATTATGTAAATAAAAACTCATTAACCAAAATCGGTGTCAAAAAATTATAATAATAAACAAGTAAACAAGTTTAAAGTAGAAACTGGGTAAATTACCAAGAATAATAATATAAAAAATAACAATAAAAGTAATGTGACATTTTTTAGGTTAAGAAAATTTAAAAAAATAATTCAATTTTATCAATAAAAGATATTGATAACCAATTAAAAATGTAAAAATTTAATTTTATGATTTTTTGGTAAAAAAATAATATATGATAATTTTACTTGGTCTAAAAATTAAACTTTTCTCAGTAAAAATAAAATTTTGCGTTAGAATATTTTTATGATTCAATTTCATATTTTACATTACATTTCTTGCTAATTGTTTTAGAAAGGTCAACGTTGTGTTAAAAAAATCAAAACTCGCACAGCCATCGACTTGGGGTTAATTGCATCAAAATTCGCACCGCCATCAACATCGTGCCAACAGCCCAAGACCCACCTAAAATTTTAGCGTCAACTAATGGTTTTAGCGTGAAAACAGTATCGACCCTTACCCTTTCATGGGTTTAGCGTCAAAATCAGGTGAAAAGTTCTCGAATTTATGTTTTCACGACCTTAGCCCCAACTAATGGTAATCAAGCAAACTCCGTTCAATCGTACTGTTCTCAGATTCATCTACAAACTTAAAACCCATCATCAGGTAATACTCAACCATTTCATCTGTCTACATGTAGTGCATGATCTTTATGAAATTCGTAGTTGTTGGATCATCTCAAAACCCTTTTGGTAAAAGGTAATTTTTCAAGGGCCGTTCAAGAATCTTCTTTATAATTCTTTCTACTGGTTTTAGTTTTCTTTGGGTTTGTGTTATTTTTGCACGCCAACTGTTTGATGAAATATTGACATTGCAGTTTGTAAACAGCTTACTAGAGGGACATAAGGGAATAAAGATCCTCAGCAGCACTTCCCAGTTGTCGACTTGGCGGGCTTGAAAAATAACAATAGAAGATCAGCAATTTGCAATCTACTTAAACTGAAGATTGAGCAGTCATCAACTTAAGTCTCGCACGATGTTTTCAAGGAGTCTATACCAACTACGGAACTTATCCAGAAGCAGTGGTCTTTCCGTTCAAAATTCAAGTACTGATTTCAAACGTTCAGTTCTTGCAGCTTTCCAGCCCCTTCTTCACAATAGGGCTTATGCTAACAATGCTCAGCCTGATGCTTCTGCTTCTTCTTTGGACCAAAGTGAACTAGCAAAATTTGCAGCTATCGCTGAAAGTTGGTAAGCCCATCTGTTACTGGCCGAATTATGGAAGTATTTCCTTTAGATATCACTATCGTTATATAATCAACTTCATTAGCATTTATTTGTTCAATTTTTGAATTTGCAAAGCAATTTGGAAACGTTATTTTTCTTATTATGCCAAGGGCACAACAATCTTAATTATTCTTAAATTGTTTTATAGTTTAACTATATGAACTCACACATAAATGAGATGGGTTAAGGTTTGTTAAATAGTTTCCTCTTTATCTGTGAATAGGTAGAACAATAGAAGCACCATTAGCATAAAAGTAACGGCAAATGTGCAGAGCGACCGACCCCCTTCACCCAAGTAAGCACTTGTGAGGAAGGTGACACTATATTAAATTAGAAATGTTATGGTTCTCTAATTTCTTCTCTAAGATTTGGATATGCAAAAGTGACGCTGATGTGGGTAAGAAGATTATCATTATCATCTAAGTATTTGAAAGCAAGACTAGCCAACTTCCTACCTTACTATGTAAAAGATTCAAAAAATGCACTCATTTTTTTTCCTGGGGTATGGGTTAGAGTTTGTGAAAATTCTACTTTGTGCGGTATTCTTGTGATATAGTGTTGAGTGATGCAGCAGAGGAGGAACTTTGAGTTCCTCTCAATTGTAAAAAGGAACAGACAACAATCCCTTCATAGTTGGAACCCAGTACACATACTGCATTTGTCGGATGTAGTTAGTAAAATACTTGCCGAGTATGGTTCCATTTCTTGAACACATGGCATAAGAAGAAGTGTGCTTGTATGAATTTCATGTTTAAGTACATGAAGGTATAATGTGTCTAGTGAATATTATGATACGAATAACTACATTCCTTGCATACTTTTATGCACATACCTAGTTTACCAGGCAACTACTTCCATTTCTAAATAAAATTCTACAAACATGACCATTGGACCCTCTTCTGCTTTAGTTCTCGATTTTTAACAGCTTAAAATAATGCTTATATCACAATGTTTGATGGACACAAAGAAAATAATTACTAATGTTGTTCATAATATTTGAAATTCTCAATGCTTCCTTATTTCTACTTGGTATGTAGCTAATAAGTAACTTATATATTTGAAATATGTTTCTTATTTTTTAATTGATGACTTTAGTTTTCTTATTGATGAAAAATGTTGTTTGTGGACAGGTGGGATGCAGAAGGACCTTTTAAGCCATTGCATGTCATGAATCCTACACGACTTACTTTTATCCGGTCAACTCTTTGCAGACATTTTGGGTATTGCTCTCTTTCCGTTGTTCTATTGATATTTTCTATTGGTAGTTGGTTACGTATGCACAATTTTGCAATGCATCATATGTTTCTGGGCATTCAGAGTCCATGTTGACTGGATCACCCACATAGAGAAAATTTCCTGGAGAGGAGAGGGGGCAATAGGTACTGAAAAGAATAGGTACACACACTGACACACATAGAGGCATATGATTGTGTATGGGCAAATCTGATGGGTTAAGAATGAGCTATTTCTTGTCCGCCGTCTTTCCTCTGAGGATGAAACTACAACCTACATTTTTGTCACGAGTCTAGAATCTTAAGTGTTATTTGTCCGTCATTTTATATTAGTCCATTTTGTTTGGATAGATTGTGGTGCAATTGTGTCATGTGATTTTTTTATTGTCTTCTCCTGTAGATACATGATGGTTATTGTCAAATAAAGAAACCAAACATCCATTAGGACCTTTTACCTTTATGCATGATAATGCATTGGTTCTGAATATATCTCTTAACTTACATTATGCATAGCACTTAATTATGGGTATTTTTCTCAGCAAGGATCCATTTTCTGCAAGGCCATTTGAAGGCCTAAAATTCGTGGATGTTGGTTGTGGAGGAGGTATTTTATCTGAGGTATGAAATTCATACTCAAGGCATTGTCATTTAATATATGCTGTCTTCATAAGTTCTCCGTGACTTGCTTTTTTATCAGTCTTGCTATTACCATAGGTGTACACTGTCACTAAGTTCATAGATTATTTAAAGATTTGGATGTGAGTCTCTGGGCAAAATAGACATAAATGAGATGGTGATGATAATCACAAGGAGTCTGTCGTAAGACCAAACTCATGCTTGCTACAACTGTGAAATCACTTTTTATCATCATGATGGATGAATACATCTTTTTAAAAGGCTTCATGTAACTTATAAGATTGGGAGGTTGATACAGTTGTGTTGCCAAAATAACCTAACAGGCATCTCTTTGACAGCCAATGAACTTATGTCTCCACATATGCAAAGCAGACAAATGATTAAACATGTTATCAAGTAGAATTAATTTCTCTTCAAAGTGGTATATGACAAACAGATGACATTTACATCATTTTATTATTGATCCTGGTCACAGCCCTTGGCTCGGATGGGGGCTTCGGTGACAGGAATTGATGCTGTAGACAAGAATATCAAGATTGCACGCCTTCATGCGGTATGATTAGTTAAAATTATGTTGTGTTTGCATCCCCAGTAATGTTCTCGTATTTATTATTTTCATCTGTTCTTCAAATCCTAATTTTCGTAATAGCTTTCCCTTTGGTTCTTGTGTTCTTGCCTTGTGCGCCAATAATTTCCTATCATTTCCACCATGTTGCCTTTAAATCTTTTTTTTTTTTTTGGTTTCATATAGAACTTTTACATATCTTCTACTTCGCATATTTCATGTGATTGTACTGATTTATTAACTCATGAAATTTTCTCCTAAAATTATAGTATTTAAATGTTTAAAGAAATACACTGTTGGACTGATTACAAAATTAGTTCTTGGTATTGGGATCGTTAACAATTAATTATTTTGAACCAACTTTGATAGTTTATGTCCAAAGTCGATGCTATCTTATTCTCTTGGTTACCAATGGGTATAATGCCAAAAGGGAATTGTTGCATTTGTTTTGGTACATTCCGAAAACGAAATTGTTGCATATACTTTGAGGCGGAGGCTGGAGGAAGCATGTTATTATTTGTGTTAATAATGATATGTGCAGTGTACCTCAATTTCTTGATTTATTTTAGGATTTGGATCCGGTAGCTTCCTCAATCGAATATCGTTGCACTACTGCAGGTACCTCTTTGACCCTTTATCATTTATCATTCCTTGGACTTTCTATATCCATTCATTTACGTTTTATAAATGTGGTACTTTGTTGCATGTTTTCACCTGAGTTTCTCACTTGAGATCAACATGCATTAGAGCAGCATAATAGGAGAAGTTTGTTTCTTCTCCAGGTATAGACCGTGGTTAGCTTGGATGAATCATACTTGCAGCTGGCACTGCATTGCCATATGATTCTTTTAGTTTTAATCACTACTTAGTGACTTTGGAAAACTGAGTCGTATCACCAATGTATTGCTGGTGTGCCTTCTTTAGGAAAGCAACATCCATTTATTGGTTTCCTTCAAAATCTATTATGATTCAAATTCAATTTTGTGATGCTTTTAATACAACCACGTTAACAGAAAATTTGGTTGAAGAACAGAAGCAGTTTGATGCAGTTATTGCTTTAGAGGTATGTTGGTTGATGGAAGCATCCTATAACACTTTCATATTGGCTACTTCAGTTTTTTTGCTCTGTAGTAATCAATAATCATTACTTGACTTAACAATTTTGGTTGTGTTTGTGGTTCACAAGTTTTTTCGATGAAGGACATTTTTTTGCCATTTGAACAAATTCTCAAATACCTTATTATTTTTTTCGCTTTTATTATTTCATTTTACCCATTCTGGATAACACATATATGTTTGGCACTTTGGCCAATACACATTTCTCAACTTCCATTGTATCAGGTGATTGAGCATGTAGCAAATCCGGCTGAGTTTTGCAAATCCTTGTCAGCATTAACTGTGTCTCATGGCGCTACTGTCATCTCTACAATTAGCCGTTCTATGAGAGCGTATGCAACTGCTGTAGTTGCGGCTGAGTACATTTTGCATTGGGTATGATCATAACGCGGTCATGGTAGTGGTGATGATAGGTTTGTCTTGCCATCACTAGCAGTTGACTCTGGTTGATTGCATGTGGCTACAGACACTTATTCATCTAATGACTGTTATTGTTTTCTCTCTCTCTTTTTAATGCTGAGAAGTTGTTTGTTGACAGCTTCCCAAGGGCACACATCAGTGGTCAAGTTTTTTAACGCCGGAAGAACTAGTACTGATTTTGCAGCGTGCTTCTGTCTCTGTAAGCAAATGCATAAAATTTCTGGTCAACGTTGATTCGAGTTCAATACAGCATCATAAACCCTTTTTATGGTTATTTTATTGCGTTTGTATAGGTTGAAGAGATGGCTGGCTTTTCGTATGACCCCCTGACTGGTCAGTGGTCTCTTACTGATGATATCGGAGTTAACTTCATTGCATTTGGTATTAAAAACAGCCAATAACTTACTGTTGAGCTTATATAAGCAGTTTGGCCAGGTTTAGGGCGGTATGTTCCTGTTCTTCGCGTCTAGTTCTTTTTATCAAATAAGTGATCTCTTTAGCTATGTGGAAACTTACTTTCTGGAATGACACTTGTAGTAAATTGTTAAAATCTTGCACATCTTGTTATTAAATTTTTTTAGCCCGAGTATAGTATTATTTTTCTCGTGGAAATTACAATAATATTCTTATCTGGCATGATAATGTTTGATGTGTGTATATATATATATATATATATATATATATATATATATATATATATATATATATATATATACACACACACACACAGAGAGAGAGAGAGCCAGGTTTAAAAAAGTATCTCTCGAAATCAAGTTCACCCGAAGGTACCAACCTTAAAATACTTTTTTTAACATTTTTTTTCTCATAACCATGTTTAATTTAATGTTATACGCATGATATATGAATTTCACATACATTCACACTTTCTGTGGCCTTAAAAATTATGTGGATGCTCAATGTATATTAATGTGAATGGTCATCCATGTGAATGATCATTTCACACCATGTGAATGGTGTGAATGACCATTCACATTATCTTTTTTTACCATTCACAAGATATATGATGTTGCTTCTTTTGAAAAAAAAGTCTTATAATGTTGTCTTGTACATGTCCATTCAAAAAAAATATGTGAATGATCATTCACATTAGGATACGCTGGGTACGCTAGAATCTTATAGGTACGCTGATCCTGATTCTATATATATATATATATATATATATATATATATATATATATATATATATATATATATATATATATATATAGAGAGAGAGAGAGAGAGAGAGAGAGAGAGAGAGAGTAAAGGATGAAATAATGAATGTCAAATCCTAAATAAACCTTAAGGGTAACATACTATTTTTTTTCCTAATTAAGGTAAAATACTAGTTTTTTCCTAATTAAGGTAACATACTTTCCAAATCAAGTCAATCAAAGTAATCATATCAGATTGAAAGGTAAAAATTACTGACGTGACAGCTTCTTTGTCCAGTCAACATGTTTTTACAGTAATGACAGTTTAATTGTTACATGATGTACACTATTTTGTGCAATTTAAAAGTACTTTTTGATATACCTTGCTATTTCGAACAAATTTAAAAATAATTAAGCAATATTAGAAATTAAAAAAGCTGATGACTGGATACGAAAATCATAACGTTAATACAAAATCAAAACTTCATTTTTCAGGTGATTTAGATAGAACAAATATATGAACTTTGAATGTATTAAGTTACTAATATCTAAGTTATTGCTTATATTTACTAATCTAAAGCTAACTGTATTAAATCTTACTAGTTATAGAAAAATGTCATTTTGCTTAACAATACTGGTCGAGCCATGTAGGGTTGTGTATGACACGGTTTTTGTATAAAACCAGAAACTGAAAACCGAAAGTACAGTTTTTAAAACCAATTGTAGGCATGAGTCTTCTTTCTTGACCCTTTATCAGAGAGGAAACCATTTTGAGTAGGGGTATCTAGAATTCAATGACAGACGAACTATACCAAAACTAAACCAACATGTATTATCCGGTTATGGTTTTTCCTCGTTCTTTAGTATTGTTCAGTTCGGTTTTGTAAATTTTCATCGTAAAAATGGCTAAACTGAAAATTTTAGAAACGTGAAATTCATTTAGAACTAATTTAACATAAGAATTTACATCAAGAAACATAGTGTATTACATTTTAGAATTTGTGAGAATATGAATGCACAACTAAATCAAAATCGGAATGAATGATGCTATCTATAATGAATGCCATTGGCTCGTTTAAAACTTTTACGAGACATTATTTCGGAATATCATTCCAACCGTCAAACTTATACAAACATGAATGTCCAATTGTAAGACACACCCGAGTATTTATAGACCTGAGTATTTATAGACATGTAGCAACTAGCAAGATTTATATGGACTCGTAAAATAGACCAATGCTATGCACATATCTTTCTATTATTGTATTTTATTTACTTAAGTTCTTTCAAGTTTGAGTTATTTGATTGTTATTAAATGAATTACAAAAAATGGAATAGACAAATAAGCTCTAATTGGGAGTGTTTATATACTAATGACATTAATATTAATATTAACACCAACATTTTAATTTTAAAATGAAAATAATATGTAAGTTACTTTGTTAAATGATTTTTCGATATTGGAAAGTTTTGGGTTAGATAGGTACAAATCGATGCATATATTAATGTTAATTTATATGATATGTGAATGATTCAATAATATCTGCACCTTTGTTTGGTACGATCAAATCGTGTTGTTTAACATTTTTCTTATTGTATGAAAATTATGATACATGTTACATAATCAATAACCTACATGGTGTTCAATATGTTATTGTTTATCAACATATGATGTTGTGATTTAAATATGAAATGTTTTGTAATAGTGAGAGATGAAAGATTTATCAATTAAATACCTGTAATCGATAAGTTAGATCTTCTTGAAGCTAGTGAATTGAAAGGATATCGGATGAAAAGAATCACCATTCTCATATGTAATGAAACAATATGCTATATTGTTTTATTTTGTGTACTGTACTACGGTACCTATCAAAAAACACATGTTTATACGAAGTAGCAACCTTATATTGATAACTTTAAAAAGATTATTTACCTTCTCATTGAAAATAACGTAATTGATTATTATGTATCTCTCACAAATACCGTTGACATCTCATTTGCGATATAATCATTTTGATGGGACGTTCAACATCTTTTTCTAATTGATCAAGAACACCAATTATCTTCTTTGGTGGCCAGCCACATTTTTGCAGATGAAATAGATCGTTGACATCTCATTTGCGAAATAATCATTTTGATGGGACGTTCAACATCTTTTTCTAATTGATCAAGAACACCAATTATCTTCTTTGGTTGCCAGCCACATTTGACAGATGAAATAGATTGGTGTATCCTGTTAAATTTTATTTGCTAAGCTATTTAAAAATTGATCGTCGATTTCAATAAAATGATAAGTAACTAAGGATTGATTTTAACAATTGGATAAGTTAAGGAAAAAACGGTTTCATAGAAGATGTAAGTAATTGTTATAATGGATGATTAAAGTATAGTTAAACCTCTTCATTAGATTAATTTAATAAGAATATATCAATATTAATGAAATTGAGGTAGGGGTGAGCTCGGTACCGGACCGAACCGAACCGGTACCGATCCCGAAAATACCGAAACCGAATTATTAGTTTTGAAAGAACCGAATACCGAACCGTATAATTTTATACGGTGCCGGTTCGGTCCCGAATACCGAATTTTAGCTAATTTAAAAACCGAATACCGAACCGAGAGTACCGAATACCGAATTTTAGCTAATTTAAAAACCGAATACCGAACCGAATATATTAATTCGGTACCGGTCGGTACCGGTACCGGTTCGGTCCCGGTTCGGGTTCGGGAAATGGTACCCGTCGCTCACCCCTAAATTGAGGTGGGATATGCGTGTTGCGATGTAATTTTTAGAATTTAAAATATTAATTAACTAAACTTTAAATGAAAAGAACTAATCGATTTCATGAAAGTTTTAATGAACGATAATTATGATTTATTTTTATAACTACCATATTCTATTTTCAATATGCATAAAATTTCACATTATGTCACATTAAAGATAAATCAATATAATTAATTAATAATAAGGATATAAAAAACTGTATTGTTTTTAATATTTAATTTATAATAAATAAAGTATTTTAAAACATTTATATCAAATTAAATTAAATATATTTTATAAACATAATTATTATTAAATCTTAATATAAATTAGTATTACCATTTAATATAAATAATATCATTAATTACATGAAAATTTATTACATGGACTCAACTTTTATAGTATATATTGAATATAGATTTTCAATATATATAAAATTTCACATTATTTCACATTTAAGATAAATCAATATACTTAATTAATAATAAGGATATAAAAGATTGTACCGTTTTTAGTATTTAATTTATAATAAATAAAGTATTTTAAAACATTTAATTTAAATTAAATTAAATATATTTTATAAACATAATTATTATTAAATCTTAATATAAATTAGTATTACCATTTAACATAAATAATATCATTAATTACATGAACTCAACTTTTATAGTATAATATATAGATTATTACATGGACTCAACTTTTATAGTATACATAGATTTTCAATATGCATAAATTTTAACATTATTTCACATTTAAAATAAATCAATACAATTAATTAATAATAAGGATATAAAAGATTGCACTGTTTTTAGTATTTAATTTGTGATTAATAAAGTATTTGAATACATTTAATTCAAATTAAATTAAATATATTTTATAAACATAATTATTATAATATTTTAAAATTAATTTATACATCTTAGTTAGCATTTATTTTTTATAGACCACCCCATGCAGTATTTCGTCAATGGTATCATTCCCTATTTTAGTAATAGAAGGAAAATTAGTTATTTTAGTAAACGTAAACTTAGTTATTTTAGTATAATAGAAGAAAGAAAAATAAAAGTCGATTTTCGTAGATAAAGATAAACCCATTTCGTCAATGGTACCATTCCCTAGAAATAATATAAAAAAATAAAAATAAATTATTTTAGAATTAAAGCTTGGTCGATCAATCTTGCAAGCAATCTATATATTTGCGAAAAATCGAAGACAGTTGATTTACGGCATCAATTAGAGGTTTTTCGATTCGATTTTTCAAGAAAATGGGAGGGGAAGTAGCAGCAGATAATTCAAGTGTCGTTGCTCGTGGGAGATTGGCTGTTCTTTCAGCTCATCTTTCTGCCTGTCTCGAATCCAGTGATTTTCCTCCTGTTCTGGAGACATCATGCGTCTCCGCTCAGGTTTTTGTAGCGCCACCCCCGAATTTGAAGGGTTCTTTGGCGATCGTCGATGAAAGAACTGGTAAGAAGTACAAAGTTCAAGTTACCGACGAAGGTACCATCAGAGCTACCGACTTGAAGAAGGTAATTCGAGTTTAATTACAAGTTAGATTTTGCTTAATTGGAGTTATTGGTTGTGAAGTCTGATTAGGTTTTATTTTGTGATCATCGTGTCTTTCGTGGTTTTCATAGAACAAATGTTTCGATGTTACTAATTAAATGAGTAAGCGAATTTCATGCATTCAGATGGTAGGGTCGACCGCTGGAAATATTAATCACAACTTATATCACGATTCGATCGAATATGCACATAAACACGCATAAACGGTGTACCAGAGTAACAAATTCTGATTGTTGTCTGTAAAATGTATTCTTTTGTTGTGAATTACAGTTTCATCGATTGACTTCCAGAATGGCAGAATTATGTAAAGTTCTGGTACATTCGTAGTTGGAATGATTTCAGCCAAAACAGTAGTTCAGGAAGGTGATGTTTGTTTGCCTCTTAATGGAACCGTTAAGAGGCCGTTTAACCTTGAATAAGCCTCTTAATGGTTCCACTAAGAAGTATACAAACAACCTCGAAGTTTGGTTTGGTACATATCCTGAAACAATCTATAATTGTAACATAATCTATACAACAATCATTTGGGTCCCGTACTCCCGTTCAATTCATGCAGAACATGAAGGAGTATAGAAAGTTTTAGGCAGTCATTGTGTAAATCTGGTCTTGCTAGTAGCCATCTTGTTGAGTTATACATTCTCACTCTTCTGAAATGCAGAGCCTAAATGAATCCTATGGTTTCATATGCAAGGAATTATAGAAAAGAAAATGGATTGAAGCATGCTATGTTCATTGAAACAAAAACAGAATCATGGGAATGGATGTTTCTACATAGAAGCAGTTACAAAATCCTATTTGTTGGTTCAAATGTGTATTTTGTAGAATTAGCCGTTGCACATTTGGCAGTCTTTTAGACTAAAACTACTAATGAGCTAAATTGAAGTGATAACTTGTTACAGATAACAACAGGAAGCAATGATAAAGGCCTGAAGCTTTACGACCCTGGCTACCTTAACACAGCTCCTGTTCGGTCATCAATCTGCTACATCGATGGTGATGAGGGGATCCTAAGATACAGAGGCTATCCAATCGAAGAGTTGGCCGAGGGTAGTTCATTCTTAGATGTAGCCTACCTTCTATGTAAGTCCACTTTCTCATCTCTAGTATGTTTGCTTTTAGATGTATGAAGAGCTTGATGTGTATGATATTGGACTTGTATTCCCTGTCAAATTAGTGCATTAAACAAGAGTGAACCCCCATTAAAGTATGCATTGATCATTTATTCCCTCCCCCCCAACACACACACACACACACACACACACACACATATATATATATATATATATATATATGTGTGTGTGTGTGTGTGTGTGTGAGTGAGTGAGTGAGAATAGGCAAGCCTTTTTATGTTAATGATGTGTCTGACTGCTTATAGTTCACTAATGCTTGTTTTCAGTATATGGGAACTTACCTTCTCAGAGCCAGTTAGCAGACTGGGAGTTCAGTGTAGCACAACATTCAGCTGTTCCGCAGGGAATCTTGGTAAGATGGTCTTACATTCAATACTGTATGCAAATTTGGATTGAATATACCAGGTTTCTGCATTTTAGAATGCTGCTTTAGTAGATTCGGGCACTTGGTGAATAGGTGCTCCTCAGTACTGTCTACATTGAAGGTTGCTACATTCAATTTCAGGACTTACATGTGGAGAACTATGTGATGAGAAAACTAGGCTTTATAGTGACAAAATATGGATATACTAATGCTGGTGCTGAATTCTAAAATAATATCCAAATAGTGTTGCATTTCTCAGATACATGTGAGTAAGTTGATATATGTATTATAGTAACTTCCAAGTGAAGGGAGTGTATATTAGGATTTAATGTTCAATGGAAAACTGAAACATATTTGTTATGTTGGGATATGCAGACTTGCATCTGTTGTTATGATGACTTTATTTTGCCAGTCACTTTCTGGGAAAAATTTATTAAATGGATGAAATAATTACAAGGACCTTTATTGATAATGTGAGCATGTCGTGGTAATTGGTAATTGACATTGTAAACCATTGCTCAAATAATGCATGATTGGTTGCGTTAGTAATGTTTAGTGTCCCATCAATATGATGGCCTAACTATTAATTTTTTTTTTTCCTGCTTTGAGGCTCTTCAAACAATCTATTTAGTTGTTAGCTTTTGAAGCCAGCCAATATTTTGTAACTAATTCTAATAAGTAACAAAGCTACTTCAAAATAAAGATGGTAATCTAGGATAGTTTCTGTCTTATTGAGGAAGAATAAATCTCATAATGTTTGAAATGGGTGATAGTAAATACCTTAGTATGTTGATATCTACTTTTCATCCAAGCTCAGTTTACCATGTGCTAACAGTTAGTTGAGCGGAACTTTATTGTATTTGAATAACCATGTACTTAAAGATCATCAATTCTGATAATGGATCCATGATACTTGATTCACGCATGCACACTTGCTCAACCTGACCTGTTGGATAACCTGTCTACTCAAAATTGGTGTTGCAGGATATCATACATGCCATGCCTCATGATGCTCATCCGATGGGTGTTCTTGTCAGTGCAATGAGTGCCCTTTCTGTTTTCCATCCTGATGCTAACCCTGCCCTGAGGGTAAGAAAACTGTTACTCCCCAACCCCTCCTTTCTCTCACACACACAAAACATAGTGAGATTTACACATTAACCGCATTATAGAGATCCTACTTGTCATATCAGGTGTTCTGCAATTTCATGATGTGCAGAACATGTTTAGGCGCCGTCGGTACTATTACTTTACTATTTTTCTTTCTTTTACCACCAGTATTCCAAATTGCGGAAATTTTCAATTGTTATATATTTCATGTCACCCAAGTATGATGAAACAATGGCCAAGTTCATAAATTTCATGTTTTCTTCCCCATCTTTGTAGTTTATTATGAGCAGAACCATGCAGTGTCATTCATAAAGCAGAACGTTGGATACAACCCGTGCAGCATGACATTATATTGAAAACTCATGTTAACAAATGGAACCAACCGATTTCACCAGTGTCTCAAATTTCTTCTTCATGGCATTATAGTTGCACTATTTTGCAACTTCTATTGTGTAACACCTTGCAAAATGGGAAAAGGAAAGTTGTGATAATTGTGTGGCCCAATAGAGTCAAATCTACAATTTGTCTTTCTTGGCGTTCCAAAATTAGTTAAAGTATTCAGCTAGCTAATTTGAGACAAGAATGAATAAAGGACATGGCATTGATGTACTTAAATTATTCGTAACTAGATCTTAAAGTGAATTCTTTTTGTGGAATAATGGAATTGATACGTTCATTAGCTGGGGCGACATTACTTGTAATAGACTTCTACCACCACTTCATCCAGTTGTATAAGCCTTGAACCTCTCTTGCAAAATCAATCTGTATGGTTTCATTCTTTTAATGTGAAACAGTTGATGTTGGATATGATTCTTTTAAGTTGCAAGGTTCAAATGCTTTAAATTTTCTTTAAACCCACGGAGTTGTTATAATTTTTTCAATCTTACTTTGTTAATATAGGGTCAGGATCTGTACAAGTCTAAGTCAGTACGAGATAAGCAAATAGTGCGCATACTTGGGAAGGTTTGCTTATTGATCAGTCATCTTTATCCTGTTGTTTCATTTTGGTGTTTCTTATATTTCCTCAGTTAGTTGAGCCTATGCATTATCGATTAATGGTCAGGCGCCAACTATCGCAGCAGCAGCTTATCTGAGGATGGCGGGGAGGCCTCCTGTTCTTCCTTCCAGCAACCTCTCTTACTCGGAGAATTTCTTATACATGCTAGATTCACTGTATGTCCTGTTGTGATATTCTTTTGTATTATTAATGACTCGATACTTGCAAAATGATTATTATACCATTTTTTTCCAAGATTTTGTTGAACATGCATTATATGTACTATGGATATGTACCAATAGGAATGTGCAAATATGCTTTTTAAATTGATTTTGAACATGGGGTTTCATTTAATTTCTGTTTTGCATACTTTAATCATCGAAAGAGGTAATTCTAGTCCTTGTTAACATTCCTTCTACCTGATAGATATATGCACTCTATATACTTGCAGTGGCGACAAGTCTTATAAACCCAATCCTAGACTTGCTCGAGTGCTTGATATTCTCTTTATATTACATGCGGAACATGAGATGAATTGTTCCACGGCAGCGGCAAGACATCTTGCGTCGAGGTTACCATTTATTTATTTATTAATTAACCGCAGAAACCTTATGCTATAGCGAAAAATGACCGGAGATGTGCATGCAGTGGTGTTGATGTTTACACAGCTCTTGCCGGAGCAGTTGGAGCACTTTACGGTCCTCTCCATGGTGGAGCAAATGAGGTATGTTGCAATTGCGTGAAGCAACCATTTGTCCATTGCAAACAGGGATCCCCATTGACATCGTATATGTGTTTCTTCTGATGCTATTGTGAATGAACCCACAATGAAAATGTTAAATGACTAAAATGGATAGGACTAAGTCTTCATGTGATGTTGTGTTGTCGTAGGCTGTCCTAAAGATGCTGAACGAGATCGGAACTGTTGACAATATCCCTGAGTTCATTGAAGGTGTGAAGAACAGGTCAGTGTTCTTATCCAATTTCGTTGCTGACGTGTTGATATAAATTGTTATCTGAGTGGGATTCGATGATGATGGTTTTCCATGGTTGCATTTCTACAGGAAACGAAAAATGTCAGGTTTTGGGCATCGTGTGTACAAAAATTATGATCCCAGAGCAAAGGTTATTAGAAAACTGGCAGAGGAGGTTTTCTCGATTGTAGGCAGGGATCCCCTGATTGAGGTATTTTAGAATCCATAATTTGTTTATTTTTTATCCTACATCGTTTAGGGTTTATACTTTATGGTAGACAAGTCATAGTACCCAACCTTTGTTTTACGCTATAAGAATCTTATATGCTGCAGATGTTTTTTTTCCAAGTTATTACATTTAAGTAGCATAACCATCAATCATCATCAAAGTTTAGATTATCTATTGACTACATGCTATCAATAGGTAGCTATTGCTTTGGAGCAAGCAGCACTATCAGACGAGTACTTTGTTAAACGGAAGTTGTACCCAAATGTAGATTTCTATTCTGGGCTGATTTATAGGTATGTCCCTAGATTTTTCAACCAATTTTGATGACTAAATGTGACCCATCTACCAATTTGCTGATGTTCTTTACACAGGGCAATGGGTTTCCCAACCGAGTTCTTTCCTGTATTGTTTGCGATACCTCGAATGGCTGGCTATCTATCGCATTGGCGAGAGTCGCTCGATGATCCTGACACAAAGATCATGAGGCCCGCACAGGTTTGCATTCTTTGAAACTAAGCTTTAGTGATGCTCTTCCTTAACCTTTCAGAACACCATTAAATTTTGGTTGGAAATTCTGGCGCCATCTTATTCAGGTCTACACGGGCGTATGGATGCGCCATTTTGTTCCTGCCCAAGAACGGATGTCATCGACGACTGGTGCTGTAGTAGATAAGGTAGGGCAGCTGTCGGTCTCCAATGCCACAAGGAGGCGGTTATCTGGGTCCGCGGTTTGAGCTATATCTTCGTTTCAGGCAAGTTTGAGCTATGGTTGAAGTACTCTCGATGATTCATCTATCGATTATATTATGGTGCATCGGTGCTTGTAATAATATGTATGATCAAGTGCATTTTGAACTCATGTTTCAATGTATTGGTCACGATGAACATGACGGTTGCGTATATGCATATATGGTTACCATCGGACAATAAACACACCTTCAAAATTCAAATATGTTTCTTTATATTTGGTTGCCTATACGATGTTATCTTCTTCAATACAAACATGATCATACTAGGTTAACAACCAAGAATACTAGGTTGGAACATGAAATCTGTAGTGGATGTAGATGAGTTAAATCCTAACACGTTTACCTTTTTTCGTATTGGTTGTGGAAGTGGGGCCCCAAGAGAGTCGGATCACCTTTTTATGTTACAAAAAAAGAGCTCATAAATAACTGGCCAACTAAATTCAGATAATCAGATGGATGGAGGTGATTTATACACAACAAGAATTTGTCATACAAACAATCTATCTATACTATATATAATAAGAAAACCACTTGGAGTTTCTGGACCATTGGATGGAAAGAAATCAATGGTCCAGATTAATGACAACTCATAATTATTTATGAAATGTCTTTTATACCCTTAATTAAAATCAATAATTATATCTATGCCATTTCTTTAATTCATTTTTCAAATTTACTACATTACCTTAATTACTTAAATTTTGATTTGAATTTTTTCATTAATGAATTAATATTTACCTAAAATAAATATGTGTCATTATTATCCTTAATGATCATACTTAAATTCAAATGTAAAAATTTAAATTTAAATGCAGAAGTGTAATAAATAAAGTTAAAATTTTTTGTTAATTATTTTGCTAACAAAATTTAAAATTTAATTGATAAAACTTCAATTGTGAATATTATAAATTGGATTGTTGATTTTTAGATATTCCATTTTTATATTCTATCATTTTCAAGATATATACACATTCACAAATTGAAGTTTTTGTTTCTTACATTGATATTTCATATTTGAAGTTAATAAAAATGAAAAGAAACATTTTTTGCAAACACATATTATCTGTTTTTAATAACACAATATAATAATATTTTTTATTTAATATCAAACAACTGAGTATTTTTTTATCTTTAATTTAACTAGCTTTCAATTTTTTTATTTTAATTATATATAAATTTTATAATAATTTATTTAAATATAAAAAAATATGTATTTTCTAAATCAATACATGGGTTGATTAACCTATATATTATAATAAAACAAAACAATTAATGTCACATGTCACTTCTACAATACAATAAAATTTTATTTTTCCACCTTTTTTTTCAAATTTAACACCTTAACTTAATTGCATTAAATTTTGACTTTATTTTTTTCATTAATTAATTAGTAATAAATTAGATTTTGTAATATTTAAAATTAATGTTTACCTAAAATAAATATCTATAATTATTATTCATAATAATCATAATTAGATCCAAATGTAATAATTTGAATTAGTTGTGGAAATTATTATTATTATGTATAATAAAGGAAAAACATCAAATGTCACGTGTCACATCTACGTTCACCAAAAAGATAATTACAACTTATAAAAAATAAAGATAAATACAGTTTAATATTTTTAAAACAGATAAATATACTCTATTTTTTAATCTGTAAATAATAAAAAATAAACACAATTATTATTTTTGTATGTTTTTATTTTTACTCATATACATTTTATATAAATAAATTTAATTAAAAATACCCACGTAATACGTGGGTTATAAACTAGTTTCATATTAAAAGACTATCTTATCCTTACTTCTAGTAGGAAAAGTGTAATGATAATAAAAGTGTTATTAAGGGTAAGATAGTCATTTTATATGAAATTGTTATGTATGTCAAAACATTGTTGGGTACAAATCACTTCCCATTTATGAAACACCCACCATAATAAATAAATGCATCCACACAAGCCTTTTATTCTCAAGGCATTACCACAAACCTCCTGACAATAGTCACTAAAAGTTGTATACCAAATTTGACAAAAAACCAAACATTAAACAGTAGAAGGGGTTCTAATATTCAATAAGAAAAATCAAAGTTGTATACCGCGACATCTAAGTCCCCAGGTTCGCCCTTTGTTTTAGGTTAAAACGCCAAGAAAATGATAAATCTATGCAAACAAGTATAGTACCAATATACCAAAAAGAGCACCAAAGATAATTCTTTACAAAACTACAAATGATAAATCCAATAATACTCCATCTATGTATTACTTATTTCGATCATGAACACCCCAAACCCTAACCATCTGTATGTGTATACAACCCAATATACCAATAGCTCCAAAAATATGGGCATGTTGATCCAGGACGAATTTCTCACCCAATCATCGTGACGTTCTTATGCATCTTGGAATCCCAAATGACTTTCAAGGTCATCAAGAGCTTTGATTCTACCTCTAATCCTTGTCCCCCTCTCTACTTCCCTGCTTTGTTCATCTCCGAATTGGGAGAGAGCACTGCCCATTGCCCAAACAGTCATTAAAAATTTGGTCAATACAGTACTTCATTTCGTAAACATTACACTCCTTTTATAAAAAAATAGCATCATCCATGATTCCATGATATGAATAGTAACTCCCAGTAAGTATTCTGGCAACCATATAATTGTTTTATATTCCTTAAATAATCATGTCCAAACACAAATATTGTTTCCGTAGATCCCATTGAGTGGATGTTGCACATACACTCATTAGATCTACGATCGGAATGGTAGCGCTATTAAATAGGTGTCGAATATCATTTCCTTGGGTTCCATCCTCTGTTTTCCAGGTTTTGGTTCCATACTCATGTCAAATTCATAAAAGTTGTGATCCTATCACCCGATGGTACAAAGTCGCAAGGTCTTGTATAATATACAAAGAACTATTTCTAACCTGCACTTAGAAAGATTAAATGGTATGCACATCTAAGGTGGACTCTTTTGGGATTGAGGAAAAAAAAACATAATGGTTGAGGATAGCATACAACATTAATATAAAAAAAGAATTTTTTTAGATCAAGTACATAGAGAAATGATGAACACCAACTTTTATCAACATTTAAAGCATTTCTAAACAGATTCGGACACACAGTTCTCACATGTGGGTTTCAGCAAAGGGGTCGCGACTGTGGCTGATAAACCATCAGCTTTCACGTCAACGAAAACCAACATGATGGCTGCAGGATTTGCATACACTTTTAGAATCTCCTAGCTGCAGATGTACCAACATTGGAACTTGAGGCAGAAGACTTTCCTGGAAAGTGACTTGGTTTCCTTATAGAAGAGACTCTATATGATAAATTAAGATTTCAACCAAGTGTCAGGTGCAAGATCCACAAAAAGTAGGCAACTATTTCTACGAAATTATTAGCTGCATTTTACCTGTGACTGTTGTGCACGGTAGTTTTCTTCATAGCTGATAGGTTTTTTACCTCTCGGCTGTTGAAAGTAACAAGTGATGTAAAGCATAAAACAAGAGATATATGAGGTTTTCAGATGTATAAAGCTAAAGGTGAGTCAAAGGTTTAATGTTACGAGGATAATTGAATAACAGGATATATATATATATATATATATATATATATATATATATATATATATATATAAAATTTAGAAATGCGTCTAATGGATGCAGCTTATTTGTATGGATCGCTAGATATATATATATATATAGGATCAAAGCTAAATATATCTTGGGAAGTGTGAGAAGCACTATGATTCATTTTTTTACATATTGATTCACCAATTTTTGAATATATAAATAATAAATCATCAATTTCGGATAAAGTGAATCAACAATTCACTACCTTTTGACATTGATTTGTTAGTTTTTGACTATAAATAATGATTCATAAATTTAAAAATAAATGAATCAATGCACAAAATTAGTGACTCATAGTACTTCTCATTTCTCAGAATATATTTAACTTCTCACGATAATCTAAGCATATATATATATATATATATATATATATATATATATATATATATATTAATGGTAGTCAACAAATACCTATTAAGGAATTCTAGTTTTGCCTTCTTCATCACGCCACTCTTTGTATTGCCAAGGTTACTACAGGGACCTACATAACAGACAAGTTACATGACTCTGTCAGCCTACCATTAAAGGTGTTTGTAAGCATCAAAACTTAAGCAGTAAGCCAATAACGATTAAATTTAATGTAGTGAAGCTAAATCAAATTTGATGATATCAAATGAAAAGGCTGCAACTTGTAAAGGGTACCTCCGTAAAAACTCCTCTTATTGCTGGAGGGTGGAACCTTAGTGCACAGTTGAACTTGCCGACTTTGCTTCTCTGCCATAATATAAGAATGGTGAACGTAAAATAACAAGATACACAATGTTTGCAACAAACAATAGCACAAATGATAACTGCCAAGGCGGAAGAGTTGATTAAATAAGAAACACTATCAATAAATTTATGCTTCTCTTCTGTTGTCTTTGATGTGTTAATTAATTCATGGGTCAAGGGAGCAAGTAAATATAGAACAAAAAGTACCATAGTAAATGAAAAACTTACTAGCATCTTCATTTTTGTAAAGTTGCTTTATTCGCTCAAATGACTTCTGTTGAGCCTCCTCCACATCCTTTAGCTTTGCCTGCAGATTAAGCAACCTACTTTTAGCAGAGACATTTTTAAATAGTGATATGCAATCATCACATCATTTTCCCCAAATTATGCTGATATATCATATATGTGTCATGAAGCAGCAATTATCATGTCAAAATTATGGAATCTGATATACTTCCGTTAAACAATACTGTGCACGATTAAATTGTTTTCTTAAAACCACTGCATACCGTCCCATCATTTCTGGTATCATCTTATTATAACTTTTAAATCATTAAATAATTTTTCATAACAATTAGCTCAGTTCCATCAGCACATCTTGAGATTCATACACTGCTTGTGATTGATTCAATAAATAGTTTATGGTTTGTGCAACACTAACATGATTTAAAAGTGGCACTCTTTCTGAATTTCTCATTTGATGATAAACAAACTAGATACAGACAAAATTGCAAAGCATGCAATGAAAATTTAGCAAAGATAAATGAAAATAAAATTCACCTCATACAATTGTCTCCATTTGAATGAAACTTTCTTCAGTTTCATTCTATCAACCACCACACTGGTACTCTTAGTACCAAATTGTAGCGTGTAAAAGTTCTTCCAAAGCTTATCGGTAACTGGGCTAAGATCTCGGTCCTGCAAAATATATAATAACTATATTTGTAAAATTTGATCATCATTTATTTGTCTTGAGAAGACTATGCTAAGAAAAATTCATCACCTCGGTTGAATCTTCAATATGCATAAGCTGCTCTACAGTACAATGCGGTAAAAAGCGCTCTAGAAGATGTAGGTCTGTCTCTCCCACATCCCCTAGGTACCTAACATTATCTACGGCTTTCTGAACACAGAGATCAACCAAAGAAGGGGCTTTTCTTACTGACATTGAACCCCATTCTTCAATTGTGTTGTGTCCTGATGTCATCTTTGGAACGCAGCCGTGCAAGAAGTAGTTAGAAGTTTGTTCAAGACGCAATGAAGTTTTATAGCCGTTCAAATTGATGTATAACGAAGCTTGAAGTTGCAATTTGGGATGATAAAACCAAATAAATAAGAACAGAATGGAACAAACTAGTGATACTCCTTAATTTCTGAAGTCAACCCTCGTTTTCCATCATTGCAAAAGTTATATACAGGTTTAATACCAGCATCGATTTATAAGTTCTTATCATAATACCGTATATATCACATGGTAAACAAAATTTTCAGCAAAAATCTTTCAGAAATTGGAGTAATCTTAACTCAAATAAACATGTATTTAGTTCATCCTAACATAAATTCAACACTCGACCAACTCATATGTCATCTAATCCTTCATTACTAGTTGAATATATGAAATTCTCTAGTGTCATCAAAATTTAGCACCCGATACTGCTGATAACTACCACCACCACCATAGGATTACAATAAGAGACGTTGGCTACGAGACGTGGGTGGGTTACCTTTTCTTTCTTTCTTTTTCCCTCTTTTTGTGAACTTTCCGGAAAACAAAAATGTTGCACTTATGGCGTGTTTGGCAAAAACTACTGGAGTTGGAGCTGGACCAGCTGGTACCCAGAACTTTAGTTCATAGATGTGTTTGATAAAGTTTCATGGAGAATATAATATGACTTAAAAACTCATATAAATAAATAAAACAAATTAAATTTATAATAACTTAAGGTTATTTTGAACTCAAGCTACTTCTAATAGCTAATTGAAGTTGTTTATGGTTTAAGATCTTATGGTTTTAATAAGCTCGATCAAAAAGATTTCATCATGCAGCTCTCCTTCATTGTGCAGCTTATGGATAAAAGATAGCTGAAGCTTTTAATAACCATAGCAGAGAGCCAAACAGACTCTTACTTTAAGATGTTAGACCAAATTTGTCGCAGTCACTTTAGGTTATCATGCAAAGAGCAATGTACAAACTTTGTATGGAAGTACTTGCATAAAAAAATTTTCCCTAATTTTTATACTCTTAAATTATTTTCAAGAACACACTTAATACTAATATATTTATGTAAAATCAACAAACTCTATTTAAATATGTTGAATTCAGACATTTATGGATTAGAAACATAAGACCCAGGGATTTAGATGGATAAATGGATTCGCAGATCTTCATATATATATATATAAAGAAAGACATTGATCAAATAGGCGGATTCAATTCGATGAGGAAAAGTTAGCCGAGGATTACCTGTGGCTGGAAGGTGGTTATCGGGGTAAGGATCGAGGCTATCCAAGACAAAATTCGGAGATCAGATGAAAAATCAAAGAAGATCGGAAGCTGAAAACCACATATATGTAGTCAGCAACTAATTCGAGACATCATCGTCGACGGCTGAAGACGGAGGCAACTCAGGCGAGGTGGTCGTGCCGATATTGGCAGTTTGGCACCGCTTGCCGTTTGGTACGCAAAAGGCCGGTCGTATAGCCAATCGCTAACTCTGACGCCTTTGAGTAATTTTTAATTAGAAACGGGTGAATAACCAAAAATTAAAATTTTTTTAAAATAATAATTAATTTAATACATCATTTGTTTAAAAGTTTAGTTTTTAACAAAAATTATATTCTATCTTAGGGCTAAAGCCGTACAATAGCAGTATATTTCTTAAGGTGCATCGATATGGTACATGTACTTTTTATATTGTTAACATGATACCTTTAGTTTTTTATGACCGGTTATTCCGTCTAGCTTTGCGCAGTTGTGGAAGAATCGTCGGCGGATCCAGAAATTTTCGTCATCAGTGTCACTTTTTTAAAGTATGTTTAACTTAGATTTTCAAAGACGAATCGGATCACCGAAACGGATTGCCAACACAAAATTAACAAATAACAAGATTTTTCTAATTAAAAAAATACATAATGCAATACCATTATAACTTAAAACCAATAAGTATAGTAATTATTAAATTTTACAATTGTTGCCTTCGAGTCTTTATCTTTTGAAATCTTGTCAAAATTTTGTCTATTATCCTAATTTTTGTTAAAGAATTAACAAATAAGTTTAACAATTGATCAAAAAAACTTAAAAAATAAACACTTAACATTTAATTTGTCCATTGACCTAATTGCCTAAAATATAGAATAAGTAAATATTTCGATAAATTAAACATATATACTTTATATTTCAGTAAATTAAAGTATTAAACATCTACCCACTACACTTAAAAAGTTAACAAATAAATTATTAAAATAACTAAATGAGAATTGATAAAAATATATTATTATATCTGGATAGAGAGAGAAAATGATTTTAACTTTAAAAAGCATGAACTATTTTTTTGGGTTTTTTCAAAAATCTTTTGGCCTTTTTGGGCTAACTTAATAACATTCTTATTGTTGTTTTTATATTTCGTTGGGCTTTTTTTAAAAAATTTAATTAAAACTCAGATTATTTTAATAAATTTAAGTAATAAAAACAACAAATATAATGTAACACCCTCCCCGAGCTCAGAAATACCACGTCAATACAATACACAAGTGGCAACATCTCAATACTCCATTAAACACATGTCATATGATAACTCGAAATCACTGATAATTTAAACTTTCACATAATTGTCATTAACACATAATCCACTAGATTACAACATCCCCAAAAGATGCTAACACAGCCAACACTAACATAATCCCTAGCAAGGCAGATACACCGTCCTCGATTATCCGCAATTCCCTGTTCAGCAAACTCGGCTACCAATCTCTTTCCTGATACCCTGAACATGGTAGACTCGAATACGTAAGCTCGGAAGCTCGTGAGTACTCGAGGGTTAGACTCTGCACGATAACACATATAACATGCACAACACAATAATATGTCAACACATATGTACAACTCGATGCACAACACAATAATATCTCAACACATAGGTGCAACTCGATGCACAACACATGTCTCTGCTCAAAAGGGGACGCCGTTCCCCAGCTAACAGGCCGCACACAGCAGCGGTTAGCTCACAATAGGCACAGGAGCGACCTGGCAATATCACTACTGTATATACAGTCTCATATCTCATGACTGGTTAGGGACAGTCAGCCTGCGCGATCACATATCGCGGACACCTGCAACTCAAATACGCATAGCACGTATGTGGTAGATAGAATCATACCTGGCTCCCGCGTCCCTGTCTCACACACATTGCACAATATACACATACACTAACAGCTACACAGCTATGACTCGCAAAAACGATCCCGGGGTTTAGAAAAGAACTCGGGTACTCATCGATTAGCCGATTCCGACTTGAAAACTAGGAACTCTCAATGCGGCTCGGCACGCGATCGGTTATAACATGTACACATCACGGGTCTCACATATTAACACGAGCTCGATAGCCACACAATTTAATCAAACATAACTCAATCCAACATAATTATCGCAATTAAACTAATCCCGAAACATATCTCCGAACGGACAATCGATCCCCGAAACCCTTTTTCGGAACTCCTATTGAGACCCAATATCCCAAATAACTCAATTCAATAATATCTCGAAGGGACTCGACCAAATAACGACTCAAAACTCTCTTTTATTGACCCTATTGAAATTTTCTGCAGATCAGAAAACGCGCCGCGCTTTTGCAATTTACGCGCCGCGCTTTTGCCAGACAGCAGCATCTTTGCCCTTCGAACTCCATAGCCGAACCAGGGGATTTTCAACCCCAATACTCGATTTCCAGCAACAAAATACACATAATTCATACATAACTAACCCACATACTTCCAGAAATCAATTCCATCAACATATCACATACACAACTCAAGATTTTAGACACCCAAAATCACAAAACCTTACCTTTAAAGCTTCAAGAACATGAAATGGAAGAAGGTGATGAAGATGGCTTGCAATCCCACACTCAATTTGCAAGAATTCTCAACTGGAGCTTCACCCTAATACACACTCTCAACTTCTTTCTCTGGGTTTTGGAAAAAAAAGGAAAGGATAAGGGATGGATAAGGAAGCTCACATATATACGTCTTTATCCTTATTCCGGCTCCGAACCCATTAACCCGAACCCAATATCACTTTTTCACAATTTACATCATTAGAACCCAATTAAATCCACGATCTCAAAGATAATAATAATCCACTAATTATTAGCTCGGAGACACGTATCACTCAATCTTGACACGTTAAATCCACGAAACAGAATTTAATTGGAACACGCAATAATAATAAAATGAATGAGCCAATAAATTAAATCCACCAAATTAATTACCCGATAACACGTAACTCATAACCCGACACGTATCAATCCACTACTCGGGATCTCATTGGTCCAACACAAATATAATTATTTAATTATCCACTAAAATAATTCCACGCAATTATCTCAAAAATGGGATGTTACATATAAATTAGATACGTATGTTATAACTTTAAAATTTTTTCGTAGGTGTCACTCAAAAAAAAAACCTTAGGTGTCACTCAGGTTTTTGATACACGTAACTCAGTATTTTGAAAATTTATCGGTGTCGAGTGACACCCATTAACAACTAAATCCGCCCCTGTTTACCGTTGGATTTGCATGAAATTTGAGGCGAAGCTTCGCAACACATAGTTCTTCGATCTGGGCGGTGGAGATCGTCATTGAAGATTTATACATAGGCCTGTAGGTGTTTGAAGTTTGTTGTGCTGTGTGATTTCTTCTACCAGGTTATCACAAGGACGAGAGAGTGTATTTGATGCTTCAATTATGGAAATTTGAACATTAATAAAAAGAAAAATTCCACTCTTAATAGGTATAGTCAGTAACCGGTTACCAAAGGTATCATATTGGTATGAAAACGAAAAAATGTAGTACGCGTATCAAATTTGAACGATTCAGAAAGTATACGTATAATATGAATAGTTAAAATATTACACGTATCATATCGATACATTTTAAAAAGTTCACAACTATTCTACGACTTTAACCCTAGTTTTTACTAATGATCATTTTGATCTTTTCGTCCGTTTGACTCGTTGAGTCGAAATTGTGACTCCTGTTTTAAATTAAAATAAATGATAATTATAATTTATTATTTTTTAAAAATTAATATTAAATATAATTTATTATTTTTTAAATTAAAACAAAAAATAATATAATTATTAGTTATGAATTTAAAAGTAAAAATAACAAATATAATCTAAACCATATATCATCAATCTAATATAAATCAAATCAATCCTGAATCTTCTGATCTGTTTATCTAATTAAGAAATCAAATTTATTAATACTTGTATTTACTAAAAAAAATTATGAGCAAATCTAAATCAAAAGCTCAAAATGAGCAAATCTGAAACAAAAACTAAAAAAAAGCAAACATTTAGTTAAGATTTAAGAACCTGTTAAAGGCTTAAACACTTAAAAAAACTCACCCTCCTCGGAGAAGAAGAGGAGGATACAGTGAAGGCGAGAGAATAAAGATTGTCGTCCGTTTGGTTTGAAGAGGAGAGCGGGCGGCGAGAGGAGAGTGGTCTTTGGCGAGCGGTGAGAGGAGACGAGAGTGGTCGGCGTCGAAGGCGGGGCGGCGCTAGAGTTTTGAGAGGATGAGATATCATGAGACGTTGAAAGGGAGACGATCAGACGAGCCGTGAAATCGTGGATGTGGTAAACTGGAAAACTAAATTGACTATTTGGTAGTTTGGTAATGTGAATTTCAGGATTAGAAATGCATAAATTATAATTGTATAAATGAATATTATTTATTTTTTTAAATTAAAATTCGATTTTCGGTTTGGTTTGGTGCGAAAAAGAAAAAACCGATCATCTAACCGAAAACCGTATTCTAAATTCGGTTTGATTTTGTTCAAATTTGATGCGGTTTGGTTTCAGTTTCTTCGAGTCCAAACAAAATACTGCACACCTCTATAAATAATATTAGTATTTTATTATTGTTTTTTTTTTTTATAAATTTATAATAATATAAGTTTATATATATTTAATAAATGATTGTTTTAAACATCACATGTAATATATGTATAAAAAAACATTAGTTATTTTTTGAAATAATAAATATAAATTACCAACAGTTACAGATCAAAAAAAGATCACGTTAGAGGCACCGTGTTAAATGGATCAATTTATTTTAATTTGGTTGTTTTGGTTTGGTTGAGTTTTTATTTATTCAGATATATTTTCATGCTCATAAGTTTGGGTTATTTGGTTTATATATGATGATCCTCAATCAAGTTTTTAGATTCTTAGACTTACGAAAAAAAAAAAATGAAAATTGTTGATTTGGATTGTAGGTTTGTTTGATCACTCGTATTTTAACAAATAATAAACAAAAATTCTAGAAATAATCAAAGACACAAATTATATTTTCAATTAGGAATGGTCAACAAATTGTTTGAACTTTGAAGGGATAAAAAAACCTTTAATAGTTAAAAAAAACATAATTTTTAAAGATGACGTGCCATAAAATAATCATATTACTAATTCATAAAACATTATTTATTCAAATTGATTCCATCAATAATTTTTTTAGTATTTTAACAATAAAATACCTTAATCTTAACATTTAGAAAATAATTAAATATCAAAAGATGAAGACATTAAATATCACACGAAATTAAAAACATTACTTTTACTTTTTTTAATATTATATGTTTTGAAGTAAATAACTAAATAAATCATAAGATGAGCAAAGATTCCCATATAATCAAGTTTAGAAGTCATCTGGCTATTTGAAAAATAATTAAATATCAATGTTATATAAACAAATAAATTTAAGTCATGCATACTGTATATCATGGTTGTTAAAAAAAAGTTAACATTTTTTAATCTTTCAAATTGCAACCATTAATACTTCTGCTTGTTTTCTACCCATGATTTCTACATCCCCTCAAATTTGACGGCAAAATAAACATTTCAAGCACCAAAGAACATTTTCTCTTCAATGATCAAATCATCAAATATTATTGTTACTGAAAAAAAATAATTTCATTACATAACGACAAAAATTATATTGTTTCCATTTCGTCCGGAATGGTTTGTACATTTCTTCGTCGTCAATCCTCATAAGCGATCCAACTCCATTTGGGTAGATGAATCCAAGATTTGATGATGATTGAATGCTTTGATGAAAATTCTTGATTTAGTTCCTTGTGACCCAACTTTGTTTTTTGAATGAATAGGTTATGGGCAGCATAAAAAAAATTTCAAGTTCAAAAGGAAATGCAAATATAGTCATGAAATTTCTGGAAACCATTAAGCATCCCTCGATGCATAAATTGAGTGTCGATATAAATCAGCTACAAGAATACTAGGTAATGAACGTCATGGAGGGCACACACTATACAATTCTACGTACCAGTGTCTGCGCAGCCAGCCTCAGAAAAAGAGGCAATGGCATTTGTTGCGGCTGTACTCATATTCACCAAAATTCTGCTATGCCGATGACGTGTGTGATCGATCACTGTTGCTAGCTTTTAAATTCATCAGCTATCAGCGGTGGGATAAAGGTTAAACCTTGTAGAGTCTGTTCAAAGATATGGCCCACTCTAAGCAATTTCTCCTGCAGTTTTTATTGACAAACATCGTGTTACATAAACAGCGTTTGTGAAAGAAGAATAGTTGTGTAGGCAATCAAATTTGATCTATAGATCATGTGGTTTCAAGTTGAATACGAATTTTATCAAGCCTTTCAATTAGATTATTACTTATGAGGCGTATATGCAGGCGCTTACGAACGAGCTTATCGAAATGCTAGGCAAATTAGATTGTTTTGGCAGCTAGGTGAGCCTAAATGAACAAGTCGATCAATCTTGTATGAGATGGTATCATATCTTCTCAGTCTTACTGCCTAACAGCTTAAGCAGAGTCTACTATTTTAATTATATTGCAAAGTTTAACTCTAAACTTCGTATGAAGCCACATGAACTGAACCATCTATGATTCCACTTAAGCGATTAAGAAAATCTGAGAAATTGGATTCCAATGTTTTCTAGACTCCATGGTATCTAATCTAAGTTGTGAATATGAAAAAACATGGCATCGAGAAATTAGTTCCACCTCATCAAATGCAGCACCAATCATTTGAAAGCCAACAGGAAGACGAGCAGTGTCATTTTGAACAAATCCACATGGCAAAACCAATGCCGGCAGTCCAGCCAAGTTGACATTAACCTGCCTCAATGAAGTTCGAAAATGAAAACCCAAAAACAGAAACAAAGTAAAGTTAAGTATGACACAAGTATCTAGAGTTTTTATGAGTTTAGGACTTACAGTCATGATATCTCCAGCATACATTGCCAATGGATCATTCTTCTTTTCACCTGTAAATATTCGTTCAGAAATTTATATTTCTATTTAACATCAAGAAAGAATAAAAAAAATTACAACAAACAAGGTGGTCATGATAAACATTTACCGATTTTATATGCTGCAGATGGAGCTGCTGGTGAAATTAGAATATCATGTTCATCTAGTGCTGCCTTGAAGCTTTTCTGGACTAAAGTCCTGACCTAAACCAGCAACATAACCATGACAACCAGTCTTATAATACTTCCATACAAGTGGCATGTGGTATGAATCTTAGGCCGAAACACAAGAACCACCATAAGGAATAAAATCACAAGGATACCTGTTGAGCTCGCTTGTAATAAGCATCATAATAACCTGCCGATAATGCATATGTCCCCATCAAAATTCTCCTTTTTACCTGCAATGAATTAATTAACGAATCATTTTCGTTCAAAATTAACAGACTATGATCTAATAGTACTTATAAGCATGCTTGTCAGCAGTACTACAAAATCTATTACATGATATCAGATGATTTGTTTCATACCTCTGGACCTAAGCCATTAGCACGAGAGCCCCCATAAAGGGAACTCAACTCATCGGAAACAATTTGGTTACCATACCTGGAGATAAAAATGTATGACATAATCAATCCACTATCCTGCTTTGTCCTTTAGAAGTCTATTTTTTAGACAGTCGTAAATTTGTTCATCTAGCATCATTGTAAATTTGTAATGCAGCTGTTTCTTAAATTTGGGGTGAACATGGATCAATATCGCATTCAGTTTTACCCCTTACAAACCATTTGGGTTCAGTTTCTCGTTTTTATAGGGTTTTTTTTTGGTTTTCTAACTAGTTTGTCACTTTCTCTTTTGTTCTTCTAATCTAACACATTTGGTTTAGACCTGATTCTTATTTCTTACTAGATATTTCATCAACATAAGAAACATTACTGACCAGTTCTTTTTCTTCTATTTTTATTTCCAAATCAAGGGAATAAAAGATGATTGGTCCCAAAACAGTATACATTCACCAATATAAACTGGGGTTGTTAACTGAAAAGGCCAATAATAGAAAGAAAGAAAATAAATCAACTAGTAACATATCAAGCCAAAACGATGTAATTCAGTAAAACCAGTTAAATTTGGTATTTATTTCTGGTTTTAACGCACAGAACTGATCCAGACCCTAAAAACAATTTGATTCTCATTTATAATTTAAGGTTGGTTTTAGGTCTTCACACACCGTCTTGAATGATAGGTGTCAAGTCTGAATTTAAAGAAAACAATATGATGTTATTATAACAATGGTACCGAAAAGTGAATTAAAGTATTCATGTTTGTTTTTTTTTTTATGAATGGCAAATGGCCCCAAAGGAGTAGAACTCAGAAGCTCCTTTGAAGTATCCAAAGTTTCAATTGCTAAACCACCCCTATGGGGAAATTTCCATGTTTGTTGAAATTATTATAGAAGGGAATCCAATCTCCAACTATGATTTTTGAATTGAAGATGGTAAGTTGGCAACTAAGTGCAAACATATTGAAAAAAAAATATACTCTGACAATAAACTATGCATACCTAATACCATCATAGCGAGACAAGTTTGAAGAAGATTCAGAAGTAGCAAGGACGTAATACGCAGGCAATCCCAGGGAGAAGGATGGCAGTGAGACCTGCAATCCATTATCAATTGGAAAGAGAAATCTTTAAATTATATGCATATATCGATGACAGCCTCACCAATTTAAAGCCAGGTTAACATAGAATGAGAACCTCAGTCACAGTACATCCTAATTCTTCCAGATGAGAGATAGCACCACGGATTGATGCAACTACTTCCTGATCAACTCCATCTCCAAGTGTTTCACGAATCACACCAACACGTAGTCCCTTTAAAGGCTGTGATTCAAAATTATCTTTGGCCATGAACTGGGACACGAAGTCATTAACCTCCTGAAAACATCAATTTTGCAATATGGTTAAGATAAAACTACTTTCACAATAAAAAAACCAAAAGTACATACCCACTTGCTACTAGTTGCATCAAGTTTATCATGACCACAAATTGATTGAAGGAGAATTCCGGCATCAGCAACCGATGACCCAAAGCATCCAATAACATCCAGCGACGATGCATACGCCACCAGGCCATATCGTGAAACACGACCATACGTTGGCTTTAGTCCAACAACGCCACAAAATGACGCAGGTTGCCTAACACTTCCACCAGTATCACTTCCCAATGATACTACACACTGCCTAGCAGAAACAGCTGCAGCCGAGCCGCCTGATGACCCCCCTGGTACACATTCAAGGTTCCAAGGATTTGCAGTAACCTAATACGTAGCAAAATGCATTTACTGAACCATTTTTAGCATCAAGTGCAAGTCTTAACAGATCCAAATGCTCAGCTTGGAAGATATTTGCTAGCTTTATTTTTCAGCTGCTGCCTATTGAGATATTTTATTTGTTTACTAGAGATTACAATGAGTTTAGGTTCGCAGTTGAATATAAGCAAGTCCTAATCTTGGAAAACACAAGTTTGAAATTGGGGGAAAATAAGAGAAAATAAGGAAGCCCTAACCTGGTAAGCTGATCCTTCAGTGGTACTTCCCATTCCAAATTCATCCAAATTAGTTTTCCCAACTATAATGGCGCCACTCTCCTTCAACTTCCTAACTGCGGTTGCATCGAACGGCGGACGATAATTTTCCAATATCTTTGATCCAGCAGTAGAAGGCATGTCGGCGGTACAAATGTTGTCTTTGACAGCAACCAAGACTCCAGCAAGTGGCCCAACATCCTCGTTCCGATCAATCTTCCGGTCAATCTCATCTGCTTCGTTTAAAACATTTTCCGATACATGGAGGAAGCTCTTGACATGAGGTTCAGTAAGTCGGAGACGATTGAGAAACTCTTGGGCAAATTGGCGGGCTGTTTTCTCACGAGAAAGGATGGATTTTTGGATAGTTTGGATTTGAGAAGTGGGAAGTGATGTGGCATTGGGTTGGACTTGAGCGGTGGCGTGGATGGCTTTGGGATAATGGTGGTGGTGGTGGTGGAGAGGATTACACCGCCGGCTGTGGAGAAGGAGGATGCGAGGGTTTTGTACTGAAGAAAGCATTTTATTTCTGGTGGACGAGGAAAAAGAATAACGATCAGATGACAAGGATGATATAAAACACATCATCATGTTGTAGTTCGGTTAAATCGGTTTTAAACCGTGGTGATATACAGTTTGGGTAAAAACCGGTCTGTTTATTGAGATAAAATGGGTTGGATAAATATAGAGTTGCAGATTAAACACCGTTTGTTCAATATATCTTGTATTATGTAACATTTTCATTTAACAGGATTTTGTCAAACAATCTGCATTATATTTTAGAAAAAGTTTGCTAATATAAGGAATGCAATGTAAATGGTATTTGAAAACTGAGTTTTGAAATAACAAAGAAGAAAACATGAGATTTTAAATCTTTACTAAAATCTGCGAACGAAACACAATATTTTAAATGCAAATCCAATTGAATCACAAGAAATCCAAGAACCAAACGCCCCCCCCTAAAAAGACAAAATTATTGACACGACGCAACAATTAAATATAATTCACATAACAAGAAACAAAAAACAAGAATCACAAAACCGACAACTATGGATTGCCATTACAAGAAAACCCAAATTTAACCACAAAATGACAAGATCTAAAAACATATTCTTGAGCTTACTAAAAAATTTTATGCAAAAATTAAAGATCGCCAAACTCGAACAACTCTGGGTTTAGTCGAAGTTGAATAGGAACGGGTTGGAATCGTCGAAGTCGAAATCATTGAACTTGTTTAGTGCCTCTCAATGTTTGCGTTAACCCTAACTAAGTCTGTCAAAGTCGAATGGATCAAGATGATGTTTTTATCGATAATGCACAAAATCAAAGAAAGTAGTTCATAGGTAACCTTTCATAAGATGTTTTAATCCCACCAACTTTATATTAAGTAAAGGGCTAAGGTCTTACAATAGCAACCTACTTTTGAAAATGTATTGATATGGCACGTCTACTTTTTTAATTGTCTATATGGTACGTGTACTTCAATTTTCTGTATCGATATGGTCATTCTACATAATAGAGCCCGGTTTTTACATACAAAATAGGGTTCTAATGGTATAAAAAACAGGTGTCTATTACAAATATGATCATATCGGTATGAAAAATTGAAGTACAAGTACCATATCGACATTTAAAAAAGTAGACGTACCATATTGATAAATTTTCAAAAGTAGGTTACTGTTGTATGGCTTTACCCCTTAAGTAAAATGTGAGTATATTATGATAAATTTATCGGTTTAGAAAAATAAATGTTAAGGAACATTAAAATTATTTAAACATTATAATAAATTAAAAAGAAGTAAAAATTTAAATACAATATTTTCTCTATGTAATACTTAGCCAATAAATTATGTTCAGTAAATTAATTAATTAAACTATTAAAAACTTAAATAAACATATCTACTACATTTGGCCACCTAAAGACTTGAATAAACTTATAAACATCTCTATTACTCACTTAGCCACTTAAAAGAGAGAAAAAATCAGATCAAATTTTAAATCTTAACCTGATTTATATTGTTTGTTTAAATTCAGACTGAAAGAGGTTTCAATCCTTTGAATTTTAGGAGGAAAAAAATTTGTTTGAGATAAAATTAAGAACCTCTCTACTCTAAATTTCAAACATGATTTTCAGACTTAAACATTTAGGCCTTGTTTGTTTTTAATTAAGACCCTCTTAAAAGGGTCTGAAGTCCAAACTTCAGATGTAAAGTGAATTAAGATTGTTTTTATAATTTCAGAGTTAAGAGGTTAAAACCTCTGAATAAACCTCTTAATTTTAAGAGGAAAGCTTGGGTCTGAAAAGAATTAAGAGGTTTGTTTTCTAAATTTTAGTTTACAAACCCTAAAACTATTTATCATATTAATTATTATAATTATAATTATATTTTTTTAAAGTGTTGATTAAAATATAAGTTCAGTTAATTTCTAATTAAAAAATATTTATCATATTAATTAGGGTTTATTATGAAAATAACCAACATGTTTTCAGGTTTTTTGCGTTTTCGTCCCTCCATCTTATTTTTTTTTTCATAAAAGTCCTCAAGTTATATTTTTCTTTTTGGTTTAGTGAAATTTGAATATTAGAACCCGATTTTTCAGTTTTTTAAAACCCGGTTTTCAAATTATAACCGGGGTCTAATGTCCAAATTTCACTAAACAAAAAACAAAAGAATAACTTGAGGTTTTTTAGGAGAAAAATAATATGAAGTGACGAAAACGTAAAAAACATGAAAACATGTTGGTTTTTTTCATAATAAATCCTATTAATTATTATAATTTTGTTTTGTATTTATAAATTAATTAATTATAATATATAATTAATCAGATATAATATTTTAAAATAATATTTTTCAGATGTTTCATGAAATAAACAATGATCACCTCTTAATTTCAGATATGATTTTCAGATTTTATATATTTAACGTGTTAAAAAAACAAATAACACATTTTAAAAGAAAACAAACACCCACTTAAGTTAACCGCTTAAAAACATCTCTATTACTCACTTAGGGGCTGTTTGATTACATTTTCCATTAAGTGCTGTCTGGATTCAGAGAGCTGTCTGGATCAAGTAATGTTGACTAGAGAAATTTTATTGGAAAAGATAAAAGGGTTTAATAGTGGAAAATAAATGGTCTAAATGGGGAACACATAGGGTCTCTTGGCTTATTAATTGGGCTGACTGAATTTGAGTTCTGATTTTAATAAGTCATTATCAAACAAAGCTTATTTCAAATGGACTGACCATATTTTTCAGATTAAGCCTAATAAGTCATTATCAAACAGCCCCTTGGCCACTTAACTAAGATAGGCGATAGAGAGAGAGTCGGAGAGATAGAGATACCGTCAATTCGTCAATAGAACCAGCGGCAGAGGCAGGCGGAGGTCAGGCGAGCGCCGAGCAGCGGCAGGCGGTCAGGCGTCGCCGGCGTTCAGGCGGTCACTGGTCAGGCGGAGTTGACCGGTGAGCTTGACTGCGTGAACCGTGAGCAGCAGTTGAAGCATGAAGGTGAGCAGGGCTGAAATGATTTAGGGTTTCAGCTCACTCTAACAGGTTTGTTTTTGGGCTTTTAAAATTTTTTTGGGCCAAGTGTGTGATTCTATAATTCTATATGGACCGCCCCTGATTATTTTTGTAATTTACTACTACAATTTTAAATCTATAATTCTATATGGACCGCAACGCAAAGTGTGCAATACTTAAAGTACCATTTGTGTGATTCCATCATAATATTATATATTACAGATCTCTCTGTCCCTCTTTCGTCAATTGAAGCCTTCTAATAAGATCTACGTTTTTGAACCTCAAAGAATTCCATCGTGTTTGAATTCAATTGAATCATCTCCGCATTATCGCAACTGGATTCCATCGAATAACTTGCCACGGTATGTGTTTTAATGATATCTTACCGTAATTCAGTTGCTTCAACGAATACTTCATCATAAATCGTGTTTCCAATGCCATTGAAAGTAGGAAATGTATCATGAGGTTTTAATGTATTGTTTGTATACGGAAATTATGAGCTGAATTGTGAATATCTTGTTATATTTGATAAGAGTAGGTAATGTTGCGGAATATTGATCGGTTGGACTTCAGAAGTTTATGACTTAGGTCAAACTTGATACTATATAGCATCAAATCATATTGGAGTGGCTCTATTCGTGTGCTAGTTTGTCTGGGTGATATTGACCAATCATGGGGGTTGGGGTTTAGATGGCTCTGACCACAATCAGGGAACAAAATGGTAGAAAGTGATTTAAACACAGGAAAATTTGCTCATAATGAAGGACTCGGTTTCCATAGGGACCCTTCATTCTCTGGATGGGGCGACAAAGATGGTATACAGCATCCAAATTCTGTACAAGAGGGTGAGATTGTGAATACATCCGAAGAGGATGATAGTTTTGAACTGCCAGTGCTTCAAGAAGTTGGGTTACGGAGTGAACAGCTAGGAAATGATGAAGACCAGCGTAGTCAGTCTCAGTTGCGTGGTATAAAGGTTAATGGTAGTGGCAATATGGACATGGTGTTAACTCCTAGCCGCGAAAGAAGAAATAAAAATGGGAACTATGCTTCTTTTGATATTGAAAATGCTGGCAACAGAGAGCTAGATTCTGCAGATACCAATTTTGTTGAAAAATATATAGCTATTCTATCTAGCTCCAAGAGTCCTATTTCCATATCTGATTTACTGAAGACATTGTTTTTCATACTAATGTGGTACATTTTCAGCACACTATTGACCCTGTAAGTCTCCTTTTCTTGTTTGAGATTGCAAGTTTGGATTATTTCCCATCTAGAATTGCAGATTTAGAAAGTGTTTCGTAATGGTTTAGGTATAATAAAACTCTATTGGGAGATGATATGGGAAACTTCCCTGCGCCCTTGTTGATGAATACAGTTCATTTTGCAATGCAAGCCGTTTTATCAAGGGGCATCATATACTTTTGGCCTCAAAGATTTGAACCCACTGTACCTATGTCACGAAAAGACTACTTTATGAGAGGTATGCAATTAAAATTTTATTCTTCTAGGTTTTAGAGTCATCCAAAAGAAATATACATAGCATTTCTATTGATATCAAAAGCAATATTCTTGCACATGTTAGTTCCTTTTGTTTGAAAGGTTTGTCCTTTATTTTTCGATTTAATAGTGTTTCAAAGTTCAAACATATATGATATGTTTTGGTGTTATTTTGAAAGCAAACCGTTGAAATCACAAGATGCCTTTTTTACATTCTAGCTTACCTAACTAGTATTTGTAGTTCAGCCTTCAGGGAGGAGTCGATACTTCTTTCTCTGTTCGCCAGAGTCCAGTTTGCTATTGTATTTTAGATTGAGAAAAATGAACCGAGTTTGGTGAATAAAAAAAAAATACTAGACACAGTGCCCCTGATTACTTGATTATGATTAGTGCAAGAGCCCACACTAATTGTTCAAGATATCTCTAGCAACTCCTCTGGTGACAAGCTGATCTTGCCTGTTTGCTGTGCTTAGGAGCAAAAGCTTTCCCTTTCTGTGTGCTAGTGAATGGCCTTGGATCGTAGTTTCCTACAAACTTATGATCATTAAGATGTTTGGGGATGATAGATTTAGAACTTGAGGGTATATACATAGAACAACTATTTTGTTTTTACATATTTTTTTACTTCTACATTGCTGAGAAAATCCATATGACTACTCTTACAACGAAGTAAGGGTACATCTTATTTTTGAAACTACAACAAAAGGGTATCTTGATTAATTCAGTTTTTTAAAACTGATTTATTGAAAGTTCCACAGGTTTAAATAAAATCAGTTGTACATATTGTTATTAAATTATAACTTATATAATTAATGAACACATTAAATCATCTGGTCATTATACAACTATTTAGAATGAAATTACAATACATTGTCATTAATGTAATAATTTGATTTGAGTTTCTTCATCTATGATGACTAATACTTTATAATTGTAACATTATATTATTAGATAGCCATACCAAGAGTAGTGGCTTCTATGCCATGATTTCAGGATTTAAATTAGCCTGGCATGTTATTCCTTGATGGATTCTGTAGATAGGCATGTAAAAATGTGCATTACGTATTAGGTTCTTAGTTTGTTTTTGTCAGATTAGCTTAATAGGAATTGCAAGGGGATTCCATTGCTTATATGAATAGGTGTTGGGCTTGTATAAAAGTTTGCACTTGGTCATAAAGCATAGCATATTTCTGCATTTTTCCTTCAGTTCTTTAAGGTATAATGGCATTATGTTTGATGTACGTAAGCATTAGCTTTAAATCTTCCTGCCTGTTGCTACTTTTTATTAACTCTTCTAATAACTAATGCTACAGATGGACTTTGCCTTTCACAGTTGTACCGACGGCTCTTGCAACAGCACTGGATATCAACTTGAGCAACGAATCTCTTGTTTTTATCTCTGTTACTTTTGCTACCATGGTTGGTCATCTTTCTCTGTTCATATTATGTTGAAAATATAGGTTGCTTTTGTTAAACAAATGAAGGTACCCCTTCACCGTTTATCTTGAATAATGATGCCACTGCAGGAAGATGGAATGTTTATACTAATTTCAAATCCTTTTCTTGTTTGCAGTGCAAATCTGCGTCTCCTATATTTCTTTTAATATTTGCTTTTGCATTTAGGTATGGTACTATTATTTACTTCTCATGTTCTTTTTCCTAATCTCTTGCTTTTAGCATTTGTGTATTTGTATTTATCTAATTTCTAATGCCATGATAATGAATTAATAATATATGGTTTGTATATAGATGGTGAAATTATCATCATATTGATTTGACACTTAAACCAAAGGCCAAAGCACTTTTATTTCTAAGAATTGTACGATATGTAAACCAATGTTATGAAAAAATTTTGGATGATCATTTAGTTTGATGTTTTTGACACTGTCAAGAACCTCACTAGTTCACTTAGGGTGCGTTTGTTTGGACTTAATTGCCTCTTAAAACCTCGAAAGTCTTAATTTCAAATCTTAACTAAAAAATAAATTGTTTGTTACATTTCAGACTTAAGTGGATTTCAGATCTTAATTCAAAATAGATTGTATGTTACATGTCAGACTTAAGAGGTTAGAACGTTTGAAAATCACGTCTGAAATTAAGTTGTGGACTTCGAATCTGGAGTCTTAATTTAAGAGGTTGATATAAATTGATATTTTATTCAACTAAAATATTAAAATCTATTTAATTAATTAAAACATTTAAGGCCGGCTCTTAATTTTAGACATGTCATATATTATTGAGTAAATTACAAAAATAGTCCCTGTGGTTTATATGAAATTATGGAAATGGTCCCTCTTAAATTCAGACATGATTTTCAGAAACCTCTTAAGATAACAAAACAACCTTGATGACAAGAATCGAGGCATATAGCCTATGGGGGATCAACATGAATTCTCTCAATTTGCTGCCTTTGGTTTGAAATGTCTAGTTGAATCATCTAGTTTTGGCATTTGTTCAACTATTCAGTTCTTTATTCTACTATCTTTACATCGATGCTCTCCGCTTGATCTGTATATGTTTCAGTTGCCAATGATATCTTTTATTATCCTGCAATGTCTCTTCTAGTGATTCTGTACCCATCCCGGCATCCCGTCTGTTGTCTTCAACCATGTTTGCAGAACCTGTAACCTGTTACATGCCATTTGCGCTGGATTTGTTACGCCATATATTGGAATCCGTAGTAGCTAGCTACAAGCCTACAACTTGGCATTTGTATCTGTGCGTCATCATTGTTTAACATTTTTTAATCTTATTGGGAACAATTGACATATAACAACCCCCCCCCCCCCCCCCCCAAAAAAAAAAAAAAAAGAAAAAAGAAAAAGAAAACCCCCAAAACCACCACTAAAAAAAGAAAATAAAAGAATAAGAAAAAAACAAAAGAAACACACACACACACACACGTGGATTTCAGTCATGAAAGATACTTTGCTATGAGCTGCAAAAAAGTGTGATTACCCAACTGATATGAATAATCTATTATCTTTCAAGTGTTGGCTACAGTAACATACTTTCTCTAATTAATATCAAGTTTACTGTGTAGGTTGGAGACTCCAAGTGTCAAACTGTTGGCCATTATTTTGATAATATCTGTTGGGATTTTATTAACAGGTATCATTCATCACACAAGTAACCCTACTAGTGAATAGGTGATTTAAAGTTTTAAACATTTTGTGGGGCAAATTTTTATTTGATATTCTATGACAGATACGTTGTCACTGGTAGTGTACACATTTGGCATTGAAATGATCTCATTCTCTATTTCAGTTGTCTTGATGATGGAATCCCTTATGCAATTTTGGCATGAGGCTGGATGATATTATCAGAGGAATATAACTTTTGAGTGCTTTAATATTTTTCTAGTCAAGATGTAGATTCCATATCCGTATATATTGAATGATTATATGCTTCTAATAATCTGTCATCCACCTGATATGCATTTGTACTGTTGAAGTTGCAAAGGAGACTGCATTTGAATTTTGGGGTTTCATATTTGTCATGCTTGCTGCTGTTATGTCTGGTTTCCGTTGGAGCATGACTCAGATCCTTCTTCAGGTACTGTGTATGTTCGATTCCCTTTATTGTTTGCACTGTTTTAGTTTTCCAGTTATTTATGTTTTTCGTTTTCATTGGTACTTACATTTTGTTCTATCCTTGGTTGGCTGGAATAAACCAATTGTTCAACATTGATGCCTGTCGAACATACAGAAAGAAGTCTATGGTAAGCATCTCCCTTGCTGTTAAGTTTCTGGTGTTGATGTTGTAAAAATTCTCTTATTTACTTGAGCACTCAAATGATTGAATTCGACCATCAATGTATTTTCATTTCCAAATTGCATTCACAAGGCTTGGTTTGAAGTACTTCGTTGGTAGAAGTAAAAGATGTTTGCCAGAAGGCCTTTTGAAAATAATAAAGTATTTTTCATATTCCTGCTTTATTGTTGGAATAAACTCCTAGATCTGTATGTAAACCGACATTTATCACACCGACAACTTTTATATGGTTTTATTCACTATAAGGCTTTGTAAACCACCACATATCACTGCATGTATTCCAACGTTGTTTCTTATCAATGTGAACAGGTTTGAAAAATCCCCTGATGCTGATGAGCTATGTAACTCCAGTAATGGCCATGGGAACAGCTTTGTTCTCTCTCATCATGGATCCCTGGAAAGAATTCCGAAAGAGCAGTTATTTTGATAGCCCATGGCATATCACCCGAAGTGGCCTCCTAATGCTTTTGGGGGGAACTCTTGCTTTTTTTATGGTAATGTTCTACATTTAGCAATATATGCTATATATCTGGTCAAACATATTCACTTGTTTTATTTCTTGCAGGTGTTGACAGAGTATATTCTTGTTTCGATGACAAGTGCAGTAACAGTGACTATTGCTGGAGTTGTGAAGGAAGCTGTCACAATACTGGTATGAGACCATTTTCAACTCATGAACAGTTGAACACTACTACATAAATAGTAGCATTATTGTAATTAAAATTCCAGAGAAAACTTGTACATCCAAAACGATCTGGTTGTAGCATCAGATGTTTTATTGTCATAAACATTGTTGTTTTTGAGAACGAGTGAGAATGTGCCCTAAAACCTTGCTGCAATGATGGTTTTTGAGAAGAATGAAGAACTGTTGTTTCATGCGTTTCTGTCCCTGATTTCTATAAACCTAATCGTTTTAAATATGGATTTTACATATTTAGTTATCATGCGGTATGTGCATTAGTAGTCAGGTTAATCAAGTATTAAGGTAGCTAATGATGTTTATTCTTATTTTGTAATCTAAGGTTTTCATTTTATTTTCAGGTAGCTGTATTTTACTTTCATGATGAATTTACATGGCTGAAAGGAGCTGGTCTTGTCACAATCATGTTTGGTGTGAGCCTATTCAATTGGTACAAGTAAGTTATTGGACATCCCTCTTTTTCTTGGTCTGTCATCTGGATAATTGGTTCAATTATGGAGCCCCTGGGAGTAGGTCATGGTTTTAGGTCATGCAAATAGTCTCGTTGAAATTGCAAGGGGAAAGGCGTACACAAAGACATCTCTCTCTGACCCTTGCAAAAGCGAGAAGTGTCTGCATTTGGGTCACATATTTCTCTTAGAAACTAGAAAAGAGTGCAATAGTGAAGAAATCCATCAGGAGCAAGCACCACGTACCTAAAACGAATCAAGTAGGAATATAATTGATGTTGTACTGTCATTTATTTTACGATTTTGAAACAATACCCAGTGCTAAGAAAGTGTATGCAGAATCTTTGCTTAAAGTGCTCCATTTACATGGTATGAGTTTGTCATGCCATATTCATAACTCTACATAAGTCAAACCCCCTCTTTCCCCTGAAAATCATAACATTTGACAGAACATAGTTTAATTAACCTTTTGCGGTGATGAAAAAAATAGGGGACCATGTGGATAAAAATGCAAAATTGTTACCATTGGATATCTTTAGCAATCACATTGGCAAATCGGTAATAGCTTAAAGTTTTGTCAAAAAAGGGAATATTTCAATTGTTCCCAGACATCCCCACATGGGAATTGTTGCAATTTATATGGGACAGGTTACCTAGCAGTCGATGAAAAAAATAGGGGACCATGTGGATAAAAATTTATATGGAACATAGTTTAATTAACCTTTTGCGGTGATGAAAAAAATAGGGGACCATGTGGATAAAAATGCAAAATTGTTACCATTGGATATCTTTAGCAATCACATTGGCAAATCGGTAATAGCTTAAAGTTTTGTCAAAAAAGGGAATATTTCAATTGTTCCCAGACATCCCCACATGGGAATTGTTGCAATTTATATGGGACAGGTTACCTAGCAGTCGTAAGCTGGTTTTAAGACCCTAAATGATGATTATGGTAGCAAAGAATTCTCTATTTACATTATCCCTTAGATAAGATTAATTGTGGCCTTGTGGGTGTTATTGAGTGATTTTGTTGTAATATTCATACATAAAGTTTCTTGTACCTATAATATATGTTTTCCTTTGGATCATATATTAGGTATCAAAAATTCCAGAATGGAATAGCAAGTGACGATGGCACAGCAGAATCCGGCAACAATGTCCCTGCAAAATACGTTATTCTCGAGGACATGGAAGATGAGGAAAACAGTATTTGATTGCTGGTTCATCATGTTTTTACATCATCCTTTACGGGTAAGGTTTCAATACTCAATTAATATTGTTGAGCTTTTGAGAACAGATGCTCTGGTCCAAATTTCTGATACGAAGAAATGCTACATGTTGACCAAGAAAAATCAAACGATTAGTTTCTTCTATGAAGATTATTGTTGTAAATCATCAACTTGTTGACTGATCATTTTTCTCAGAACTCATACCCATAATTTGTGATCATAAATTCTGACAAAACTGCAGATTATTGTGCAGATGGACATATATCGTTCTCTACCTGTCAAAGGGAGTTTTGATGATTACCGAAATTTGGTTATCTTTTCTTGTGTTCAAAGATCGTTAGCCTGCAAATGTACCATACATAAACACAGGCAAGGACTAGTAATATATACAAGTATGAACCCTTTATGCGTAATTAGACAGTCGGTTTTGTAGATCCCATACATGTTGATCTGGGGTTCGTTCTTAAATGTTTAATCCAGTTTTGTTGTCGGTGCATAATTGCCCATCAAGGTACTTTTTATCATATATCCTTGTTCTTTCTTGATGTAAATGCACATTTTATTTGATGCTTTTCCGAAGAAATTTCAAATTCGTATATCAATTACTTATTATCATAGTCTTGTTGTGGCTATAGATTCTCAATTTCTCATGGTCTGCATTTGATAATGTTTTTCTTCGCAGTTTAATATCTCTTGGTCATATTTCTGTATATGAAAATATATTATATACATGATTATATATATGACAGGTTAATTAAATAAACATTTGACTTTTAAAGGTCGAAAGACCAAGGCATGGCAGGTTCAAATTAGGGTAAGAAGTTTCATTATTTAAGAGCTTAAATCTATCTATTCTATTATATAAGTAACTAGATGTCACATGACATTTAGATAGAACGTCAATTGGCTTAACATGGATTGCCAGGTGGATAATACAATTTTCTATTTAGTTTGTCCTTCCACTTATTAAATGATTTTGATATTCTCTAAATCATAAAAACTAAAGGGCAATTAGTTTTACGAAGTTAATTTTATAAGCCAACTTAAATACCAGACTTAGCCTATAATCTTATATACACATTGGTGATAATCCCAACTGATTTCAGTTTCATCTTTGGAATATTTAGAAAATTTCTTTTTTTTTTTAAACACATTTTTGGTTTATCAAAGTCAGCTGATTAGAATTCTAATTAAAATGTTTCAAGATTATATGAAACTCGTGTGGTTCGATTAATAGAAGGGAATGTATGACGTAACAGGAAAATTTTTACATAGATTGACTATTTGCAACATAATTAACAGATATACGATTGCTATCTTGTTTTGCTTGAAAATATTCGTATAACAACTATGATTTAAAATAATTTAAAAAGAACTGAATAAGAATATTAAATGTATTATAAATTAATAATATGAATATACATAAAAAGCGTGTGAGCAATTTTCTTGCATGTGACGTGAGTTTAAGGATTTGTTTTGGTGTAAAACCATATGTGATTACAGCCTTACAGGTTGCAAATATTTTATCCAAGGAACAAACGGTGGCCGAAATAACTGACCAAGTTGAGGAATTAGATAAGGAGGAAGGTGATTTATTATTAATTTTTAAATCATTTTTATGAGCTTGACTCCATATTATTTTAATATTTGTAAAATATGTTGTTTTTTTAAAAAAAATATTATTTTTAAAGTTCCCAAAAACAAAGACACTCCGGACACGGTTTTGAAATCTGTCCATTCAATATCAGGGAACTTTAAAGTTGTTAACTACAAACATATATAAGTTGAAAATATATAAAAATCCTATAAATAGATGCCTGCATATTGTTGTTTTATCCATCTTCTATTTGTTCATTTTTAGCCATGAAAACACCATTTCTTTCTGGTTTTTTCATTGCCTTTTTTCTTCTCTTTTCTCACTCAGTCAAGGCCCAACCTTTCGACTATCCAACTGCAAACCTTTCCACCACTTGGACCAATGCTGCATCTGCTCCACACTCCGTAAGCTTCACAGACGGCTCAACGGTCCGAGCCATCCTACTCAGAGGATCGTTTGGACCTAGATATGCCTGTGGTTTCTACTGCAATGGAACATGCACCTCTTATCTCTTTGCTGTTTTTATTGTTCAAACCAACAGCGGGTCTGGTATAGTTCAACCCGCTATCGGATTTCCTCAAGTTGTCTGGTCAGCCAACCGAAACCATCCAGTCAAGCTCGGTGCAACACTTAGTCTCACTGAATCTGGAAATCTAGTCCTACGGGATGCCGATGGTAGCCATGTTTGGTCTACCAACACTGCTGGAAAATCTGTTGCTGGCATGAGTCTCTTGAATACTGGAAACTTGGTTTTGTTCGATGTCCATAACACGATTGTTTGGCAATCTTTTGATCACCCAACAGACAGTTTGGTACCTGGCCAGAAACTGTTTGAGGGACAGAAGCTGACTGCAAGTGTTTCATCGACTAATTGGAGAAAAGGGTTGTATTCGCTTCAAGTCACCAATCGGGGTTTGTTTGCTTATCTTGAAGCGAACCCACGTCAGGTCTATTACAAATACTTGATCAATGGTACCGATAAAAGTAAAGAACGAAGTTATATCAGGTTCTTGAATGGAAGTTTATCTTTATTTGTCCATTCCGCTGAGCCAAGAAATCCTGATGGTGTGATTCCTGTACCTAAAGCGTCATCAGCTCAGTACATGAAACTAATGCCGGATGGGCATCTGAAAGTGTTAGAATGGCTGTCAGGGTGGAAGGTGGTGGCTGATCTGTTTGGAGCTCCTAGCCCGACGAGTGCTTAATAGATCGAAACTAAACACGATGATTTGATTGAAGATTGAAAAAAGAACAATTACTTGTAACATACGTACATTAAGATTTGATATATCGAATAAACACGTGACATTTCAACACGATTATTAATGTCTCGACCCACAAAAAGAAACGAACACGAATGCACGAAAAGTACTAATATACTTCAAGTAAAAACAAATTACAGTTACTTGATGTTCAGCCTAAAGCATGCATCTAAAGCTTGTGTAAAATCAAGGGTGCGCCAAACTGAGGTCGGAGGGTAATAACAGTATGCGGAGCATGTGTGTATGACGGAGAGATCTCAAACGAGAAGCGTTGTAGAATCATGACGAGTGCCATTTTCGCTTCTAGCATAGCGAAATTCTGTCCAATACATATACGTGGCCCCCCTCCAAATGGGAGATACAATGGTTGTCCCTTGGTTGCCTTTGACACGCCTTTGGAGAATCTCTCGGGATTGAACTCATTTACATCGTCACCCCATATATCTTGATCGTGGTGTAAGGATAAAACATCTATATGGATGAGGGTTCCTGCGGGTAAGGTTAAGTTACCTAATTTGGTTTCTTTATCTATAGATCGTCTTAATGCAAATCCTGGAGGATATAGTCTAAGAACCTCGTTGAAAATCATATTGATCTGCAAAACACAACAATCATGACACCAAAATGAAAAAAATTTCAACATATTTTTTGCAAGGTGATAGCTTTAGGAAAGAGAAATTTAAGCGTGCAAAAACTTACGACTTTCAAGTGACTAAACCCATCAATATCAGGTCTTTTATCTCCAAAGACACGTAAAACTTCGTCTCTAGCACGTGTTTGCCATTCAGTGTGTTGACCTAGTAAAATCATAGTCCAACAAAGCATACTTCCCGTGGTCTCTTGTCCCGCGAAATAAAAAAGCTTGCATTCTTCAATAACTTCCTCGATGCTTAATCCAAAATTGGCATTCCCATGTTGTTCAATTTCTTTGTAATTTGCCTCCATAAGAATGCTTAAAAGGTCATCATTGCTACTTTCCCCAACTTTCATTGCAGCAACTCGTTTATCAATAATGCTCTTTATTGCAGCTTTCACTTCCTGATCAATCTTTTTCATCCTCATGTTGTTTTTTGTTGGAAAAAATCTATAGAAACATGTTAATTTGATTAGCATAAAATAATGAAAGTAGACTGATATTGTCACTTTTTAAGTATATATTAAATAAATAATACATTTATTAGTAGTTAAATTAAAAGGGTTGTTCCTTCAATTCTTGAAAAAGAAAGGGTTAATTGCGTCAAAAGTTAACATAATGTACCGTTTTTTCAATTCGGGTAACATACTTATTTTTCTTCTAATTAAAGTGACATATATTCCAATCGAGTCAATCAAGTTAACCATGTCGGATTGAAAGGTAAAATTTACTGACGTGACAGATTCTTTTTTTTATTACAGAAATGACGGTTTAATTGTTATATTATGTGTACTATTTTGTGCAATTTAAAAGTGTTTTTTGATAAGACCATGCTATTTTGAGCAAATTTAAAAATAATTAAGCAATAATAGAAATTACAAAACTTATGACTGGGTACAGAAACTGTCATGTCAGTAATTTCTACCTTTCAATCCAATGCGGTTATCTTTTTTGACTTGATTTGAAAGTATGTTACCTCAAATAGAAAAAAACTTAGCATGTTACCCAAATTGAAAAAACAGTGACAATAGATTATCTTTCAAGATAATTAACCCATAAAGAAATGAGTATAAAGATAATGTTTAGAAAACAAACTAACCTTGACCCTGGAATGTAAACAGATTGTCTAACATTCATAACAAGTGATGCTTGTTTTGTTTGAAGTTGATATATCTTCTTTCCTTCCTCAAAGCTACTACCAAATGCAGTACGCGAAATCACATCTGTCGAAAATGTATGAAGATGAGGCCACACGTCCACTTCACACGAGCTTTCTCTGACCAATTTTTTCCATTTGTGGATCATCTCGTTGCAACTCACATAAAACGCAGGTACCATATGCTGCAAAGAAGAATATCCAAATGATGTTTTTTTATGACATATGGTTACACCTTCGGTGGAAGGAGAGCGAACTGAAATTTAACCCAAGAGCAAGAAAGTAGAAACCTTGAGCTTCTCGACATGAAATGCAGGACTTATAATTTTTCTATGTTTAACCCATTGATCAGTCTCGGTGTAGATTAACCCTCTTGCCATAAACCTTTCGAACGGATTCCGTTCCTTTGGCTTTTGAAAATGATAATAGTTAGCAAAGACCTCTCGTACCATAGTCGGTTCAGATATGTGCACCATAGGTTTTGTCCCAATCCATGAAAAACAATTCTTACCTACATGCACCCGGATTAAAGTTTTTTAATTACAGTTTTAATTACCAAACAAGTATGTAGCTAGTGATCATATATTTATGCGGCTAGAAAAATAGAAATAAGAGGAATTCCATGTTTGGTAATTTCTTACATGCACCCAAATTAAAGTTTTTTAATTTTTCTTATTTCCATTTCCCTAGCTTTATTTCTCTATACCAAACATAGTGTAGCAATCTCGTAAATTTTGTATTAAATAAAGGAACCAACTCTTTGTTTATTCCCGATTATAACATTTAACCGGTAAACAACAAAAGTTAACCGGTAAAAAGGGGGTTAAATATAGGGTTTATTGTTTGAAATAACAACCTACTTTTTATTTATTTTTTCATATTATGATAATGCGTTTTATTTTTTACCATTTAACATATTATTTTAAATAACAACCTACTTTTTGTTTTTCGGTTAAATGTAATAATTGAAAGTAAACCAAAAGTTGGTTCCATTATTTGGAACAAAATTTACGAGATTGCTATAATAAGAAAAAAAATTGCTAGCTATTTTGAGTTATTTTAAAAAAAGAAAGAGGCTAAAAGTCATATAGACACTACAAGCAAAGTGTCATTTAGTGACACATGCTTTTAGTGACACAAAAATAAGTGTCACTATATCTTACTTTTAGTGACACTTATAAAAAGAGTAGGTAAAAAACTATCTTTTACCCACACTTTTTCTTTTTAAGTGACACAAAAATTTTGTCACAAAATACTTGAGGTCTATACCCACATACTTTTTAGTCACTAAATATCTATAGTCACTCCACTTTTACCCACTCTTTTTATTGTGTAGGTAAAAGATTTTGACACATATAATGACATTTTTTTGACAAAAAAAGAGTGGGTAAAAGTGGAGTGGGTATAGATATTTAGTGACTAAAAAAGTATGTGGGTATAGACCTCAAGTATTTTGTGACAAAATTTTTGTGTCACTAAAAAAGAAAAAGTGTGGGTAAAAGATTGCTCTATACCTACTCTTTTTTTAAGTGTCACTAAAAGTAAGATATAGTGACACTTATTTTTGTGTCACTAAAAGCATGTGTCACTAAATGACACTTTGCTTGTAGTGAGAAGGCGACATTGAGCGATTGTAATGATCGTTTGGTCACCAAACTGATTCTAAATAAAAATGAATAGTTTGCATTTGGAATCCGTACGCATGCAGAAATATATGGTCCATACACCTTTTTTCTTCCCATCAAAAGATGGTTTGGTGTGACATATATAACATGCCCATTATCACATATTTTTATTTCAAAATTTTAATTTTAACCATTTAAATTTTTTTAGTTTAAACCTTTAACATGTTGCATTTATATCTATTATGTTATGACAATTTTTGTAGCTTTGAGTTATTTAATAATATATAGCTTTTAGTAGCGGGAGCTTTTTAAAAAGTCAGAACTTTTAAATTTATAAATATGTTTGGTAAAACTAGTTGTAGTTGTAGCTTTTCAAACGTTACCTTTATTAGAATTTTTTTTTTAAAAAAAAAAGATTTTTTCTTAGAAAATGAAAGGTTTATTTTACTTCCAAACATAACTTTTAGTTTTTAATAGAGTTTTAAGAAAAAAAAAGTTTCTAAAAGACATAACATTAATGACGTGGCATAAAAAATATTGGGGTTGCTATTGGCACCCTACCTAGCATGAGTGCATCACACAAAGAGGTTGATACACAAAAATTACCAATTATATATAATTTTGAGAGAAAAATGTCAAAAAAATATGTTTAGAAATCAAAATATAATTAACCAACCAACTACAAAATTAAGAATATGAGAATTTAACATAAACATAAATGATTAATGTTATAAAATTTAAGAAAACACAAATATTAAATAAGATTTACCATGAACGGTGAGAGACTTGTAGAAGAACGGCGAGACCCGGTAAAAGATATCATGATTTAGAGGCATGGATGAAGATTTGGCTAATTGGGTCATCATTTGCAGTTGCACCATATCCTTTAAATCTCCGACTAGGAATCTGTACGGGCTGCCCCTCAGACCCTGTGCTCTTAATAACTTTTCCATCTTCTTTGGTTTGAACCACAACCAGTTGCCAATTCTCCATGCGCACCACACACTCACAAATGCTGCTGCTATTCCAACTACGTACAAACCTGCAATTACTTTCATCCCTCAGCTCGATCGATCGATCCTCTGATTGCTAGCTCTTCTTCAATTGTGCGGTTGAATAACGATAGATACATGCATATATATATATATATATATATATATATATATATATATATATATATATATATATATATATATATACACACACACACACATCAGCACATAGCACGTGCGGTTGAGTAGTTGATCATTATGATCCATATTTTCTTTATTTGTATACATGGCAAGTCCTAGCTTCACATAAATCCGTCAAACTGAGACTACATTAATTAATTTTACCTCGTTATGGTTTGATAACAAACTATGTATATATAATAATAGGTACTACATGAGATTGACATTAATGTAATTTAGTTATATGTAACTATGCATGTTTAGTTATAGTTGATATATTTGACAAAGTAGTCGTTTATGTGTTCCTTTTGTCTCGGATCATTTAAAAATAAACTTTCAATGGGTTCATTGCATTCATAAGTTTTAAAGTAAATTACAATGGTCCCTGTGGTTTGCATAAAACTTTGTATACGGTCCCTGTGGTTTCAAATTTGCATAAACGGTACTTATTATCACTGTTTACTTGCGAAAATGGTCCCTCTGTAGTTAACTTTAACAAACAAGTGGTTAAATCTTTTATAATGACCATTTTACCCTTTTCTTTGATAACATTTTGGTCCCTCAAGTTTGTAGTTCATTTTAATTTTGGTCCCTCAAGTAAATTTTTTTATTTAACTCTTTTATTATTATATTATCATTATTATAACTATTATTATTATTTATTATTATTATTATTATTTTAACTTTTTACGTATTAATTTTTTTGTTTATTGAGTTTCCTATATGTTAACATATTTTATAATTTAAATTACAAACTTAATTACTTCTTTTTATTATAAACAACCCTATCAAATTAGAATCCATTTTTTTTTAGCTTTTTCAAATGAAAAATACGAATATTTTATATTGTAGTTTCCAAACCGCAAAATTTTGAACCTTAAACTTTTATTTTTTTTTCAAACGAAAAGAAGTTACTAACCATACATGTTTTAAGTTTTTTCATTTTAAAATGTAAAAAGCTACGAAGACCAATCTGTTTTTTATTTCTTTTCTGACCAAAAAATTCAACCCATTTCGATTTTTGTTTTGGAAAATGAAAATAAATACAAACAATTCTGTTATTAGTTTTTGCAAACGAAAAAACCACGAATAATTTTGATTTTCTGTTTTTCCAAACAAAAATCAATTTATTTTTCTAGTTTTTGAACCAAACCATTACCTTTTATATTTTTTTCTCCGAACGAAAAACTACGAACCATTATGCTTTAAACTTATTTAAAAAAATGAAATAGTGTGTAGCCTTTTTGTTTGGAAAAACTAAAAAAATGGAATGGTTTTTAGTTTTTTACTATTGAAAAAAGTTTAAAACGTAATGACCAGAATAACATAAAAATCGAACAAAAAAATAGACCCATTTTGATTTTTTAGCTTTTTCCAAACGTACAAAATACGATTTTTCAAAAATGAAATAGTCTATTTTTTTTGTTCGGTTTTTATGATTCTAATCATTACGTTTTTAACGTTTTCCAATCATAAAAAAACTACAAACCATTTCATTTTTTTTGTTTTTCCGAACAAAAAGGTTACACACTATTTCATTTTTTAAAAAAACTTTAAATCGTAATGATTCGTAGTTTTTTGTTCGGACAAAAAAAAAAGGTAATGGTTTGGTTCGAAAAACTAGGGAAAAAAATAGTTGTTTTTTGTTTGGAAAAACTAAAAATCATAATTATTCGTAGTTTTTCGTTTGCAAAAACTAATAACAGAATTGTTTGTATTTACTTTCGTTTTCCAAAACATAAAATCGGAATATGTTGGTTTTCGTAGCTTTTTACGTTTAGAAAATGAAAAAAATTAAACAAGAATGGTTAGTAACTTTTTTTCGTTTGTAAAAAGAAATAAAAGCTTAAGATTCAAATATTTTTGGTTTGGAAAACTACAATATAAAATATTTGTATTTTTTTCATTCGAAAATGCTAAAAAACGAAATGGATTCTAATTTTTACGTTTAGAAAATGAAAAAAATTAAACATGAATGGTTTAGTAACTTTTTTTCGTTTGTAAAAAGAAATAAAAGCTTAAGATTCAAATTTTTTTAGTTTGGAAAACTACAATATAAAATATTTGTATTTTTTCATTCGAAAATGCTAAAAAAATGAAATGGATTCCAATTTTATACTATTGCTTATAATAAAAAAATTAGTTTGTAAATTGAAAAATATATTAAAATATAAATCAATAATAAATAATAATAATAATAATAATAATAATAATTTTTATAATAATAATAATAATAATAAAAGAGTTAAATAAAAAATTTACTTAAGGGACCAAAACTAAAATAAACCACAAACTTGAAGGACCAAAATGTTATCAAAAAAAGGGTAAAATGGTCATTATAAAATATTTAACCATTTGATTGTTAAAGTTAACTGCAGAGGGACCATTTTCGCAAGTAAACAGTGATAATAAGGACCGTTTATGCAAAATTGAAACCACAGGGACCGTATCCAAAGTTTTATGCAAACCACAGGGACCATTTATGTAATTTACTCTAAGTTTTAATATACACAAGATTCATTACATTTTCATGTTTTTATATATACACGTGCGCTTCATTAAGTTCATTGCATTTATAAAACTATTATTTGTTGTAGTATTGTAGATTCATATGATCCATTGTTTCGTCCATTGCTTTTGTTGAAACTTGAGGTCGAAAACCGAAGTCGTTGGAGTTTAAAGATATTAATTCACAAAATACATCCTTAGCATGCGATGCGTTTACTCGTTTAGTGAACAGGGTGGGTCATCATGATTATGCTTTCCATTGTTGTTACCACACAATGTGCATGTCTGTGAGTTATATGTTTCAATGCAGTACGTGACACACATCTTGTAACAAATTAATTAGTAGGCAAAGTAATGTACTCATGTCAACTTTATTTTAATAGAGCATCCCTAGATTTGGTGTTTGGTTTGTTCCTTTAATGTGTTGCATAATTTGAAAATGGAGCAAAATATATTTATGTTGAAGTTGGAAATGATGAGGGTAATGAACAGATTGACAATACGTTCTATTCGGTTTCTGGAATGGGGATTACACATTAACATTAGAAAGATCAACATACAAAACAACTACAAATATCTAGATTTAATATTAAAACAACTACAATGTATTTACTTTGACACAACTAGACTAATATAAAAGCATCACTGTATTAATGACTGCATGCAACTGCTGCAGTGGCCAACAATATCAAGTGTTTTATCATTACAATTAAATCGTTTTCTACACAAAAAATTAAAAACATTTAATAAGATTGTTGATTGGCAACAAAAAATGGCTCCGCCTATTCTAATTTAAAAAGCCGGTTGGGCCTATACGATGAATCAGATGCATATTACATGCATGCAAAACAAAGGTCCCATAATACTAAGTCGATTGAACCAAGCAGATGATTAAAGAAACATATGAGAAGGTTTCAAGGACAACAATAAAGACATGGATGTGAAGTAAAACCGAGGAGATGGATGAATCCACAAATTACGACAACATCGACAAAGCTTCAATTAATTAATATAAACCGACGATGAAAAACAATTCTCTGGCAATGAGGAAATAAAAAAACAGAGTATCGACAAGGAGATGAATCCGTAAAAAAATATCGGCCAACAAGATCCGAGCTTCAATTATTTAACTGCTAAAAATTAACATACTATATATAGAAATTTTATGTAATATATGTAGAATGTTATATAATTGTATATATTCTTATGTAGACTTACATTACTATTCATAATGTAGAATGTTATGTTTCTATAAATTTCATATGTTTTATATACAATTAAATTAACTGGTACAACAATAACAATATTTTACATAGAATGATATGTAAGATATATAGATCCAACAATAACAAATAAACTGGTAAACATATTATATGTATATTATCATGAATTCTATATAGGGTATCGCGTATTCTATGTCAAAATAGGTTAAAAACACAGTTTTAACAAATTAACCGACGAACATATTCTATGTAGATTATCATGTAATCTATGTAATATATAGATATAAAGGATTCAAGAACAACCGCAATATTCGTAAACATTAATGTGGCGTTTGGTTCACGGAATGGAATTCAAATGAGTTGGAATTTAAATTTTAGTTCTTAATATGGTTGATGGTGGATATAGATGATGATTTTTATTATTGGTTAGAGATACAGATTAAAATCTAATTCATGTATATGTTGAAATTTAATTCATGTATGAGTTGAGAGAATTGTCAAATTCTTATAAACAAATAAATTTGATGAAAAATACATAAATTTGACACTTTACATTAATTCTCAAAAATTCTAAACAAGCTACATTTAAATTTCAATTCCATCAAATTCCGTTACATGAACCAAACGCCACATAAAATTGAATTGGTGCATGCATTGATTGCTAAAGGTGTAACCATTACATAAGATTATATAAATTTCAACCCCTTAAATAAGATTTCAATTCATGACTAAAAGACAGTAGCATCTTAGGGTGCGTTTGGTAAAGAAAAAAGAAATTAGGAGAAATGAAAATGGAAATCGATATCCGGGATAAATGGAATTGGGAAGAAATGGAATTGAGTGGAGAATTGAAATTGTGTATCTTGTTTGGTATCAACAGAAATAAAGAGGAGAAACGGTGGCTCAGGTGGAGTAGAGACACAAGACAGTCAATTCTCAAAATTTCTCTACCAAATGGAGAGAATTGCATTTCTCCATATTTAGCCTTCAAACAATTTTCAGAGAATTCAATTCTCCGCCCAAAAAATTGAGAGCATTTCTCCCAAACAAAAGAAATCACAATTCTCTTCTTTCAAATCTCTCTACCAAACAGCCTCTATGTTTAAGGATCTTGGTGGAAAAGGAGAATATATATACAGAGCATTTAATGAATTGAAGTTGGAAATTGGAATTACTCCTCGAAGTTGAGGGTGAGTTTATATAAGAAATAAAGTCCATTCCAAATTCCCAATAATTTAATATGTGACGGAATTATAAGAAAGACATATTAACTTCTTTCCCAAAAAGAAAATGAAAATATAATGCGTAATTAAATATATATAGTTTTGTTTAATAATTAAATAAGCAAGTCAAATTAATAAACAAATAAATTGTCATATTTTTTCATAGAGATCAACAAATATGATAGATTTGGACATCTCCACGAAAACATATTATAGAAAGAGTTGTAAATACTCTTTTGCAGCCCGATAGGATTTTCAAATCTACGTTGTAAATACTCTTTGTTTGCAGCCAGTTATGATTTTTAAATCCATATTAGGTTCAAATGAGTACCACCCATTATGCAGCGTACTAGAAGGTACTATCCTTAAAAGTAATTTTTTTTGAATTTGTTTTCATGAACATGTTTTAATTAGCGTTACACAGATCATAAAATTTCATGCAAATCCGAATACTCTAAGTGCATGAAAACACGCATCACATAAATGCGCGTTCACATACATTCAAAATTATATAAGTATGTGTTCACATCACTTTTTAGGAGCCAGAAGATGTGAATGTATGTGAAATTTACATATGATATTCATAATGTTAATTAAAACATGTTTACGAAAAAAAATTTAAATTTTTTTTTTTAAAAGTGGTACCTTCTGGTGCGCTGCATGATTAGTGATACTTAGCAATTTTATATAAACTAATATGTAATAAATGAAATCAAGTTACATTTTAAAACAAAATTTTAGAAGACTAGATATTAAGCCTCACAATGGATGGATTTGGATTGGATTGGATCATGATCTAACCGATCAATGATCTAATTAAGTGGATCATGGATTTGATCCGTTAGCCAATGGATCATGATATGATCTATAATTTAACTATTTTGACAGATATATCATTATCTAGATCGACTCATTTAATTCTTTAATTTTCATCTATAATTCACCCTACCCAACCTACCCCCCACACTTCTACACTATCCACCCCACCCCTACCCCACACTTGAGGGTTGCGTGTTGTGAAATAAATTTTGTAAATGGATTGTTGGATTGATTTTTCTGGCCCATTAAACATTTAATTGGATTTGAATTGGATCGGATTGGGATCAAAAGTGATCCATCGTCGTGCCTACTATAGGAATTGGAAATTTGAATCCTCTAAAATTGCAACAATCTATCAAAATTGACTTCAAAATTTCAAATTAGTTTCTAAAATGCATAATGGATATTAATGGATTCAAAACTTTAAATTTTTTTATTTAACCAATTACAATTATTCATGAAACTTACATCAAGTACTTAAATTTAGAATTAAATATCATAAAATTGATGAATATAAAGACAATAAATATTGCTTTCAAATTTAAAATTTTATATTGTGGTTATATATATACATACATATATGATATAATATATATATATATATATATATATATATATATATATATATATATATATATATATATATATATATATATATATATATATAGGGTAGGGATCATTGCAGAACCTTAATTTAGTGCAGAACCATAGAACCAATCTAAATCATTAGATTATAATATAACACTAGGGATAAGATGGTAATTATACAATTAACATTGAATTAATAGCAGCCTACCAAGTTTGACTGTCCACTTTGATTTTTTTTTACTCTTTTAATATATAATGGACATGCAGTGTTGCATCGACGTTAAATATACGATATCAAAGTGTTCATTCGACATCGAATGGTCGTATGGGTAAAAAAAATTTACGAAAAATAAACACGTAAATTTTTTTTCAAAAAAATATATTCATGACCGTTCTGGTTAAATCCACCAACTTTTACTACTAATTATCTCTGTTAATAATGAACGTATAGTCGTATATGCAGTGTTGCATCGACGTTAAATATACGGTATCAAAGTGTTCATTCGATATCGAATGATCTCATGATCCCACCATGATATATTGCATCGTGGTCTGGGTAAAATTTTTTTTACGAAAAATAAAAATATATATATCATAACCGTTCTCGTTAAATCCACCAACTTTGACTACTAATTGTGACTATTATTTTGGCTCTGTTAGTAATGAACGTATATGCAATGTTGCATTGACGTAAAATATACGATATCAAAGTGTTCATTCGATATCGAATGATCTCATGATCTCACCATGATATATTGCATCGTGGTCTGGGCAAAATTTTTTTTACGAAAAATAAAAAATATATATCATAACCGTTCTCGTTAAATCCACCAACTTTAACTACTAATTGTTACTATTATTTTAGCTCTGTTAATAATGAGCGTATATGCAGTGTTGCATTGACGTTAAATATACGATATCAAAGTGTTCATTCGATATCGAATGATCTCATTATCTCACCATGATATATTGCATCGTGGTCTGGGTAATTTTTTTTTTACGAAAAATAAACACGTAAAATTTTTTCGAAAAAAATATATAATGACCGGTCTCGTTTTAAAGAGTATAAAATTCTCGTTTTTATGGTATAATTTTTTTGATTTAAAAATTAATAATATTAATGTTATTTTAATTTAAAGAAAAAAGATATTTATTTTGCTAATGTCAATCTTTTTGCTATTTCCAATCTTTTCCTTTTTTACCCCTCCAAGAATTAAAATATCACTATTACCAATCTTTTTTTCACTAATTCCAAACTTAACTCTTTTAATCAAGACCATTAGATTATTCTAATCTATGGACGATATTGGTTCTACAGTTCTACACTAAATTTAGGTTCTGCAATGATCCCATCTATATATATATATATATATATATATATATATATATATATATATATATATATATATATATATATATATATATATATATATATATATATATATATATATAATTGATTAGTTGCATGTATACCTATACTATATTATAATGCACAATAGTTTCAATATTAGAAGTTCTTAAGATTCGTAATTTCTAATTCAAGAACCTTCAAACTAAAGCATAAAATACAAATACTCATTACATGTATCATTGAATGATGTTTACTTATTATATTTTTATAATCCTTATTTGTTAATGAATTAATACAATAATTCATATCCGTAGCTTAATTTTGACTTTTATATTTATAAATTGAGTAAATTACAAAAATGTCCCAGTCCCCTGTCGTTTACATAAAATTTTGGATATAGTTCCTGTGATTTTAATTTTGTATAAACGGTCCTTATTTTTATTGTTCACTTACAGAAATGGTCCCTCTACTGTTAACTTTAACAATCAAATTGTTAAAAATTTTATAGTGGCCATTTTACCCTTTTATTTATTAAATATTTGGCCCCCAAGTTTGTAGTTTATTTTAGTTTTGGCCACTCAAGTAAATTTTTTTATTTAACTCTATTATTATTATTATTGTTATTGTTATTATTAATTTATCTTTTTACGTATTAATTTATTTGTTTATTTTATTTTCTATATTTTAATATATAGTTTTTAATCTAAATTACAAACTTAATTATTCATTCTTTTTATCATAAATAATTGTATTGAGTTAGAATCTACTTTCTTCTTTAGTTTTTTTTTAATGAACAAATTTCAAACTATTTTTTTTAAAGTTATTTAAACCAAAAATTTCGGACTTTAAACTTTTATTAATTTTTCTATACGAATAAGTTACAAACCATTCATGTTTTAAGTTTTTTCATTTTCTAAACGTATAAAAATAGAAAAATCAATCCGCTTTTTTACTTTTATTTCCCACACCAAAAAATTCATCTCATTCTGATTTTTTATTTTCGGTACCATTCAGTTATTAGTTTTTTGTAAACGCAAAAAGCTATGAATAATTTCATTTTTTGTTTTTCCAAACGAAAAAAATTATTTTGTTTTTCTAGTTTTACGAACCAAACCCCATTTTATTAGTTTTTCTTCGAATGAAAAAACTACGAACCATTAAGTTTTCAACTTTTTCAAAAAATGAAATAGTCTGTTCGGAATGGTTTATAGTTTCGTTTGGAAAAAGTTAAAAACAAAATGGTTCGAATTTTTGTCAGTCGAAATTGTTGATAGCTTTTTATTCTTAAAAATGGAAAAATCATAAAAAAACGAAATGATTCGTAGCTTTTTCATTAGAAAAAAACTAATAAAAATTATTTGTCTAAGTTTACTCATTTGGAAAAACTAAAAAAATGAAATAATTTATTATTATTTGTTTAAAAAAACATAAAAAGGAAATAGTTCGTATTGTTGACATTTGTAAAAACTTAAAAATGAAATGGCCCATACCTTTTTTGTAGCTTTTTTGTTCAGTTCGAAAAATCTAAAAAAAAGATTAACATGTAGTTTTTTTTGTTCGGAAAAATTAAACGATTGGTAGTTTTTTTGTTTGATTAAAACTAAATGCAGAATGATTCATAGTTTTCTATGTTTGGAAATTGGAAAACTTTAGAAACGGAATGGTTTATTATTTTTTTCGTTATAAAAAACTTGTAAAAATTAATTGTTCGAAGTTTTTTCGTTTAGGAAAACTAAAAAATAAAATGGCATGTATATTTTCATTCAAAAAAAACTAAAAAATGATATGGTTTGTATTTTTATGTTTGGAAAAACCTGTAAATGAAATGGTTCGCTATTTTTTGTTAAGAAAAACTAAAAATCAAAGTGGGTCAATTTTTTGGTTTGTGTAATATATAATCGTAAATAAGTAATATTATATTATATTAAAATAAATAAGATTAGCATGTTTTAACTTGATATAATTGTTTATAATAGTATCAATAAATAAATAAACTTTTAATTTAAATTAAAAATATATAGAAGATGGTTTTTAGTATTTATTAGAGATATATATTGGAATCTAATTCATATATATGTTGAAATTTAATTCATGTATGAGTTAGGAGAATTGTCAATTGTTATAAACAAGTAAATTTGATGGAATATATGTAAATTTAACACTTTACATTAGTTATCAAAAATTTAAACAAATTAAATTTAAGTTACAATTCCAAACGTGAGATAATATTCAATCGGCGCATGTATTGATTGCTAAAGGTGTATCTATTACATTAGATTATATAAATTACAACCCCTTAAATAAGATTTCAATTTATGACAGTAGCATCTTATAATAAATGTACTATGTAACGTTATATAGAGCATTTAATGAAGTTCGAAATTGGAATTACTTCTCGAAGTTGGAAATTCATGACAGTAGCATCTTTTAAAGGTGATACCTTTTGGTGCGCTGCATAACGGGTGGTACTCACTTGAACACACACACACACAGATATATATACACACACAGATATATATATATATATATATATATATATATATATATATATATATATATATATATATATATATATATATATCAAGTGAGTACCACCCGTTATGCAGCACACCAGAATGTACCATTTTTAAAAGTAATTTTTTTGAAATTTTTTATAAACATGTTTTAATTAACATTACACAGATTATATACAAATTTCATGCAAATTCGAACACTCTAAGTGCATGAAATCACGCATCACATAAATGCACGTTCACATATATTCAAAATTATGTAAGTGTACGTTCACATCACTTTTTAGGAGCTAGGAGATGTGAATGTATGTGAAATTTACGTATGATCATCATAATGTTAATTAAAACATGCTTATGAAAAAAATTTGAAAAAGTTTTTTTAAAGGTGGTACCTTCTGGTGCGCTGCATATGTAAATTTCACATACATTCACATTTCTAGCTCCTAAAAATGATGTGAACACACACTTACATAATTTTGAAGACATGTGAACGTGCATTTATGTGATGCGTGTTTTCATGCACATAGAGTATTCGGATTTGCGTAAAATTTACGTATTATCTGTGTAATGTTAATTAAAACATGTTCATAAAAAAAATTCAAAAAATTACTTTTAAGGGTGATACCTTTTGGTGCGCTGCATTAGAGGTAGTACTCACTTGAACCTAAATCTATATATATAAATATATATATATATATATATATATATAATATATATAAATCTATATATATATATATATATATATATATATATATATATATATATATATATATATATATATATATATATATATATATATATATATATATATATATATATATATATATATGGTCAGGTTCTATGAGGCACCTGTATGCATTGTGTATTTTGGGAACCTGTATGCACCGTTAGATCTTGAATTTTAATGGTTCAGATTGTAGTGGCAAAAGGGTAATTAACTTGAAAATGGGTGCACGGGTGCATAACTTCTCGCGCGCGGAAGGGCAAAATCGGAAGATGCTTGAATTCAGAAAATATTCTATCCGAATCTAAACAAACATGATGCATCTTCATCCAATTTATTTGATTCGTCTTCAAACACGATGCATCTTCATCCAATTCAATTTCAAACATGATGCATTTCGACCATATTCATCCTCGTCTTTGTTCCATCGTTATGCATCACCAAAATCGTGATGCATTTCGGCTATATTCATCCTCGTCTTTGTTCCATCATTATGCATCACCAAAATCGTGATGCATTTCGACATTTAAACGTGTTAATTTCGTGATGCATCTCTGAAATTTAAACGTGTTCATCAACGTCTTCAATGTGTTCATCATTGTCGTGATGCATTGTTGTTGTGCATCATGTTTGAAACAACCAAGACCATATGCTCCAACTATTTTTTGGAAGCAATAACCACCAACGTTAATAAAGAATCTTAGAATTCTTTGACTAGCCATAAGCATGATACAGAATCGTAGAATGAACTGTTTGTGAAAAAACTGATACTCAAAAACCATGATCAACAGACGCAAACAAATTCTCGTCAACATCGATGCACAAGTATGGTGCAGAGTTGCATACCGACGGTGGACAGCGATGGTGGTGCTGGGTCTGGCGGTAGTAGTAGTGGTTGTCTTGTGAAAACTGGTTGAAAGAAAGAGAGATGGAGAGAGGCTAGCCATCAAAGAGAAAGGGAAAGAGAGAGAAAAGGGGATGGATTTATTGAAAGGTGGTTGATCATTTTATTTAGTTTCCTAAATAAATGATAAATATTAAATTAAATATTATAATTTAACAATATATTATTAGGTATTTCTCAAAATGCCCTTAATGCACCCTTTGTAAACAACAATGCATTTTTGGTTCCCGATGCATATGGTGCCCCATAGAACCTCAATATATATATATATATATATATATATATATATATATATATATATATATATATATATATATATATAGATTCAGGTTCAAAAAGGTACCTCTCGAAATCAAGTGCACCCGAAGGTACCAACCTTAAAAAAAAATTTTTAAATTTTTTTTCTCATAATCATGTTTAATTTAATGTTATACGCATGATATATAAATTTCACATACATTCACACTTTCTGTGTCCTTAAAAATTATGTGAATGCTCAATGCATATTTATGTGAATGGTCATCCATATGAATGGTCATTTCACCATGTGAATGGTGTGAATGACCATTCACATAATTTTTTTTTTTACCATTCACAAGATTTATGATGTTGCTTCTTTTGGAAAAAAATTTTATAATGTTGTCTTATATATGTCTATTAAAAAAATATATGTGAATGATCATTCACATTAGGGTACGCTGGAATCTTATAGGTACGCTGATGAACCTGATTCTATATATATATATATATATATATATATATATATATATAGTTTTGTTTAATAATTAAATAAGCAAGTCAAATTAATAAACAAATAAATTAATTAAATAATCAAGTCAAATTAATAAACAAATAAATTGTTATATTTTTTCATATAGATCAACAAATATGATAGATTCGGACATCTCCACGAAAACATGTTATAGAAAGAGTTGTAAATATTATTTGTTTGCGTCCCGTTATAATTTTAAATGTATATTAATAAATAAATACCAATAAATAATAACTATTTCATCACTTAACATGTTTTTCTAATTTCAAGTAGCATCTTCTAATTTATACATATTTCAATTAGCAATTTAAATAAACTAATATGTAAAAAATTAAATCAATATACAACTTAAAACAAAATTTTAGGAGACTAGATATATCAGCTAAAAGTGGTAATTGGATACTCGAATCCTCTAAATTTGCAACAATCTATCAAATTTGACTTCAAATTTTCAAATTAATTTCTATAAATGAACTATGGATATAAATGGATTCTCTAAATTGGATATATTAGCTAAAAGTGGTAATTGGATACTCGAATCCTCTAAATTTGCAACAATCTATCAAATTTGACTCCAAAATTTCAAATTAATTTCTATAAATGAACAATGGATATAAATGGATTCAGAACTTTAAATTTTTTTTACTTAACAAAATACAATTAATCATGAAACTTACATTAAGTACTTCAATTTATAATTAAATATCATAAAATTGATGAATTTAAATACAATGATATTGCTTTCAAATTTGAAATTCTATATTGTGGTTAATTCAAAAATTACAAAAAAAATTTTTTTTGCATGAACTAGTTTATGCACAACGGTTATCATAATACGATGCATAAAAGATTTTCGTGTTTATCATCTTCATGTTGGTTCATATGTGTTCATTGTTGTTGTTCATCTTGCATCATCTTCGTGTTCAATGTGTCCATCAATCCATCATCGTGAATCACCATGAAACTTAAACAACCTTTGAGTTCATAGCTTAATGGGTTCAACGTGATGCATTGTCTTCATCTTTGTTCATCGAATCAGCCTCATCTTTTCACATCTCCATCTGTGTTCATCTTTTGTTCATCACATTACACATACAACAAGTTACAACGATGCATCGTCATGGACAACAACGATGCATAACAACATTAATGGTGGAGGTCGTTGTAAATGGTGGCCGGCGAGTTTGAGAGAGAGAGAGAGAGAGAGAGAGAGAGAGAGAGAGAGAGAGAGAGAGAGAGAGAGAGAGAAGAATATAGGGAAAATGGTTTATTGATATTGATTTAGTTTGATTTTTTCATGATAATCTATTAGTTAAAAGATTAATTAATCTTTTCAAATAAACAGTATTACAATATTACCCTTATTGTATCTTTAGTAAATAGATAATGCATTTTTGGTTCCCCGTGGTTTATATTGCATCGAGGTTCCTCATTGAACCTCTCTCTCTCTCTCTCTCTCTCTATATATATATATATATATATATATATATATATATATATATATATATAAAAGATCCATTGTGAACAAATAAAAAAATACATATATTCATTCATATATATTAACAAGTGTTTGTAACATGATTCATATGATTCAAAGGGTTCATAAAAGTGTCTCAACAAGATTCAAAACATTCAAAAGGTTCATAGTAGTGTTTGTAACAAGATTCATAGGATTCAACAAGATTCGTAGAATTCGACAAATTCATAGGATTCAACAAAATTCATAGAATCCAATAAAGATTCGTAAGATTTGACAAATTCATAAAATTTAATATATAGATATTAAATTGTTGTTGACGACCGATATGAATCATCCTACGAATAACTAATATTTGTTGACTTTCAATATGACAGTTTTTTTGAATAACCAATATGACACATTATAGAGTTAATCATTACTTGTTGATGCTCAACATGACCTGTTTATAACCTATTATAACTTTATATGAACAATCAAAATTTGTTAAGACATGTATTGTTATAACATGTTATAAGCTTGTTGAAACAAATAATATATGTTAATGCTAACATGACATGTTTTGAAATGTTATTATGGTATAACTATGCGTACCAAATGGGCAAATGAGACCCAACATGGGCTGTTGTTACACAGGGGGAATTTGCGCAAAAAAACCATTTAGTTGGATCGTTTTTGCGATTAAAACCCCAAATCATTTTTTATTACACAAAAAACCTCCAACCGACTAAAATTCTTTAATTTGGATTTTTTTAAAAAAATATGACTTGCAACCGATTTAGCCGGTTGCAACTTACAACTTGATGACATGTAAAATTTTTAAAATAGATTTTTGTATAAAAAAACCTTCAACTTGTTTAGTTTTTTCAACGAAAACCCTAAATCATTCTTCATTGCATAAAAAATTTACAACCAACAATTGAGTTTTTCTTCACCGATTGCAATTTGATGAAATGAAAATTTATTAGAATTTTATTTATCAAACAAAGAATTCATTCTCCAATGAAACATCCACACTCTAGCGAACCTCACTACTTTTAATTTGATTAGGACCATATCAATCACTACAAACAAAATGTCATTTAGTGACGAAAAGTGTCACTAGAAGTCAAAAAAGTGTCACTATAGATGTCAAATATTTTCACCTACACAACAAAAAAAGTGGGTATAGATTTAGAATGAATGAAAATGTGTGCCGGTATAGGCTTCAAGTATTTTTTTAACAGATTGTTGATGTCACTATCTAAAAGAAAGTGCGGTTAACAGGTTGATCTATACTTATGTTTTTTTCTTAAGTAACAATAAAAGTATAAGATATAGTGACTCTTTTTTATGAATCACTAAAAATGTGTCATTAAACGACAATTTTCTTGTAACGAATGCAATGCTAATTCATCAAGAATCAAGAAATGGTTTATGGTGACTAGGTTTCTTCAAAAGAATAATGCATCAATACTCATAATTTCTCTATTCCCTCTCTTTTAATCTTATCCTAATATGCTTTGAATCTCAAAATTTTAGTTACATCGATATTGAATCATTTAGTTTTATGTTAACCACCATGCACCTGAAAACTTATGAAAACTGCACTGCACCACCACAAATGCATCAAATTTCCCGCGTGATGCATCAAATTTCCTTCGTGATGCATCACCTTATTTACAATCATGCCACCGCATTTTTCATGAAATGCAAAATCAAGTAAGTATAAAGCCACTATAATTGATTCTCAAAGCGTATCTATTGGAATATTTCTAAGTCCAATGGAATTTATATCTCGATCTGTTCATTGTTGCCTACTTGTGGTAATGTTTTCTCTTAAATCTCAAAGTGAATTACAATGTATAACTAGTGTGAATTGTGTGGTTTGGAGTTTAGCTTCATGGTTTTGGGGATCCTTCTATCAATTTTGGTTGTTGAAAATGCTGGTTCGCTAAATAAGTAATTAAATGGTATTAAATATCTCAAGTGATAATTTTTTTAAAGCATGTAATAGATGTCTTCATTGTCTTGTTTACTTTACTAGTGATCAACCTCTTTAAATTTCTTCTTCTTAGTTAGTATCCTCTTTATTTGTGACTGATGTGTTACTACCCCAATGACCTAATAATCCCATTAACTATCATAGAATGCTCTGAGGTTGAAAGGCAATTAGATAAACAGATTCCTACATATATTTTTATTGTCTCGATTCGTCCACTGCTGCTACTGATAATGGAAAAGGTTATGAAGTTGTTGAAACAACTGTTCGAAAGCTTGACAAAGAAGCGAAAAAGACCTATTTATTCTATTTTTTTTAGTACAAGGGCTTTTTAGTAATCAAGTATATAAATTATTGATATATTTTTTTTTCACCAAATATATTGTTATAGTGCAATTAATCTTATCATATGATTTGTCTGTTGATATATTTTCATGATAAATGAAGATAGTGTTTCAACCTGCCTTTTAAGTCCATCCCTATTCAAACCTTGTTAATAATAAACTCATAATATTGGATAATTGCATTCAATAATCAATATTAGAAGGTTTAATGCTTATTCACAAACATCACTTTCTTGAGCCTTCATTAGGTAGTTCTATGCTGATTGTTAAGGAAAATTTTTAGTTTATTTCAAGTATCTATTTTTTTTTTTTTTTTTCATATTTTTGAGATGTCTCAAATGTTTATCTTTTTATAGATATATTGAAACATGAACAATAATGTATGATTTTTTTAGCTTATATATGTAGGGTATTACGAAGATGCATCTAATATCATATTTTTCGTTTTTGATCAATTAAGAATAACTTTTCTTAGTGTCCTTCTATATAGTCATATTTGAATATAATAATTTCGGCTTGTTAATTTGGATAATGGATCGATGCGTATCTAATTTATAACTACTTTATGTGACAGAAAAATCCGTTGCTGATTGGTTCATTGGTAATCTGTCGCTAATCCATTGCTAATTGTCCGTCATTTTTATATATGTCATGAATCCGTTACTGTTTGGTCCGTAGATAATCCTTCGCTGTTAAATTTATCGTTGATCCGTCGTCATTTACCGATAGATTATTCCGTTGCATATTTATTGCTATTAATACCCACCACACGTTTTCCAACAGAAGTTAGACCAACGTGGGTTCTCTAATTGACAATATGCATTTTAGTAAATATTGTAGCATTTTAGTTAGAGGGTGTTTGGATTTGCGTTTAAAAAAGTGATGTAGCGTTTTGGAAACTAATAATTAGATAATTGTTGTAACAAAAAGTGCTGCAGGAAATGTAGTGTTTGGTTTAACTTCTGCTGTTTGTTATCATAATTATCAAATAATCAGTTTTAAAGCGTTTGGATTTGCGTTTTTACTTGCAAAATGACCAAATAATCAATTGTTAAGCAAATAAGCTACAATTTTTAACTTATGAAAAAGTGTGGTAGGACAAACGCTAAACGCAAATAATCACTTATTAACGTATGCAATCCAAACACTTTAAACCAATTATTTGCGTTATTGTAACGTAATAAGCTAATAATCACGTTTATAACGCAAAAACAAACACCCTCTAAATATTGAAACATTTTATCAATAACAATTCAGCAACAAAATTTGCTACTACTTGGTAATTTTTAAATTAGGGGTTTTATATACTAATAAAATTCCATCATTGTTATATTATGAAAAAAACCAACATGTTTTCGGAAAACAACTAAACATTTAAAAAAAATTCTAATCTTAATTATAAAATGTTACAAAATCTTATAAGATAAATAACATGTCACTGTTAATATTTTAGCTTCTGTGCCACTCTTCTGGAAATATAAGTATGGTCTATTTCCATTTTCCAAACATCAAATGACACTAAAGAATATGATTAATTCACATTCTATGAATAGATTGTTGAATCATAAAGACATAAAATACAATACATCAAACTTCAAATTTAAGTGAAATAGGAGAGGAACAACACATCTAGAGTTTGTGCAGAATCAAGTGTGCACCAAATTGAGGTTGTAGGGTAATAATAAATTGCGGAGCATGTGAGTATGAGGGCGAGATCTCAAATGAGAAGCGTTGTAAAATCATCGCGATAGCCATTTTTGCTTCTAGCATCGCAAAATTTTGTCCGATACATATGCGTGGCCCACCTCCAAATGGGAGATATACCATTCGTCCCTTGGTTGCCTTTGACACGCCTTCAGAAAACCTCTCTGGCTTAAACTCGTTTACATCATCACCCCATATATCTTTGTCATGGTGTAAAAACAAAGTATTTATTTGGACGACCGTTCTTGCAGGTAAGGTTAAGTTGCCTAGTTTGGTTTCTTGTTGTATGAATCGTCTTACTCCGCCTGCTGTCGGATATAGTCTGAGAACCTCATTGAAAATCATATTAATCTATAAAAAAAGAAAAGAAATGATCAACACATTAAGAAATGAAAATTAACTGAACATAATTGGCAATGTGATAGATTTTGGATGTGTTAGTGTTGAAAAACATACAATTTTCAGGCGACTCAACCCGTCAATATCTGGTCTTTTATCCCCAAATACATGTAAAACTTCTTCTCTTGCACGTGTCTGCCAATCCGTGTATTGACCAAGTAAAATCATAGTCCAAACAAGCATATTTCCTGTGGTATCTTCACCTGCAATGTAAAAAAGCTTGCATTCTTCGATAACCTCCTCAATGCTTAATCCAAAATTGCTATTCCCATGCTGTTTAATTTCCTTGTCATTGGATTTCAAAAGAATGCCTAAAAGGTCGTCATCATTGCTAGCTTCCCCGACTTTCATTGCAACTAGTCGTTTATCGATAATGCCCTTTATTAAAGCCTTCACTTCCTGGTAAATATGTTTTATCCTCTTGTTGATTCTTGTTGGCAAAAATCTGTGAAAATTAACATAAAAGTACAAAGAAAAAGAAAACCGGTGATATTGTGGCACTAAATACCAAATAAATAGTAGTATAGTACGTTTAAAGATTAATGGGTTTTTTTTTTTTTTGCATTTTATAGTTAGTTATATTAATGTATTGTTTAAAAGAAAACTAACTTTAAGCCCGGGATATAAAGAGATAGTGCAACTTTAAATATGAGCTGTGTTTGTTCTTTTTGAAGTTCAAATATCTTCTTTCCTTCCTCAAAGCTGCTACCAAATGCCGTACGTGATATTACATCACTCGTCAATGCATGTAGATGAGGCCACACATCGACTTCACACGGGCTTTCTTTAGATAGTATTTCTTCCCATTTGTGGATAATCTCGCTACAACTCACATAAAACGCACCTTGCATACGCTGCCCAAAGGGAAAAAGAGTATATCCATGTGATGCTTTCTAAGACCTATGGGACATTTGGTTTGCAGAATATAATTTGAATAAATTGTAATTTAATTTATAATATGTTTTATTTGATTGGTTGATGTGTGGAAAGATGTCTCAGGCTAGCTAAGGATATGAGTTATGTGAAATATTAAGATTGTAAACTCATTATTACAAATAAATAGGAATGATAGATTTCTTCGACCATGGATTTTAATGGAATTTAAACAAAGTTTTGTTCATTGTTTATGTAATCCAAATTTCAAAATACACTAAAAACAAATTCCTGTTTCTTCGAAATTTATTCCATCAACCAAATGCCCCGTTAAGATTTTAATAAAAGTAGAGAAAATAACAAAAGTAAGAACCTTGAGTTTCTCGACATGAAAGGCAGGATTGATAATCTTTCTATGTTTAACCCATTGATCAGCTTCTTTCCTGAGTAACCCTCCTGCTAACAACTTTGTTAATGGATTCGTTTGGTTTACCTTTTGATATTTATAATAATCAGCAAGGACTTCTCGTATCATCGTCGGCTCCGATATGTGCACCACTGGTGTAGTCCCATTCCATGTGAAACAATTACTACCTATACCGAAAACCGACGTACCATATAGATATTAATCCTTCAAACCCAAAGTTTGAGAGACTATTCAAATGCCTATGAACTAAGTATGAACACAAATGATAAAGCCACATGCATAAGAGTATAAAAGTATGTATTTTAGTCCATTTATTCATTCAAACTAGAAACTACATACAACAATTATAAACGCATAAAATAAAATAAATTTATAAAAATTTAAACAAAAGCACAAAGTTGCTACGTGTTGTTAACCCATAATTAAATAACTTTGAAAGAGTGAACTTGTGAAAGTTTACAAGCAGTAAATCCTTTTATGCTTATTATAATGGGTTAATTGCCAAACTAGCTAATTAATTTTATCTTTTATATTATTAGGAGAATCAAGTTTGTTTGTAATAAAATAATATCAAAATTTTAATTTTTATTATTTAAGGTAATTTGTTATCACAAATGATTAACTCATTCACCACATGTCAATTCTCCGTTGGTCGAGAAAGGATATGAATTTTTAATGTTTACCGTAAAATTCTATATTGACTGAGAAAATGAAGAAATTTAAATTGGAGACAAAAGAAATAATCAAATTCAATTTTTTTGAAATTGAATTTTATGTTATTTTTTGTGTTCTAAATTTTTTCACAATACATTTATTGTTAAAATTTATATTATGTTACCTTTTTTTTATAATATTTTATTGTTATTATATATTTAATAAAAATAAATAATAATTAAATAAAATATTAAATGCATAAAGGAAAAAAGTGTAAAATTTAAAATAGTTTCGAGTGTAAATTGAAATATTATATTGAAATTCAGTTAGTTTGGTGTGCCATTAAGTGAGTCATAACTCATAGTGGGACTGATTCAAAATTTTCGCGGATAATTTAATGTGGAAACGTCTACCACGTTTCTTAAATTGTAAGGCATACCGTATCCAACTATCCATCTATATATTATAATAAATGAGAACAACTTTTGTCACGTGTCATTTTCTTAATACTATACTTTTTCATTTTTTCGTTCTTTTTCCAAAAATAAAATTACATTAATTTAAGTAACACGGATATCATTTAATTCATTTAATTTAAACTTTTGAAACTTATTATTTTTGTTTCCTAAACTAATTGAAACTATAATTAATAACTATTAAATAATTTCAAATTAACAAGCTAAAATAAAAAAATTTTAAAAATCTATTAGATGATAAACTCAAGTTGAATGTTCCAAAGAATAAATAATTTTAAAACACTTAGTAAAATAAAAAATTTAAATTTAAAATAATAAATTTTAAAAGATCAATAAAATGATAAATTTCAAATTTAAATGTCTGAAAGAATAAATAGTTTTATAAAATAATAATTAAATATCTTAGTATACAATAAATATGAAAAACATTTTGTTATCAAATATTTATATGTTAAGTATGAAATTTTGACACATTTAAAAAATTAATCATTCAAATTTCAAATGTATTTTATTTAATAAAATTTTGTACTAATATTTTCTAAAACTTCAAAACTAAAAATGTTGCAAAATTTATGTTTTTTAATAACTTAATTTCAAACAATCTTAATTAATGATTTATATTTTCAGTTGACGCTGGAATTGTTATATCAAGTTTTAATCACTTTGACAATAAAATTTTATTATTAATTAAAAAAATCTTCAATAATAAAACTTATATATGGTCTTATTTAAGGTCTCTAACAAAATTATATAATTTAAGATAATATACTTCATAAAAATAAAAAAATATAAATAATTATTTTGTTGATTTCTACGGGATTGATGATGGCACAACAACAAAATAAAACATAATGAAGATTCAAAATTTTTTCATAATAAGAAAAATATATTTGAATTAACTCACATATGTAAGAACCATAAAAACACTATATTTAAATCATAATTCAAATATTTTGAATCATATCTTCACCGTCTTTTTTTGAAGTAAACATTGACTTAAAACCATCTTTTTACCATTGACGCAATGATTTTGTCTGTATAATCTTTTTATTGGTTTTATTGTTTTTAATTTAAAAAAAATATTAAAGGGTGTTAAGGAATTTCACATCTTTATAAATTTAAAATGTACAACTAATTATTTACATCAATCCATTTAATACATGAGTATTAACCTAGTAAAAACTAAACGAGGATATGTATTCGTTCGTTTGTCTCATTTTATCCGAACACGAATATAAACGGACAGACTATTCTTTGTTCGTATTCGTTTGTTAAGAATTTGACATTGTTCGTGTTCGTTTGATAGATAATAAAACATAACCGAACAGTAAAAAAACATAAATTAAGAATTAAATAAGTATAAACGAACAAACTTACTGATTATAAACCAAACTCATAACATACTATTCACATTTTTCAAATTACGTTTGCATATTGATAAGTTTTATAAGTAACTTCAAATTATTATGATAATAGTAATTAGTTTTTCAAAAACAAAAAAACTCAATTTTAATACAAAATTAACAATTTTTAATCATTTGAGTATTTGAATATTATTCAGTTTTTTAGGTACTCATACGAACCACACACACAGATATATATATATATATATATATATATATATATATATATATATATATATATATATATATATATATATATATAGAATCAGGTTCATCAGCGTACCTATGAGATTCCAGCGTACCCTAATGTGAATGATCATTCACATATATTTTTTTTGAATAGACATGTATAAGACAACATTATAAGATTTTTTTTGAAAAGGATCAACATCATAAACATTATGAATGGTTAAAAAAGATCATGTGAATGGTCATTCACACCATTCACATGGTGTGAAATGACCATTCACATGGATGACCATTCACATAAATATGCATTGAGCATTCACATAATTTTTAAGGACACAGAAAGTGTGAATGTATGTGAAATTCATATATCATGTGTATAACATTAATTTAAACATGATTATGAGAAAAAAAATTAAAAAAAAAGTTTTTTAAGGTTGGTACCTTCGGGTGCACTTGATTTCGAGAGGTACTTTTTTGAAACTGACTATATATATATATATATATATATATATATATATATATATATATATATATATATATATATATATATATATATATATATATATATATATATATATATATATATATATATACCTGTGTCTGTAGAATATGGTTCGAGAGGATACCACACATTATGCAGCGCACCAGAAGGTACCACCTTTAAAAAATATTTTTTAAAATTTTTTCATAAACATGTTTTAATTAACATTATGAAGATTATATGTAAATTTCACATGCATTCACATCTTCTAGCTCCTAAAAAATGATGTGAACACACACTTACATAATTTTGAATATATGTGAACATACATTTATGTGATGCGTGATTTCATACACTTAGAGTGTTCGGATTTGCGTGAAATTTGTATATCATCTGTGTAACGTTAATTAGAACATGTTCATGAAAAAAAATTCAAAAAAATTATTTTTTAGGGCGGTACATTCTGGTGCGCTGCATAATGGGTGGTATTCACTTGAACCTAAATCTATGTATGTACCACCCATTATGCAGCGCACCAGAAGGTATCATTCTAAAAAGTAATTTTTTTATAAATATGTTTTAATTAACGTTGCACAGATGATATACAAATTTCACGCAAGAAAATCACGCATCACATAAATGCACGTTCACGTATATTCAGAATTATGTATTTGTACGTTCACATCATTTTTTAGGAGCTAGAAAATGTGAATGTATGTAAAATTTACATATGATCTTCATAATGTTTATTAAAACATGTTTATGAAATTTTTTTTTGAAAAATTCAAGACATTATTAAAATATTACCACGATCCTTCTTACGATATAGTTTTAACATCTTATTTCAATTAACGCCGTAGAAAACGACATAGAGAGGTGTTGCAATCAATTCCCATTTTTACCTTCGTTAACGAATGATGAATCTAAGGGGACGTTTGTCTTATATACAGAATGAAATTTTAAAATTTTAATGTATAGTATATATTAGTTGATTGGTTGAAGTGTGGAATGATATTTAAGACTAGATAAGGTTGTGAGTTGTGTGAAATATTAGAAATCTAAATTCCTCTACAAATATTTGGGAATAATATTTCCCTTCAAAACAGCATTTAATGAAAATCATATACTAACTAGCACTCAACAAAACGACATAAAGACGAATGATAGTTCCTATTTTGTCGTCATTCATAAAAAGTGAATCAATTGCGCATCTGTTTAGGATTCGATACATAATTAAATATATTCACCTTTATCTCCTTTTCATATACTAACTTTGACATCTTACTTCAATTAAAACACATGAAGACGAATAAAATTCCGTTTTCAATTCATCCTTATTCACAAATGTCTAGGTCTTTAAATCACACACATGTTTAGGATTTAAAACGACTTTTAAAAAATCACATGTACCATATTAGACTGGGCAACTGGAGTGTCATATTTAATGAACGTTCGTTCAACATTGCATTATGATTAACTAGTTTACATTATTTTTATATTTATCATGTTAAACATGTTTAAACGTTTAATTTCATGCAAAAGTGTAATATGCACATGTTCATACATATTGTACTTTTCAACATGTGCATATTGATATTTTTAATTATAAAAAACATTTTTTCATAATAAACATGAAAATGAAGTGAATTAGTCAATAATAATATACATTTGAGCATGTGTATATTGCAATTTTGCATGAAACCAAACATTTTATCGTATTGAACATGTTAATTAATATAGCAATTCGGTACCCCAATCTAGATATTCCATTGATCTTGAATATACATATACATATATATATATATATATATATAGAGTGAGGTTCGGTGGAAAACCACCATGCACCTGAAAACTTGTGAAAACCGCACTGCACCACCAGAAATGTATCAAATTCCCAGCGTGATGCATCAAAATCCTGCGTGATGCATCAAATTTCCCACGTGATGCATCACCTTATTTACGATCATGCCACCGCGTTTTTCATGAAATGCACCAAATCGGACGGTATGCGTAGGTTTCCATAGTTTTCAGGTGCATAGTGGTTTTCCATTGAACCTACCCATGTATATATATAATGAGAAGGGAAATTATACAAAAAAACCAACGTACTTTTGATATTTTTCGATTAAGTCCCTGTAAAAAAACGTTTCCAAAAAAGTCTTTCAACTTGAAATTTTTTACGAATTGTGTTGTTTTACGAGATTTTTTAAGGATTTTTCAGAAGTATTGCATAAGATTTTATTTAAGTTAAAAGACTTTTATGAAAACATTTTATGTGTAGTGATTTTTACGAAAATATTTTTTGTTAACTTATTTTAAAAAAATACTGAAAATGGATCAGTTTTTTAGGTGATTTTCCCTAATGAAAAACAAAAATATTACCATAAATGGTGATGCACTTGAGTAAGAAGGGTGAGATCCGAGAAGCAACATCATGAGTTAGAGCGACCATGGGTCTTGATCTTGCTTCACTCATCATTTTCACCATCTCTTTTAGATCGCCGACCATGAATCGGTATGGACTACCGTTGAGGCCTTGGGCTCTTAGAAACTTTTCTATTTTCTTTGGTTTAAACCACAACCGATTCAAAATCCTCCATATCACTAACACCAATACCCCTGCAACTCCAACAACATAAAAAGTTTTGGTGGTATTCATAATAGCTCAAAAGTGTTTATTTTAATATTTCTTTTTATGAATTCTAGCAAGACCTACATACAGTCGGATGAGAATATTTATTGATGGTTAATCTTCACCTTACCACCTTATGGTTTGAGTTATTTCCATTTATGATCCATGTGCTTTTTATTCTTTACATGGTAAGTCCTCAACACCAGACACCATCGTTTGTAGGGCTGTTCATGGAAGGTTAACCAGATATGTCGGTTTAACGAAATTGTGAACCTAAACCTAAACCGAAATATTCTGTTAACCGATTTTTCAGTTTGGTTATTCGGTTAACCAATTAACCGTAATTTAATTAATAATTTAAATTTAAATTTAAAAACTCCAACAATTATTATTTAAATAATTTTAAAAGTTTACAATAGCAAAGTTATGAATTAAGTTACAAATATACTAATAAATTATCGTTAAAAGATGAAAATTATTTCTAAAATCTAGTAAGAATAAATGAATTGTTTCGTATTTTTATCATCATTGAAATGTAAACGCAAATATTAATTACTTTGGGTTACAAAATTGATATAGACTAATTAGTGAGTAATTAAATTATATTATTATTGGTATAAATGTTAATATTGATATGTCTAAAAACTAAATTACACATTATTATATTTATTTTCGGTTTACCGTACGTCACTAAAAACGTGAACCGTAACTGAAACCTAAACCAAAAGATTTTTCAGTTCGGTTAAGCAAACCGAAAATTATAGAAAAAAAATAGGTTCGGTTAACCTTAAAATCGGAACGGTTTATCGATTTCAAATTTTTTTTAACACCCTAAATCATTTGTGTCATCTGAGTATGACTCGTCCCATTTAGTCATTTTGATACCAAAAGGAAATTATTAGATGCTGTGGCCCATTAAATAGAGGGGAGTGGACACGGGGTCATTTCGGGAGGCGTAGCTGGTTTAGATCCACACAAAAATTGTCGAATGATATGGCCCGTTAAAAGTATGGCTTCAGATGGTGTGGCCCATTGACCCTCAAAAGGTATCTATTGAAATATCTCCATTCATTGCTGCCTGGTTGTAGTAATGTATTTTCTTAGTTCTCAAAGTGAATTATAATGTATATAAGTGTGAATTGTGGAATTTAGAGTATGCTTGGGATCGGTACTGTACCGAAACGGGTGGTATTAGATTTTTTGAGGCATAACATTATTGGTACCGATTATAAAATTACGGTACTAGTTCGGTATCGGTATTTGTGCCGGTATTTTCAGTATCGGACCGGTTAAAACCAATTTTTTTTTTATCACACAAAGCTAATATAAAAAATAATGTCAAAGACGATAAATAAATTTAATATTAAAGAAAATTAATGTAGT